>CM056948.1:9052747-9652747 GCA_029856935.1 Cyclocarya paliurus
TGGGACGCCCACCATCAATTCAAATACTAGAACGGCGCCGTATTCAGTGGTCAGTTTTACAAAAGCGTTAATGTTATCATAATTGATTAAAAAAATGTATGAAATTAAATAATTTCAATAAGAGGATCTTTTGTATATAAGATAAGATTGCGTTGAAGATTTAAAAAGAAAAACTTTGCAAACGGATTATAGAGATTTTAAAATTTAAATGAAATAAAAAGTTGTTGAATTTTGAACTAGTTTTCCAACTTCAACTTGTCTCTATCCAATTTATATATGAAAAAACAATATTATCATTTTACTTAAAAAAGGTAGTTCTCAAACTTCATTCATAATTTTGATTTTTTCTTGTTTTTTCTAGGAGAAATTTTACAAAACGTCTTACAGCACACACATTCACTTAATCAACATGTGATTTGTGATTTTTTTCATTTTATTTAAATACAAACATATTTAAGCAATAAGTTAAAAAGATAAAAATAACAAATCACATATTAGTTAAATGAATGTATGTAATATAAAGTTTTCATGTAAAACTTATGTTTGTGCTAACTCCATCACAAACTTAAGACACTTAACCAATTTTACAATTTGAAAACAAGTTTCAACACAAGAATTCCAAACACAATATAAAAATTAAGAAAAAATTTTACTCAACACCCTTACACCACACATCAAGTATCGCTACTCATCATCCCCACACGCCACACTTATTTTAATTTTATTTTAATTTTTTTAGTTTATTGTTTATAAACTAATTGAGTTCTTCTACTCATTATTTATACCCCACATATTTAGTAAGAGAAAAAAATTAAAAAATTATATGTGGTGTTTGGTGTGAGGATAATGAGTAAGATTTTTCCAAAAATTAATAATCTTCCAACACTCAAATTTAAGCTAATAATTTTTCTTAGAAGTACGATAAAAGGTATGGAATGATAATTATATACTACTTTGCGATAATAAAATTTAAAAAAAAAAACAAAAACAAAAAGAGTCTATTGGGGAAAATGATAGAAAGAGGTAGTATGGGATTTTCACAAAATATACAAGGTATTATAGTAATTTGGTCAATCTTTCCGTCAATCTACATTCATCTCTACTAATTTCTTCTAATTAGAGGGAATACAAATTTGAAATTTTGAGGAAAATTCAGGAATTATTCTCTCTTATCATTTCCATTATCTCTTATGAATTATTTCAAACCATTATATGCTCTTTCCATTCTATGTATCATGGGAACAACTTGTGTTTTGATGTTTTCGATTAATAAATTCTTATCTTGTAAAAAAACTTTTGATTACTTAGACGTATTTGTTTTGTAAATTCTTTACTTTAATGGTTCATAAATAATGTGAGAGGTGATGTTTTAATCATTTATGATAATGGGTTTTAGGAGATGTTTGGAGAATGAGATGAGATGAGAATTTTGTGAATAGTAATAAAATAGTTTGAGTTAAAATATTTTATTGAGCTTTGAGAAAGGAAAGAAAAAAATTTAAAGAAAATATTATAAAGTTAATATATTGTTAGAATATTATTTTTAATATTATCTTTGTTTTGAAATTTGAAAAAATAATTTTATTTGCAAGTTTAAAAAATTTGTAATGATTAAGCAATAAGTAAATAAAAAAGTTAAAAATCTAAAATTAAAAAAAATTTTGTGCTCTAGTGATGTTTAATAAGAAAATTATAAAAAAATTTGAGATCAGATGAGATGGTGTTCCCAAACATCCCCTTAGCCTTCTACGAAATTGATGTCATGTTGTGCAATCATTTAGTTGTTCATGATCACGAAAATTTGAAATTTCATATATTTGTTGTAAACTTTGTCAGAACTTTTTGAGCAAATTAAGGTGACATTTGGAGAGTGAGATGATAATTTTTAATTTTAGATGAAAATTTAAGATATTATATTATATTTTAATATTATTATTGTTTTGAGATTTGAAAAGGTTAAATTTAGAATTTGAAAAAATTGAATTGTTTATTATATTTTGTATAGAAATTTGATAAAATTATAATGATGAGATGAGATAAGATAGAAATTTTGTGTTTAAACTTAATTGCCAAACCTAACCTAAGTATCACACATATTCACAAGCACACTTGTGCCTTGACTTTCTGACTTATGATTCACATGATTGGATAAATCACTCCGACTTTGAAGAGATTGCTCATTCACTATTAATTCTTCTAGGGAATGTCTTAAGCTTGTTCCTAATGATAGGTTCTCTTTTGCAAAAATATGGCTTTTAGCCGCCCAGTTAATTGAGACCTGCCAACTGAATCTAAAGGCTACCCGACAAGTCCTAGGAAATGCAATTGGGAAAGCTCCTAAAGATGAGGTAATTTTCAAAAAGAGATTATGGGTAGTGATAATCTATTTGTTTCATGACAGACATATATCGATTTTGAAATATCAGAGGGTGAGTTTGAAAGGACCAGAGAAGAGGCTTCTGGACAGAAGTGAACTAAGCACCTGAAGGCCGTGTGGACCATCTATGCAAAATTTGAGGCATCTGCTGTGGGGGTTCAGATTTGGCAGAAAAGCTCCAGGAACTGAAGCAGTAATGCATTCGGCATGCTAGAAGCAAGTGCTATCAACTACTTAATTAGCTCATCTACGTACAACTGAACTGAAAGAAGAGAGAGCAATGTTGTTGGAGCCTGGAGGAGTTGCTTAACATAGAGAGCAGTTTTGGCGAGCTGGGTGATGTTGGTTTAGTCCAGGCTAAGCTGCCAAAGAAGCTCAAAAAGAGGGAGGCCAATTGCAACTGAGGACGGTCTGCTGGGTATGTATAACTAATTTACTAGTCTTAATTCTTTCATTAGATTCTGATGTTATGGTGTCATAAAATGAATTGATTGGCACCGTGAAAACTAATAACTCTTAAGTCAAATCATTTTTTCCTGCTTGGCAACATTTTGATTTTAGGTCATGGTTTAATTACTAAATTTTGGACTCATGGGCTAAAGCACTATGCTTGAACTTGGATTACCCTTGTTTCTTAATATATATGTAAGTGCAGGATCAAAATTTTTAGTAGGGTAGGGTGTGACAAGCCCACAATTGTGCTCAGGAATAGATATTTGAAGTTTTATTATTTAAAAACTATTCGTTCAATAAGTATAGCATTTTTAAGGTCCTTTTTATAGTACTTGGTCCATATAAATTTTCAATATGCCGATGTTGGTTGTCGTTTTGAAATTGTTATGCTTCATTCAATTGTAAGATTTTCCTTGTTTGCTTGTGGTAATGCTGGAAGAAGCTGAAGCTCTCCTCGGATGAGGACCAGCATGGTAACTTGATTAAGCCCGTTTGGAAAAGTGTTTTATCTAATCTCATCGTATCAAATTCTAAAATAATTTAACTTTTTTAAATCTCAATTTAATTTTTTTAAATTTTAAAATAATAATACTATTAAAAACTAATATTTTTTTAATTTTTATTTTCTACCTAAAATTATCTTATCTCATCTTCATCTCTGATCCAAAACAACCTAAGTCATTCTTTTCAGTTAAGAGTTGTCAAATTTTCATCTGTGGACCACATGATCATTGAAGAGCTAGTGCCTAGATTACTTAGGATATGTTTGGAGGGAAAGATGAGAAATTTCATCTTATCTTTATCTCATCTCATCATTACATTTTTTTCAAATCTCCATATAAAATATAATAAACAATTCAACTTTTTCAAATTTTAATTTAACTTTTTCAAATCCCAAAACAATAATAATATTAAAAAATAATATTTTAAACTTTCATCTTAATACTATTCATAAAATTTTTAAAAATTTTCATCTTATCTCATCTACCAAACATAACCTAAATCGTATATTCTTTTGTGTTGTAGTCAAACACCGCCGCCGGGTGGGGGCCGGCCCGAGTGACATTTGCAAGAAAGTGAGATACGCAAAAACAAAAGAATGATGCGAGATTGTCAGGTTATACATAGTTTTTTTTAATTCATTTCATTTAATCTCATTAAATTATTATAATTATTTTAAATTTTTATATAAAATATAATAAAAATTTTAACTTTTTCAAATCATATTATTATTAAAAAATAATATATTAAAAATACTATATCAAAATACGTAACAGAATCAATATTACCTCATCGGTAAATTATAAATCTAATATGGTTGTTCTACGAATTATCCGTCGTCGTCGTTATTCATCCAAAATCTCTCGTATCAATTATGGAATGTGCTACGTAATAATATATCAGAACAACACCTACATATTTCACAATCTAAATACCGAGACTAGAGAAAACTAATTGAGAGAGAGAGCTTATTGATCCAAGTGTCTTATCTAAAGAGGGGGTTATGTAAATAGCCCTTCTGATGTAACCTCTTGGTTGGCCCTTGGGCCAGCTATCAAGTCTCATGAAATGACTTAAGAGCCACTTCATAACCTCCAAGAGAAAGTGAAGGGATGTCATTATGAGTGTCCCTTTCTTACATAATATTTTAATAATATTTATTCAACTTTCAATTTTTATCTCAACTAATCTAAAGTTTTTTCTTTTTTTTCTTAATATTAAAAAAACACAATCATAAAGTCACTAGTGATAACTTTTTTAAATATTTAAAAAAACAAAATAGCACTTTTGGATATACATTTGAAGCACAACCAAGCATTTTTCTAAAGAAAATAGCAAGAAAAACTTAGCAAGTAGCAACATATTTGTAGCGTATGCAAATTCATATTCACTTCCCAAAACGTTGGGAACTGGAACTCAATGTGGGGGGTAATTGGCACCAAGAATTGTGAATAAACTACAATGAGTAATGTCGAGATAGTATAGATTTTACTGCACGGTCTTAATAAACTGATGAATCAGAACTTAAAAGCTGCAAATTTAAAGATGTATGCATGGTACGACACCGTTGCATGAACTGTCAATTCAAATTGCAAGGCTTTAAAAATAAAATTTTTAATTTTTTTTAAATAAATCCCATTGTACTTATGAACTATGCCTATTTTTAAAGAGTTATACCATATATCATAGTTTTAGTCTTACGCCATATTGTGTTGACGTAGCAATATTGTTCTTGTTCGGTAATTACTAGATTACTTTTTTTAAAATAATAAATTAAATATCATATTAATGAAATAGAATAATAAAAATACATATATATAATATATAGCATTTTATGTTAATGTAATTAATTTTCAGAATTATGTCATGGGAGGGTTGTACTGCATTGCTTTATATCTTAAAAAATTCGAACGGTAAAGGACTTCTTGTGGCAGTGTCTTCGTAAAAAGTGAACACTATCGTAAAAGTGTAAAGAAATTTTTTTTAATAAAATTACATTTTTATAAAACAATTTATATAAAATTTATCTATTTAAAATTTATATATAGCATTACAATCTAAGAATATACCCTTGACACTGACGCGGGAATACAAACGCGGGAGGTGGCTCACGTGTCTCCACACTCATTTTCTATAATTTTTACTTGCAAGCATCTAACGCGAGAAATTGACATACTGATTTAAAGGCTTTCGGCGTAATAATCCTCGAGTCCAAAGGGTACTTTTGTGTAATATGTTACTTTCCTGCTTTGTATTCCCACGTCATGGATTGTATGTATTCCGCGTTTGGATTTTTTCACTTTTTGTTGTGGTGTGGCCCGTGTGGGCGTAGTTCCTCTTATCCTAAACCTTTTGGTGTTACAATTTCCTCCGACTGTCTATGTCTCATTTATTATCCCCCTAAATATGCGTACAAAAAATTAATTTCTCTGTTTGTTTGCTCTAGATTTCTTCAAGAAAAGTATAAGATTTTTTATATTTTGGATAAACGGAGCATAATGTATTTATTAATAATAAACATTACAAAGTTGACCTGAAACAATGAATACAAGCTAATTATAACGTTGATAGCTTCTCAACACAATTTGTGACTGACATGGTCTAATTCTGACTGTAAATTTCTAAAAACCTATGCCTAAGAAATAGCAAACTCTATTCATGATAGAGGTAATGTTGCACCCTACTCCAACTAAACAGAGTAGGGTGCACCAAACCCAACACTCCGTCTAAAGTGGAGAAGAGGACACAACTCTTCTAACTAAGGTTCGAAGAGATGATGATTTTGATTTTTTATTTTTCTAAAAAAAAAAAAGACAATGCAGAAATTAAAGATACATTGGAAAACACGGATTGTATCTTGGGAAGATTTAGATCTGCATTTTTAATCTTGGAGGAACAAAAAAATACAAGTAGAGGTTGTGATGGTGCGTGGCCACGCACCACCCTGGTGGAATGGCGGACAATCATGTCTGAAGTAGTCGATGGTCCTGAACCCAGAATAGCCGCGCGTGGTGGCAAAATATCACTCTAAGTGGTGGTGCATGGGTTACACACGCTCGTGGCCCGTACCTTTAGGTCGTGTGTGTGGCTCATACGCTGCTCCATTTGACGAATTTTTTCGCCCGTATGAAATATCAACACCTTGGAAAGCCCATGGTGGGGCGCATGGTGGTCGTCGGACGTCGAAAAGAAGTAGATCGGACTTCCTCCATTCTTAGCCCTAAAAAAATACTTAAAAATAAAAAGAAAATGATGAAATAAGAGATGAGAGAGAAGAGGAGGGAGGAGCTTCCCTCATGCGATTTCAGATCTTTGGAGTTTCTAGAGAGAAAGGGGAGCTTCTCTCTCTATATTGCTAGGGCTGGCTCCCAATCTTTCTTTTAAGATAATTTGGGACGGCCATACTTATTCTACCATTCAGTAATCGAGAAACTAAAAAAAAAAATTGCATTGTACTTAAATTATGCAAATCAAGATTGAAGTTAAAAAAATCGTATGTCACATATATTACATATAAGTAGTAAAGATAAATTTATTCTAAGACATTTACACTATCCACAATCAACATGACATAATTTGATTTGAAAGATAAATTTTAAAATTTAAATTATACAAATCAAATTATACGATATAGTTGATGTGTGTAATAGAGGTCCTAAAATAACATTACTCAAATGTTATTACTACTCCATGAATTTAAAGCACATTTTTAGCATCGCTCAATATCGATTAAGGTAGATGAAATAATAAAGTTGCTCTAATATACAACAAATTAAGCCAATGGTTTTTACTATTATATATATAATATGTAATGTGTTAACTTTTACAGCTTTATGTTTCAGGTAGCTGATTATGTTTATTTTATTATATAATCAGCTTTATGTTTCAGGTAGCTTTACTTTCAGCTTATAATCAGCTTTATTATTATTTTATTATCTAAAGAAAAGTGATTTATAAGCTGAAAGTAATGTACTTTTGTTAGGGATAGAGAACATGGTTCCAGATGAAATATCAAGTATATGTTGCAGAATGAAATAGAGTATCAGAAAATGGCGGAACAAATCGGTAAATTAGTTTACAAAATCATCGGAATGATTGAAAAATCAATGACAAATTAATATTCTACCATAAAGCAAAGTTTACAACATTAGTGAAATAAGGGGTATTTTAGTCTATCAAAGTGCTAATAAACTCTCTTTTTCTAAGTGGAGTACTTTTTTTTTTAAGAGAAATAATCAGCATTCATTTATCAGATAAACTTACATTTAGGACTGTGCAAAACACCCAATAAACCGTTGGATCTGTTTAAAGTGACCAAGCCCGAACCGACTTTATTGGATTCTTATCTAATTAAGTCTCCAACCCGACTAGGAACGGGTTTTTTGTCTTGGACTCTTGGGTGTCAACCCGTCCAAAAAACTTATATTCTCAAACTCATATTTCAACACTGGGGTCGCCTAGATTCAGAGATGAGTTGAGATAGTTTATAAATAGTAGAAAATAATATTTTTAGAATAATATTTTTTAATATTATTATTTTGAAATTTGAAAAAATTAAATTGTTTATTATATTTTATATGAGAATTTGGGAAAGTGGTTTTAAGATTTGAAAAAATTAAATTATTTATTATATTTTGTGTGGAAATTTGAAAAAGTTTGTTTTGGAATTTGAAAAAAAAATTATTATATTTTATGTGAAAATTTGAAAAAAATATAAAGATTAAGATGAGATAAGTTGAGATGGTTTGTAAATCCAAACGATCCCATAATATCCCTTATAAGTTGAGATCAAAATACATGAAGAAGGAAAACTCTTGGGCGGCAAAAACTTACCCCCAAAAATAAACAGAGCCACTGCAGAGTGAATGAGCGATGGAACCTGGCGTTGGGCACAAAGCAGAGAGACACAGCGCGCGATGGTGCAGCATAGAAGTCATCAGTTTAGGAGTGATGAGATAGAGAGAGATAGAGTGAGAGAAAAAATGAGAGAGGGAGCTAAGCGAGAGAGGGAACAGAGAGTGAGAGAAAACGGTGTTGAGAGGAAGCAGCGTGAAGTGTGGGCAAAGTCCTAGGCCGTCGTAGAGAAACAGCTGAGAGCACCATAAATACTCTATTTTCATGCATAAAATCAGAGATAGTTGGTTATGCAGAGACTTTACATGTAGTCGTTTCTGTCATGTAGGAGAGGACTCAGCAGCGATGGGTGGCTTGCGCAGTTGTCTTGCGATGGAACATGGGTGCTTGCTTCCTGCAGTGGCTGGGTTGAGTGGTTTACAGTTGGATGTGTAAGTAGCGGCAGTAGTCCAAAAAGAAAATGTTTTTGAATGTGTGAATCATTTTTCTTCTGCAAGTGGCTCTTCCATTCTGCAAGTACTTTTTGGATATTTTCTTGAGATTGAGGATGATGGTAGATCTGAGATTTAGGTTATGCTTGGGAGGTGAGATGAGAATTTTGTGTTTTGTTTTAAAGTTTAAAATATTATTTTTTAGTTTTGAGATTTGAAAAAGTTAAATTAGAATTTGAAAAAGTTATATTGAGATTTGAAAAAGTTGAATTATTTATTATATTTTGTATGGGGATTTAAAAAAGTGTAGAGATGAAGATGAGATGAAGATGAAAATTTTTAATAAAACATGTTTTCCAAACATAACCTTAGATCATAGAGAAATTTTGTTAATTGATGTGTAGAAAGTAGTTTTTTTTGTGGGTTAAGTCGTACGGGTTCAGCTCAGTTTTATTTTTCTGATCGGGTCGGTTCGGGCAAAACCCAACTGTACCAGGTCGGATTGCAACCTGCAGGCCTACTTACATTCATGGCTAGGTACATGTAGGGATATCCTCATATTAACTATTACCTTATAAACCAATCAATGCATTTGGAGCTTCACTAGTACACTATTTTTTTTGTGACTGGTCTGATCTTCACTACTGGTGATACTCTCTACAGACAAATATTCAAGAGACAACACTCCGCCTAAACAGAAACTCAATCTCACATTTTATAAAAAGAAAAGACTCAACCTTTAAGTAGAGTACTAGAATAAGATTAGTGCGTATACAGAAGAAAAATATTCATAAATCTATTAATCATCATTATTTTATTATTAATCTTATATTTAGACAAATAAAATAAGTATCGTAACTATATATCATGAATATGGAATCTCAAACCTCATGCACGTCTCACATAAGATAAAGGAAATAATTAATATATCGATGGATCCTTATATATAATGAGTAGTGTTAGGCTGTCGCCTAGCAATATTGACAGTTGGGCATGCCGCCTAGCATAAATCTTTTTTTTTATTTTTTTTTATTTTTTTAAAAAATAAAAAATACACTAAGACATTAAAAATCACTTTCTTACTCATTAAGTAAAAAAAAAAAAAAATTAAAATGAAATACATGAGAGGTCAAATGAGGGGGCAAACTCATGCAACATACTAACATTTCTCATATATAATATATCGTGGTCCGTGCTATCAAAATCATATTATTTATTTATTTATAAATTATAAATATCCAGCTACTTGAACTTATATTTCATGACAATATATGATCACAAGCTGAGATCATTTTAAAAGCCAGACGTATAAGCTTTTCCCTAAAGGGTTTTGCTACACAACCTCCTACTATTTATCCACACTCCACACTCCACATTTTTTAATATTTTTAAAAAAAAAATTTTGAATTTATTTTTTTTAAACTATTTCAAATTTTTTATTCACTATTCATATAAAAATTATTTAATAAAAAAAATTTAAAAAAAAATTTAAAAATATGGAGTGTGGAGTGTTGGAAGGTTGGGAAGATTTATTGGTATATAATATGTCCAATATTGGAGCTATGAAGGGTGCACGTTTTGGTCCCCATATCGTATTCGTTTGAATGTTAGGAAGATGGAGTTCTTGTGGCTACTAGTAACTTTAATTATTCATCACATGTGGGACGTATTTAGGTTCACTTTCATTATCGTATGAATTACGAGAAAATATTTATTTTCTCTGAAATTGAGTTTTTTTTTTAAATGCGTCAATAAAAATGATAAATATATAACATTTTAGTTCAAAGTAAATAAAAATGATATCACATTAATGCAATAGAATATTAAAAATGATAATATAATTGTTAGGGACTAGATTGATTGAGTCAAACACTTTGAAAACCTATCACTAAGGGAGAGATAAAGTTAAGAGATAAAACAGTAAATAAATAAAGTAAAAAAATTAACTCAGACTCTTAGAATGAAAGGATATCACAAACAGGTTGGAGTCTAACACTACAAGAAAATAACATTTATATAAGGAGTAGCTCTTCCACAAATCTAGGGAACTCTAGACATGTTCTCCACAGGCTCTTCAGGCACTCTCCACCAATTCTCTAGATGGACAGAGACTTGCCTGAGACTAAGCCTATGTTTGGATAGTGAGAAGTGTTGTGAATAGTTGTGAATAGAGATTGGAGTGAGTTTGTGGGTCCCATTGAGAGTAGTTTGAGTTGTTTGGATGTATGAAATATGTTGAGTTGTTGATTTTTGGATAGGTAGTAGAAAAAGGTATAGGTCCCATAAATATTATAGTGATTTTATAATAGTGATAAATATTATAATAATTTTATTATTGTAATTGTATTTTAATTTATATTAAAATATTATAGTGATTTTATTTTTAATTTATATATAATAGTAATAAATATTATAGTATATTTTATATATATATAATAGTGATAAAAATTATAGTGATTTTGTTTTATTTTTATATTATAATAATAATAAATATTATAATTTCTTTTTCTTTTTCCTCTCTCTCTCTCTCTCTCTCTCTCTCTCTCTCTCTGATCCGATCCTCTCCAAACGCCCGAAATGGGTTTTAGCCCAGCCCGGGCACCGCTGTGCGCCGCCCAACCTCATCGCCACCACCGGCGACTCCCTCTCACGCCGGTGACTCCCCCAGCCATCACCGATGTCCCCCACGTGCGGCTCTCTCTCTCCCCTGCACAACCCAACCGAAATGGGTTTAGGTTGTTAATCCTCTATTTGCGCCGCCGTACGCGGTCACCCAGCGTCACCGCCACCACCGGTGACTTCCTCTCACGCCGGCGACTCACCCAACCACCACCGATCTCCTCCACGCGTAGCCGATTCTCTCACATGCGATAACCCAACCGAAATGGGTTTTACCCATTTCTGTGCATTTTCGCCGCCGTACGTGGCTACCGAAGCCACCACGAACCTTCTTCTCCCTCTCTGTCCCACCTCTTGCACGTGAGCTTTTGATAAATGTAGTTGATGGATTTATTTTTGGAGAAGAATGTGTGAGAAGGGTGAGAAGAGAGAGCGTTCGAGAAGTGCTTCTGAGATGAAAGTGTCTCTGGCCGTACGCGAAATTGTGTTTGGATGTAAAACACACTTCACCCGTACAAAATCTCTTGAGAGTATCTGAGGAGACTTGGACACCCAAACACGGCCTAAATTCTCTCATTATATTAAGTCAGGACCGACTTTTCCACTAGGTAAGTTAGGCAATTGCCTAAGGTCCCCTAATAGAAGAAGGCCTAAAAAAAATAGATATTTATATATATATAAAGTATAATTTTTTAAAAAAAAATATAAACCCAATAAAAAATTTTAATTAACTTAATGAGAATGAGAATATAAATAAGATCAAATAGATATTATATCATTATTAGTTTTTAAAAGTATCACATATAATAATTATTTTACCTATTCTCCTTCTAGGAATACACTTCTCTTTTGTCATTATTAGTTTAATATATAATTAATGTAAAAATTATAAATAGCAAAATTTAATTTTCTAGTGTTTATAAAAGGTTTTTGTATAATCATTTGAAGAGGCAAGGGTCCTTTTTTTCAAATGTGTAAGTTGTTTATAGAATTTTATTGACAATAATGATTATAATTGTGTCTAAGAGTCTAAAGTACTTGTAAAACTAGATTTGACAAAATTCTCTCTAAATAAAAAATTTCCTAATAAAAATTAAGTCAACTATTAATTGAAAATGTGGTATAAAATCTTAATCAATAATTTTACTTTACAAAATGATAGGAATTATTTTTAAATAAAGATATAATATAAAAATGAAAATAATTTTATTTTATTTTATTTTAAAAAAAAATAGGCCTCACTAAAATTTTAGCCTTAGACCCCGAAATGTATTGAGCCGTCCCTGTATTGAGCGATTTGTAAGGCCATGAGATATTGTAAAATCATAACCTAATATAGTAGATTTTACCCCCAACAACCTGTAGATATAAGTTTTATGTTGAACTACGTAAATTTTTATGTCTCTTTTTTATTTACTTTTATTTACTTATTTATTATTTATATTATAGATGAATGCGACAATCATTGTATCGAAACCTGAATTATTAACATGGATTGATAATGACTCTTTCTTCCTTTTCGATCAGTTATATAATTTTTTACATTACCAATAATATAGAATATTTTTATCTTTAGATAATTATTTTTTCAATTATATTACGAGAGGATTGCACTGTTATCTTAAAAAAATCGATCAGTGAAAGACTGGTACGACAAAAGAGGATATACCCTCGTTGTTGCGTGATCTAATTTCAGACAAGAGATCTGACAAATGCGGGAGTTGCCTCACGTGTCTTCACACTGACATTATAATTTCTACTTACAAACATCTCACGCTCTTTTGCTCCCCCAACGCGACGAAAAATTGACATCCTGATTCGGATGTTTGGATATAAGATGGTACATGAAATTTTTATAATTTTTTATAATTAATTTTTAAATATAAAAATTATTTAATTTTAATTTTTAGTTTTTTATTCTTGATTATCCAAACATAAAAATCAATACAATATTTACAATTAAAAAAAATTAATAAAATTTTTACAAATTTTAAAATAAAAATTACATTTAAATATTTTTTTAATTTTATATAATATTTTTATTCAAAATCCTCTCTCAATTTTTTAAATAAAAATTATACTTATCATTTCCTACACCCTATATAGTAATATGTGATTTATTATCTTTATTCTTTTATTTAAACACTCATATTTAGAATTCTACTTGTTATATCCTACACCTAATACTAACATGTGATTTATTTTTTTATTTAAATATATAAATTTACATATCAATATGTATATTTAAAAAAATAAAAAATTACATATTGATATATGGTATAAAAATAATATATAATATTTCTCAATCTAAAACTTAATAAAATATATTCGTTCAAATTATTTTATTATTATTTATAAAATTATATTTAACTGTCAAAACATACCCTAATTAATGGCTTCTGGCGTAATAATCCTCGTGTCAACGGGTACTTTTTGTCTAAAATGTTACTTTTTTCGGCGTTTGGATTTTTTCACTTTTTGTAGTGGTGCGGGTGTAGAGTCGTAATTCCTCTTATCCTGTAGCTTTCGGTGATACAATTTCCTCCGACTGTCCATGTCACATTTATTAGCCCCCGAAACACGTGTACAAAAAGTGTAATTGATATATATTTTTAAAGTATTAGTTACTATTTATTTTTATATTTTATATTTATAAATTTTTTTTTATAAAATGTGTGAATATTTTTTATAAAATATAAAATAATAATTAATGATAATAATTTTTCTTCTATTTACGTGGTCTAGATATTTTTATAAAAACTTGTTATTTATTCTAGTTTGGCGTGCACGTCCTTCATTCTACCCTTCGATAATCGATAAATTCAAAAATAAAAAATTGCATGGTACTCAAATTATGCAAATTAAATTAAAATTCTAAAAAAGCATATGTCATATATATTACACATAAGTAGTAACTGACTATAATATTACTCCTACTCCATGAATTTAATATCAATTAAGGTACATGAATAAATAAAGTTGCTCTAATATTGCAACAAAATTGATGATTTTAGAAAAATACTTTACTTACAAAGGGATTATATAAAAATAATCTCATAAACTGATATGATTTGATATGATTGATCAAATTTTACTGTAATGTAGATCTAACAAATCAGATAAAGTTACATCAATTTATATGATTGTTTTTATATAATATCTTTATGCATAGATGTAGCAGTACTCATATGGGAAAATGGTAGAACAAATCAGTAAATTAGTTCACAAAATCATCAGAATGACTAAAAACCCAATGACAAATTAATATTCCACCATAAAGCAGCATAGCTTGCAAAATTAATGAAATAAGAACATAAATCTATTCATTATTTATTTTTTTCATCATTTTATAATGTATCATTAGATATTAGATTTATAAGTAAAATATAATAAATAATTTTTAATCATTTAATGTTATATAATAAGATAAAAAAATAATAATAAGAATTGAAATGATGAGTAATATTATTCTTTATCATTTATAAGATATCTTATACTTAGATAAATAAAATAAATATTGTAAATCTCATGAATCTGGCATCTCAAACCTCGTGCACGAATCACATAAGACAAAAGAAGCAATTAAATATATTGATGGACCCTTATATATCGTGGTCCGTGCTGTCAAAATCAATTTATTTATTTATAAATTATAAATATCCCGCTACATGAACTTCTATTTCATGACATTAATATCAGGTGCTTAATTAGATCATTTTGTAAGCAAGACATACATGCTTTTTCCTAAAACAAAACTTGGGATATTCTTAGCTTCTGTAATTGAATGGCCTATATAGGAACTAGTGGTGGGGTGGACGGTCCGAAGTTCGAACTTGATTGTCTCATTTGGAGGCTACGCCTTGTGCTATTTGGTCTAAAGAATTTTGGCATGGTCATCAGTAATCCTAATTACTCATCACACGTGTGAGTATTTAGGTCCATCTCGATTATCATATGAATTGCTTAAAATCATCCATTCTCTTCGAAACTAAATTTCTTTAGAAAAAGAAGACCATCTGTGCAATCTATAGTTTATTTTTATTTTTTATAGAATATAGTTTAAATAAATAAATATATATCTTCTAATCAGTTTAAGACCTCGTTTGGATAGTTGGATGAATTGAGATAATCTGTGAATAATAGTTAAATGGTTTAAATTAAGATGTTTTATGATATTTTCAGAAAGGATGAAAAAAAAAGTTGAATAAAAATATTACACAGTTAAAATATTGTTAGAATATAATTTTTAAATTTAAAAAAATTAAATTATTTTTTATATTTTGTTTAGAAGTTTAGAAAAGTTTTAACGATTACATAATAATTAGATAAAAAGTTAAAAATTTAAAATTAAAAAATATTTATATTTATGACATTTATATATTGAGATGAAATAAAATGAGAACACCTTATTATTCAAATAGGACTTAAGAGTTCAATATAAGTGATAATTTAATATGATATCATAACAGTTTTAAATCTGAATACTCTACAATTCATCGAATTTATGTATATTAAATCAACTTATAAGAAAAAGTCTCGTCAATACGTGAGGAAAGATATTGTAATATAATTTAAATAAATATATTATTTTACAATTTTCATATTCTGTCTTAATTTCGAGATTTCTATAAAAAAAAGTCTGCTTTTAAAAACTGAACTATAAAATGATTAGGCATCGATTGGGGGAGAATAATTAGGAAAATCCTTAGTGGGTCGTGTCCATTCTGATTCCTGAAAAACCAGAAGTGCTGAATGCGGGTCATGATCTCCATCTCTTCTCAATGCACTTGAACATTCCATTTCCTATCACAAATTATAAAAAAGTGAAGTTATAAAGTGTAGATGTAAAAATTTAGCTACGACTAGGTGATTAAGTTGATAAATTTATATATAATTAGGTGATTAAAATAATAGAATTTATCTTATCATTAAGCGGCAGAGTCATTGCTCGAGCGAATTCATTGCACGAGCGTGCACGAGCGAACAATATGTATGAATTTTTTCAACAAGAATCAAAGCTATCAAGTCACCTGTCAATAATATTTAATTCGATTAAACTTTTGAGATATATAAAATTTAGATAATAATACATATACAACTCTTTTATAATATATTTTATAATATTCAACACATACAACCATACAATTTCATTAAAAATGAATTCCAGTTTTATAAAAACTACCTCCGTTTCATATATGGTTGTAAGATAATTACCGATTATTAATTTCGTTCACTTTGTAGAACCTTTTGTTAAACTCTTGATTGGATTGTTGAATTATTTCTCCTTCTATATACACATGTGCATCGAGTAGCCCGATTCATTTCATTTCGTAATTGTTTACATTACAGTCCTGAAAATACCACAATTATCGGGAACACACGATTTCTAATTAATAATTGCATCGATTGAAAGCACTTCTTTTTCTTTTGGACAAAAGGGTGGTTTTCATACAAATTTACAATACTGCCCTAACTCTCAACTTCCCTAGCAATTTTTATTTTTGAAACTCCTTAACAATCTATTAATAGAAAATTTCTTGGTCTATACTTATAATCCTACTTTAGCATTAAAATGATTTTTGTAATTGTTGGATCAGAGCTACAATTATTAGTTGGGTGGGTTTGGATGTTGAAATGAGTTGAATTGAGTTAAGTTGAGATGATAAAATATCGTTAGAATATTATTTTTTAATATTAAAATTGTTTTGGAATTTGAAAAAGTTGAATTGTTTATTATATTTTGTATTAGGATTTGAAAAAGGTATAATGATGAGTTGAGATGAGTTGGGATGAGTTGGAGATCCAAACGAAGCCTAAACTCGTAATTTCTTATCGACTTAACTTTTATATAAGACTAGTAATTTTACAATTAAATTTAATAAAACCCAACTGTGAAATAAAAATTGAGACTCGTATATTTTTAACTCTGCACACTACGAGTTGTTAATGCGATTTTCAATATGCCTACAGTGCACCCTAACAACCCTTAACATGAAAGGATTCAGGGTTATCTAATGGAGAATGCTTCAAATATCTAAATTAGTGATAGATTGTATTGTTTCTATAACTCAATAAGAATTCATATATAATGCTTATCTGGTTGGTTATTTATAGAGAATAGATAGATTCGATATGGTAAGACTTATTCGTAGATACAACTCTCAGTGTCCTGTTCTGATATGTTATTCTCTTTAATATGATTAAATTGTTAATGACATTTATCCGACATGGATATCTAGTTCAAATTTGTCTTTATTTCCAAATCTTATCGTGATACGGTTTATTAAGTTTTCATGTTGATTATGTGATGTCCTTTTGGGGCATATCTTTGCAGATTTCTAATATTATATGAATATGATAGTTGATTTTTACATTTGAATCCATACGTTACATTTCATGTAATCTTGCTCTTTAATCACCTCCGGGCATGCGAGCCACGCGCGACCTTGGTCTTTAGTCGCCGGTGACTACTAATTCCTTGCCTATTAAACACGAGTCATTTTAGTTACAAATAACTGTGAGGGATCTATTGACATGGTGAAAGTTGATTTGAAATAAAATATCAGCTTTATGAAATTGTGATACGAAATATAATTTTTCAACTTAACCTAAATATTAATTACTTTTCAATTTGCATAAGCTCAAGTTACGAGAATACTTATTATTTATTCGGGTGCGGCTACTCTGTCGCCCCAAGTTGACCGCTGGGCTTATCACCCAGTGTAAAAAAAGTTTTTTTTTTCATTTTACTTTTCATATTTTTTTAATATATTTAAATATATTTAAAAAATAAAAAAAAATACATCAATACATTTAAAATTACTTCCTTAATCATTAAATAAAAAAAAAATATACCCAAACGATACACTTGAGATGCAGACAAGCTTTATCCTATTTATTCAGTGGGTACTTTTTCCTTATTAAACCTTTTAGTAGCCTAATTAGCTACGTCTAGGGCAGACGAAAAACCTTGGAAGCAGGGAGACTTGGTACATTCCCTGCACTAGCTGCAGCCAATTCAAAGCTCCCATTTTGGACACGACAGCAACGGAAGGCGGGAATCGGGCTTCATGCCACCACATAAACTGGGTCGTGAGATTTTTAAAGCAAAAATAACATATCCCATGTTTTTCTCCCACGATTTATTAAGTCATTAACATAAAAAAAATGGTGTTAATTGATGTACATCACCAGACATCAAATTTCTTTTATAGTTTGACGTGTTTTATAAAATCATGTTAATCTATAAATTTAATTGCGTAAGATTTTTTTATAGACTATTAATCATAGTAATTGTTACGTTGTTTATTTCAAAACAAAGAAAAACATTTTTCTAGTAAAAACAATTAAAATTCCAGAATTTATGAGAAGGCAAAAATGTAATTAACAATAACGGTTAAATCTTAAGAAACGTATAAAAAAATTTAATATTTCATCTCATCTCATCTCATTTCATCTCCTCTTTTCTAATCATTTTAATATTTTTAAATTTTTATATAAAATTTAATAAATAATTTAATTTGTTTAAATTCTAAAACAAAATTGATATTAAAAATATATATTCTAATAATATTTTATTTAACTTTCAACTTTGATCTCATTTTATATAATCTGTGTAACCAAACGAAGACTAAAATATTAGTTTATAATATTGTTTGGGAGTGAGATGAGAATTTTTGATCTCATCTTAAAGTTTAAAATATTAGTTTTTAATATTATAATTATTTTGGTATTTGAAAAAATTGAATTAGGATTAGAAAAAGTTGAATTGTTTATTATATTTTGTATAGAGATTTGAAAAAAGTGTAATGATGAGATGTGATGAGAATTTTGTATTTCGTTCTAGCCCCTAAACCAGCCCTAAACTTAAGGGTGACAATATGTGATACGACTCGTGAACCCAACATGAACATAATATAAAATTAGCGGATTTAGATTTAATGTTAATGGGTTCGGATCAAAACAGGTTGATCCGTTAAGGCACGATTTATAAACGAGTCTATAACAGGTCAACCTGCTTAATACAAAATCAATCCATTTTGACCAATTTAGAATTGATTCAAAATTAAAATTGTATTATTTTTAAGTTGTTATATTGGTATTTCTCAATATGTTTATGTTTTTATTATTTTTATTATTAGAATCGTGATTTTAGACTTATACTCATATAATATATTTATTATTGTATAGTTTGTAATATTGATTTTTATGTTAAAATTTGAAAAATATTAATATATATTTTTTAAGATATTGTGGTTATTAATAAATATAGATTTTAACTTTTATGTAAAATTATATTAATCAGATCAAATGAGTTATGCGTTTTAGTTCAATACATTTGTATAAAATAAACATGTTTAAATGAGTCGTCTCGTGTTAACATCTAATAATTATTAAACGAATTAAAACAAGTGATACGACTCGTTATCTAATTGGATTGAATTATAGTTTTAAAGTTTGATACATTTAATTTAATAAATTGAAATCGAATTAATCTATATAATCAAATATTTATGAATTGAGCAATGAAGACAAGATTGAAAAACACAAATTGTCAGCCTACCCAAACCATGCGTCGGTTATTAGTTGAAGGACTGATGGCACTGATGTTATAGAATTAGAATCAAAGGGCAAATATATAGAAGGAAGCTCCAAAGATTCCAGCTTCTGAAATTTGAAGATACAAATGCTGTAGGCTGTA
Organism: Cyclocarya paliurus; assembly: GCA_029856935.1. Classification (NCBI taxonomy): domain Eukaryota; kingdom Viridiplantae; phylum Streptophyta; class Magnoliopsida; order Fagales; family Juglandaceae; genus Cyclocarya; species Cyclocarya paliurus. The sequence goes on from CM056948.1 coordinate 9,072,684, forward strand.
GCAGCCTTTTTGTGCGCTCAAATCCAAACCAGACAACTCAAAAACAATTTTTAAAAAATTAGAAAAAATTATTATTGTATATCTCTCTCTCTCATTGGAGAGCTTCCTTCTTGTTTCTCGTTTCCCCTGAGTTCGATCGTCGGTTTGAGGATTTCCTCTCAGACTGTCAGGTAATCGTTCGTTCTTTGATTTAATCTGCGTCGCTCTCTCTCTCTCTCCTTCCTTTTTTTCCTGTTCTTAATTCAAAGTTCGTCAACTAAAGTTTCGATCTACGAGCTGAACTTAGCAATAGGAAATTGGCCTTTGTACTATTTGAATTCCGGTGAAATTTCCGAATTATCGGTTTTAAATCCCCTCCCTGGCTTTCCGTTCGCTTTCTTTCTTCTCTGGCTTTTAAGTTTGCTCGGATCAAGTTCGTGTACGGTATTCAATGCTTGAATTTGCATGACTTGGCGTTTTTTCTTGAGTGTTTGGTTCGTCTTTGAGCTCGCATTTTTTTAAGTCCTTATTGTGACATAGTCTCACATCTGATACGAGTTTAATCCTGATCGATATTAACGAACTGTCTTAAGATCGTATTTTTTCTAACTTCTTTTCGAAGTCCCGAATCTCTTTCATCTTTCGGTTCATTTGAATTTAAATCTTAATATATTGTTTGTAATTCCGAAATTCAAAACAATTTACTGAGTTAACTCAAAATTTTGATAGGTATAAATTATTGTTTCCTACTTAACTTACATAGTTTGCTCTTGATTCATTGATTTATTTGCTTATCTGTTTCTTGATCTTTTCAGCTCGGATGAAGATTTGAGTTTCCGGAATAAGAAGCTGGAAGAGGAAGAGCGAAAGGGAAAGGGAAAGTGAAAGTGAAAGAACTGTAGTTGGGTGAGTAACATCTGACTTTGCGTGGTTACTTGTAGTCTTGTAGAGGATGATGAATTGGTTACTGTTATTAACTTATTACGGCGTGCTTGATATAGGAAACTGCTACCGTTTTCCGTCAAGAGCACTCAGATGGGGCTCTCTAAAGTTTGTTGTCAAATTTTATTCAAGAATAATTTTTCTTTTTAATTTTAACTACTCTCGTTTCCTAAACTTCGAACATTCTATTATCTTTTTTTTTTTTTAATTCTATTAAAGTAATTTTTTATTTTATTTTATTTTTACATTTTTTAACTACTCATTTATTTGCTTTTTGACCATTCATCTCTAACGAAAATTATAGAAAAACTTTAAACATTTATCTTTTGCAAACGGTAATATTTTCGAAATTGTAATTTTGTAATAACAATATTATTAAAAAACCTATTTTTCCAAGGTTTTAGAAAAAATCACATAATCTCGTACATAATATTTTTGTCAAATTTTAATTGTAACAAAATCTGACATTTTTTTTTTTATATATTTTCTAACTGTCATGTTTTCAACTCTTAACAATTTGTCTTTTTTTTTTTAATGGCCAGATTTTTGAAATTCTTGAACTTTTCTAAATGGTCATATATTAGCGTATAAATAAGTGGACTTGCTCTTTTAATCACAATTTAGCTTATTTATATTCATAAAAATTAATTGAGGATTAATAAAATATTAATATAAATAGGTTTTGGGGAGCTACAATAATGAACAAATTTAGGAATTTAGGAACCTACTGTTATAAATTTTAAATTTTTCTTGTTTTGCTCAGTTGGGATGATTTTTTTTCTATTTTTTTTATAAAAGAATGCACGATTTAGTACTTGTAACTACGTTATTATTTTTCCTAAAGTCAGATATTTTTGCCCTAACCAATTTTTTTGGGTTTAGATGTTTAATGGTTTTAGATCAGCAATAATTAATTATTATCCAAAATGTGAACGGGAAGAATGCTAACAAAAAGCACAGCTCACTTTATCTGAAAGAGTGGCTGTCTTTTCATCTGAATCCAAATTTGGCTTTCCTGGGGATGGTTGGCTCTGCAGCCACCCCTCCAGCTACCGTTAGTTATAAAAAATAAAAAAATTATAATATTATTATAAAAATACTTTTTTAATTATTAAATTAAAAAATTAAAAAATAAAATAAAAAATCACAACGATAAAATGAAACGGTGAAAGTAGTATTTTCTCATGGTGATTCCTCTGAAATTTGCTGAGCTGGCGCCAGATCATTAATATCGTCTCCCTTTTAATGACATGCGATGTTTAAACACGGTTAATGCCGATAACAAGTTTGGAAAATGGTTCGTTAATTAATTAATCTATTTTTTTTGGTTGAGAACAAACAAGATTTTGAAGATGGGTGTTTTGCATAGTTGTTATTCGGAAATCACAATGCTACTTCAGGTTTAATAAATTGATTGGTCCTTTTTTATTTTCACTCTCTCTTTCGTTCTATATAGATGGGTGTGTTGGTCTAAAAATGCATCAGCCGCAACTATCATTAATTGAAGAAGAATTAAGTTGGCCTAATCTATATAGTTTAACCGCTATGGTTTCCCCGGTACCACCTATAGATTCGAGGACCCAATGTACTAATGATCATTTATTTCTGCAGCTGAAACTGATATCAGTTTCACCGAATTGGAATTTCTTAATAATTATGGGCTTAAAATGTAGATCAATAGACACGTTGAGTAGATTCTAGGAGGACCAGGGCATTTATAGTATAAAATTTTCAATTAGGAATTATGTCCTAATTGCATGGAGATTCAAATCGTGCAATCAATTAAGGATTTGCGCTTACAATAAAGAGCGACCCTTTTTACAACTCATAAGTGAAGGAATGACCCATCATACTTTGTTGCTCAAATTTAAAATTCTAACAACAATTTAGTATTAAGGTACCCTCAAGTTCTTGTTCAAACTTTAGGTATTGAAAACCTCAAATAGAAGAGAGATAGACATATAAAAAAAACCCTTAAAGTTTGAGCAAGAACTTGAGAGAAGAGTTTTTCAGCGGTTTAGCACTGAATGAGTATTGTGCGAACTGTAGATGGGGATACATTGTTGTCCGAATGATAGGACCAATCATGCCTATTGAATGCAATGCCAGAGTATGATAACAACATCGGAAATTTATTGTTTGATTTTTTTATGCGTATCTATTGTGGTCCATCTTGCTCGGAAGCTGAACTTCATCTTAATTCTTATGACTAATTATACAAGCTCACCATCTAGAATATCTTAGCATGTTGAAATCATTATGCTTTACATGCCAGATTTCTTCTGTTTTTCAGATTTTGAGCTGCGTAAATCAAGACAGAGTCCACCTCATCTTGAGGACTACTTGATAAGGAGATTTGAAATTCTGAAGAAGAGATGACAAAGCATCGCTTCAGAGATTCTATGAAGTCCTTATTTGGGAGTCACATTGATTCAGAGAATGATGAAAAACTGAAAGGGGATAAAATAGGTGATTGTCTATATCAAGAAAACGTTAATTCATAGATTCGAGCTTGTGAAATGGTATTATGGAGTACACTATCGAATTTATGGCAGCAACTGGCAGGATTTACATGTTCTGCTTTTGTATCTTAAGCTCTGGCCTGTCCCTTATATATAACCTTTGATTGATGATCAAATAGAACATTGAGAAGTTTCCTGATTTTTGCAGAAATTGAGGACAATGTGAAAAAGATCCTGAAGCTTATCAAAGACCAAGATCCTGAAGAAGGAGATGGTACCCCAGAAAGCTCCAAAAATGAAGAAGTTGCTCAACTAATTGATGATTTCCACAAACAGTACCAGTCACTCTATGCACGATATGATCATCTAACAGGAGAGCTAAGGAAAAAAATTCATGGAAAACAAGGAAAAGAGAATGGTTCTTCATCTAGCTCAGACTCGGACTCGGGTTATTCTTCAAAGGACAAGGGCGGTAACAATGGACAAGTGGGAAGTGAAATTCAGAAAGCTAGTGATAGCATTAAGCAAGAACTTGAAACAGCACATCAAGAAGTTGCTGATATGGAGAGGAAGTTGACAGCTAAGAACGAAGAAAAGGAAGCTCTAAATTTGGAATATCTCACTGCTTTGAGTAAGATCCAAGAAGCAGACAAAACCATTGCAGATATGAAGACTGACAGTGAAAGTTTGGACTTTGAAAAGTCAAAACTTATGATTGAGAATAGTGAATTGAAAAAAGAACTGGAGGCTGCTGGTCAGGTACAAGCAGAATTGAATAGAGAGAGAGATAGTTTGATCATGGAGAAAGAGACTGCCATAAAAAGGATTGAAGAGGGAGAGAAGATTACAGAAGGCTTAAGAACAATGGTTGATCAGCTGAAAGATGAAAAAGTAAACCTGGAGCAAGAGGTAGAAGCTGTCAGATTGGAAGTTTCCAATATGAAAGAGCAGCTGGAATCTGCAGAGCAGCATGTGTCTGATTTAAGCCATAACCTGGAAACTTCCAAGGAAGAGAACAAATCTCTCAGCATAAAAATCTCGGAAATCTCGAATAAGATTCAGCAGGCACAGAACACGATACAAGAACTCACAGCTGAATCAAGTCAGTTTAAGGAGAAACTGGGTGAGAGGGAAAAGGAACTTTCAAATCTCAAGTATATGCAGGAGGCACATGAGAAGGACTCATCTACTCGAGTAAATGGGCTAGAGGCACAAGTAAAAGACCTGGAACAAGAGCTGGAGTCATTGCGATCCCAGAAAAGCGATTTGGAAGTGCAGATTGAAATTAAAGAAACTGATTTTGGCAATATAAAGCAGCAGCAGGTATCTGCCGAACAGACAATTTCAGATTTAAGCCAGGCTCTGACAGCCACTGAGGAAGACAATAAATCTCTGACTATGAAAGTCTCAGATATGTCAAATGAGGTTCAGCAGGCACAGAACACGATACAAGAACTCACAGCTGAATCAAGTCAGTTTAAGGAGAAATTGGGTGAGAGGGAAAAGGAACTTTCAAATCTCAAATATTTGCAGGAGGCACATGAGAAGGACTCATCTACTCGAGTAAATGGGCTAGAGGCACAAGTAAGAGACCTGGAACAAGAGCTGGAGTCATTGCGATCCCAGAAAAGCGATTTGGAAGTGCAGATTGAAACTAATGAAACCGATTTTGGCAATATAAAGCAGCAGCTGGTATCTGCCGAACAGACAGTTTCAGATTTAAGCCAGGCTCTGAAAGCCACTGAGGAAGATAATAAATCTCTGACTATGAAAGTCTCAGATATTTCAAATGAGGTTCAGCAGGCACAGAACCTAATACAGGGACTCATGACCGAATCAAGTCAATTAAAGGAGAATTTAGGTGAGAGGGTAAGAGAATTTTCAATTCTCACCGAGAGGCAAGGGGTGCATGAGAACGAATCATCAGATCGAATAAAGGGATTGGAGGGTCATGTTAAAGGCCTGGAACTAGAACTGGAATTGTTGCAAAACCAGAAAAGAGAGATGGAAGTGCAGTTAGAGAGTAAAGCAGCTGAATCAAGTCAGATTAAGGAGAAATTGGGTGAGAGGGAAAAGGAACTTTCAAATCTCAAATATATGCAGGAGGCACATGAGAAGGACTCATCTACTCGAGTAAATGGGCTAGAGGCACAAGTAAGAGACCTGGAACAAGAGCTGGAGTCATTGCGATCCCAGAAAAGCGATTTGGAAGTGCAGATTGAAATTAATGAAACCGATTTTGGCAATATAAAGCAGCAGCTGGTATCTGCCGAACAGACAGTTTCAGATTTAAGCCAGGCTCTGAAAGCCACTGAGGAAGATAATAAATCTCTGACTATGAAAGTCTCAGATATTTCAAATGAGGTTCAGCAGGCACAGAACCTAATACAGGGACTCATGACTGAATCAAGTCAATTAAAGGAGAATTTAGGCGAGAGGGAAAGAGAATTTTCAATTCTCACCGAGAGGCAAGGGGTGCATGAGAACGAATCATCAGATCGAATAAAGGGATTGGAGGGTCATGTTAAAGGCCTGGAACTAGAACTGGAATTGTTGCAAAACCAGAAAAGAGAGATGGAAGTGCAGTTAGAGAGTAAAGCAGCTGAATCAAGTCAGATTAAGGAGAAATTGGGTGAGAGGGAAGAGGAACTTTCAAATCTCAAGTATATGCAGGAGGCACATGAGAAGGACTCATCTACTCGAGTAAATGGGCTAGAGGCACAAGTAAAAGACCTGGAACAAGAACTAGAGTCATTGCGATCCCAGAAAAGCAATATGGAAGTGCAGATTGAAATTAAAGAAACTGATTTTGGCAATATAAAGCAGCAGCTGGTATCTGCCGAACAGACAATTTCAGATTTAAGCCAGGCTCTGAAAGCCACTGAGGAAGATAATAGATCTCTGACTATGAAAGTCTCAGATATTTCAAATGAGGTTCAGCGGGCACAGAACCTAATACAGGGACTCATGACCGAATCAAGTCAATTAAAGGAGAATTTAGGTGAGAGGGAAAGAGAATTTTCAATTCTCACCGAGAGGCAAGGGGTGCATGAGAACGAATCATCAGATCGAATAAAGGGATTGGAGGGTCATGTTAAAGGCCTGGAACTAGAACTGGAATTGTTGCAAAACCAGAAAAGAGAGATGGAAGTGCAGTTAGAGAGTAAAGCAGCTGAATCAAGTCAGATTAAGGAGAAATTGGGTGAGAGGGAAAAGGAACTTTCAAATCTCAAGTATATGCAGGAGGCACATGAGAAGGACTCATCTACTCGGGTAAATGGGCTAGAGACACAAGTAAAAGACCTGGAACAAGAGCTGGAGTCGTTGCGATCCCAGAAAAGCAATATGGAAGTGCAGATTGAAATTAAAGAAACTGATTTTGGCAATATAAAGCAGCAGCTGGTATCTGCCGAACAGTCAATTTCAGATTTAAGCCAGGCTCTGAAAGCCACTGAGGAAGATAATAAATCTCTGACTATGAAAGTCTCAGATATTTCAAATGAGGTTCAGCAGGCACAGAACCTAATACAGGGACTCATGACCGAATCAAGTCAGTTAAAGGAGAATTTAGGCCAGAGGGAAAGAGAATTTTCAATTCTCACCGAGAGGCAAGGGGTGCATGAGAACGAATCATCAGATCGAATAAAGGGATTGGAGGGTCATGTTAAAGGCCTGGAACTAGAACTGGAATTGTTGCAAAACCAGAAAAGAGAGATGGAAGTGCAGTTAGAGAGTAAAACAGCTGAAGCAAGAGAACTGGGAGAACAAAATATAGAACTGCAAGCCCAAGTTTCAGAATTTGAAATCATGTCAAAGGACAGAGAAGATGAGATATCTGCTCTCACGAGGGAAATTGAGGAGAACAAGAGTGAATCTCTGTCTAGAATAACTGAATTGACGGCAGAGACCAATAATCTGCTGGTGGACTTAGATTCTTTACGCTCTCAGAAAGGTAAATTGGAAGAACAGATTGTATTTACAAGTGATGAAGCATCATCTCAAGTCAAGGGCTTAATGGATGAGGTCAATGAATTGCAGCAGAAACTGGAGGCCCTACATAGCGAGAAAAGCGAGTTGGAAGTACAACTTGAGAAAAAAACGAAAGAAAATTCAGAATATCTGATTCATGTAGAAAATCTGAAAGAGGAGATAGCAAGCAAGACTCTGGCCCAACATGGAGTTTTACAAGAGAGAGAAAGTTTAGCGGTGCAAGTAAAGAATCTTGAATCTGTGGTGGACATTATCCGCAGACAGAAAAGTGAACTTGAAGAGCAGCTTGGCGCTAAAGAACTTGAGAACATTCAATGGACAGAGGAGAAAAGGGGGCTAGGGGACAAGATTTTTGAACTGGAGAAAACAGTGGCAGATAGAGGGTTCGAGTTCTCTGCTCTGCACGAAAAACTTAAAAGTGGAGAGAATGAAACTACTGCTCAAATAATGACCTTTGAGGCAAAGATTAGCAATCTACAACAGGAGTTGGAATCGTTCAAAACCCAGAAAAAGGAGATAGAGTTGCAGTTTGAAAGAGAGAAACAGGAACTTTCAGAAAGTCTGGCCCAAATGGAGAATCAAAAAGTTGAGTTAACGAGCAACATCACCATTCATCAGAGAATGCTGAGAGAACAGGAGGATGCATACCACAAACTAAAAGAGGAATATGAACAGCTCGAAGGTCAGCTTCAGGTATGCAAGTTAAATCTTGGAGTTGCAGAGAAGAAGATCGAGGAAACAGCAGAGAAATTCCGTAAGATCATTGAATCCAAAGATCAGATGGTAGCTGAATTGGAAGAAGTGGCTGAAGAACTAAGAAGAGATCTAGAATTAAAAGAAGATGAACATAGTTCTTTAGTTGAGAATGTCCGTACAATTGAAGTTAAGCTCCGCCTGTCAAACCAGAAGCTCCGGGTCACGGAACAGTTACTAACTGAAAAGGAAGAAGCTTTCAGAATTACAGAATTGAAGTTCCAGCAAGAACAGAGAGCACTTGAAGAAAGAATAGATACATTGACTGGAATAATTACTAGCAACAATGAAGCTCATCGTAGGATGATAACGGACATCTCTGAGAGTGTGAACAGTACCTTGACAGGACTGCAAACGGTGATCGTAAAATTTGAAGAAGACTACAAAAAATATGAGAATTGTATGTTGGAAATATCAAATGAGCTTCAAATTGCGAAGAACTGGGTCATGGAGACTAACAAGGAGAAAGAGCGCCTAAAGAAGGAGCTACACCATCTAGTAGAGCAGCTACAAGATGAGAAAGACAAGGAATCGTCATTGAGAGAGAGGGTTGAGAAGTTAGAGGTCAAGGCAAGCAGGGAAGAAATAGAGAAAGAGAATATGAGCAAAGCATTAAAACAGCTTGAGAAGACGGTCGCAGAGTTAGAACACTTGATGAAAGAAAAGGACGATGGAATGTTGGGTCTTGGGGAGGAGAAGAGGGAGGCCATAAGGCAGCTGTGCGTGTGGATCGATTATCACCGCAGTCGGTATGATTATCTCAAGGAAATGCTTTTAAAGGTGACTGTCAGAGGGCAGAGGGCACGCTAATTGTCCGATTATTCTACATGTATGTGTATGTCCATTTCAGTTTTTGCACCCATTATTGTTTCTATTGATTCTTTTTCTTTCCTTTTTATTTATTCCTGGGAGGCAGGCAATTGGGTTGTTAAAACATTTTAGGCGATGCTTAATTCTATAATATCAGCATTTTATACGAAATTTGGTTGCCAAACTTAGCTTTCCTTATTCATCAATTCACATTGTACGTACATACCAATTACCCCCTGTTCAACTTGTTATATCGAGGAGATAAGACGTGGGATTTCTTCTCCAAACACTCATTTAAACATGTGTTTAAGGAAACTAATATAATAGAAGATTTTTTAACAAAACATGGAGCTAATGGCACGACTTGGGGTTTTGTTGGTGAAGAGTTTGGTCACCAACATACTGGTAGATTAGGTTTATTTAAGTTAGACGTTAGGAGTCTTTGGATGTTGGTTGTGAATTTTTGGGTTGGGTAATTTTGCTATAATTATGGTGATTCAACAGCCTGAATGAGGGTTTTTTTATAAAATGTGAAGCGCCGTCCTCCTTTTCTTAAAAAAAAATAAAAAAGAAAAAAATGGGGTAAAGCCCCTTTAAACTTGAGTCTTTTGCTTGGAGATGACCGCCGGTAAAGGGCTTAGGTGACCCTAGATGACTTCCCCAGGAACGACGATCTTTCAAAACAATAGCTAAGACACCCGCATTATCAAAGTTTTCTGTATATAATTTTCTAGGGGCGAGGCTTCCTCAACTAGTTCCTACATAATTGTTCAGAAATCTGAGCTTCAAATTGCATTAATGTATATATGCAGAGCCCTCTTTCCTTATCTGATGCCCCATATTGCAGTTCAGACTTCCAAATTGGTCGGGGAATCCGGCTTCAAGTTAACCACAGAAGCATGAAGGCAGAAACCACTAGAATCGGATTGCAAGCATATCGAACACTGTAGATAACGGCGAAGGAAACACATTGACAGGCAACAAAGAAGTGAAAAATAACCCCCCCCCCCCCAAAGTAACATAAGTTACAAGCAATTATATTACACAGAATCACTAATTCACATAACCAAGTGAGAGAACATACAAGATAAGTGATTGTGAGTATAACACCACATATATTATATATGAAAGGGAAGGAAGTAAAAACCAAACGACCTATGGCGGCAATTCTATTTTGTAAAACAGTTACCACGCATACAACTGTGCAGCAAATCACTTGACTTATTGCCATGGCATAAAAATATGAATGCTAACAACTAAGGTTGGGTTGGGTAGAAAGAAATGGGTCTAGATGGGAAGGAATATCGATATGATGCTAAAGGTGGGGTTTCTAGTTCTAAGATTCCTCCTAACTGGAAAAAACACAAGTCCAGGCTATATACCTTCTCCTAATAATCATCTCCGCTTGCTTGCAAAATTAGCACAATAGTTGAACAAACAGCTAGAAGTTCCTCTTGCCTCAGTCGGATATCCTCATCTCAACTCCAAGAATGTCCTTAACCACCTCATATGTAACGAATGCAATTGCGATGGATGGGACCACCTAAAGAAAATATCAGTGACACAAAAGGTTAACAATATCGAATAATTCCATTTGTATTCTAAACATAAATTGATACAATAATCTCCTATACAAAACTAACTCTGCATTTACTTCGAAATGGGAAAAAAAATAGAGCAAAAACAGGTCAATATCTATTAAATTTAAAAACAGAAAGGATTTCATCCAGAAAATAGATAATATAAACCTCCTTCAAAGACAAAAAAAAAAAAAAAAGACAACAAAGGCGGTAGCTAGTAACAGATGGGTTAATAGGTCAAATGCAGCAGAACATGGAATGATAAATTACACTACCTTCACTGAATTGGGGACCAAACCCTTGTACAACGCTCCAAATCCTTCGTGCCGAACTGTTTTCCTGAATGCATCAACCATACCAGTATATTCATGGGCTCTCTTGTTCCTCCCATCACCAGTCACGACCGACGCAGCATCTTTCCATCCCACCATCTGCATTCTTCGTCGAATGACATCAAGTGGGTAAGCAACTGTCTGGCCAACAGTTCCAGCAGCAGCACCACATGCAAGTCTTGTTGTCACACTCAGCTCAGAGTCCTTAACCAGTCCAAAAGGTCTACTTGTAATCAACCAGTCTTTCAAAGATCCATACACAGCAAAGTTAAGACCCACATATGGAATCTGCATAAAGACCATGGTAATTATTTTCCCTATTTCTTTTATTAATTAGAAAAATGTGCTGTTTCTCATACAAAGGAGTCAAAATCTTCTTCAAATATAAAGAACGTAAACATACGGTATTATATGTACACCATGTAAAAACATGCATTTATGTAATGCCTCAAGAAAAGCTCAACCCATGTCTAGTATTACACTCTGAAAGGATTGGTCAAGTTATAATTGGAAGTCCTTGGAATCATTTTAAAGTCCGCTTACACTTGGAAAGGGATCAATGTTGGACGTAGCATTTAATGCATCCTTTTTTTCTAAGTAATAATGCACCCTAATCATACTCATTCACCACTATCATAGGTCTCCTGCTCAACGTGGTACTTAATGGAGCATTATGATCTGCTTCAATCAAATCTCCAACAAAGTCCTCAGGCCCCATATCGCATTAAGCATCTAACTTCATATGGTGTTAGTAGGTCAGCTTTCATATGTAACGACCAAATGAAATCCCAAGTCACATGCAATCTTATACTCCAAAATAACAAGTCATAGTAACAGTTGGAGCTCATTGGGATCATTATAGCGCCTATTCCACCTGTTAAGAAACCAATGTGAGACTTGACGCTCAATGCACCTTCCACCCAATATGGGACTTGGTGGGCTGTACAATAATTACATCACCTCGCTATGTCCAATATTGAGTGGATGAAGAATGAATGATAGAAGTGAATAAGCCATGATACAGATGCATTGAGTGCCAAGTCCTACATTGGTTCCCTACCAAGTGGGACTTCTGATAAGTAACCAGTGTTACATGGGCTAGTCCTTTTTATTAAGTATAAACTCAAATCTGGCCAGAGCTTTTCTTGGCCAGAATCTGGGTGCAGACCTCACTAAAAAAGCATGCAGTGAATGATTAATGCACTAATAAAGAATAATATTCAATAGTTAGCAGCATAGGAGCTTCAAAAGGCAAAAGAAGTATTTATTTCTTTTTTTATAAGTAAAAAAGAAGCGTTTACTCACAACTCCTATGACAGAAGGTAACCAGCCTCTATAAAGAGCCCGAGGGCCTTCTTCCCGGAGGACCGTAGAAAGAGCATGGAAGATTCCCTTATACTGGCGAGGCGAATTTTCTGTCTGTAAAAGTAAAGAGCGCACAGTTTTTTACAAGTAAAACACACAAAGTTAAGCCACTAGAGTGAATAGATTGAAAAGCTGGCCCAATCGTCAGTCTACAAAGAGTACTTAGAAAAGCCAATTACTTAGAAAATCCAATTGCATAGAAATCCCAAACTAAAACTCCAGACAATACCTGTACAGTTAGTCGACCTCGTACCATGTCCATTGGGTAAGTTGCTGACATGGCAATAATTCCGGCACATGCACCAGCTCCAAGTCGCAAAACAGGAGTAAGCTGAGCCTCTTCTGCATTAAGTGGTGAAGAAATGTAACTTTAACCATTCAAGTTCATCATTATCATCTATCTCTATACAACCCCCATTCTAACCTCAAAAATAGGGCAAAAGAGAAGGGGGGGGGTGGAGAGAGAGAGAGAGATTAAACAACAGAACAGTAACCATTATAGGATAGATTAGGCACAAAAAAAAATTTGATTGGTTAAATAAATTTTTTTTTTTTTGGTAAAATAAATTTTTTTTGATCATAAGGATAGCTTAGGCAAAATTAACCAGAAGAAGAAATAGAAGAAAAGAGAAGTATCATTTTTTAAAAGTAACACAAGAAGAAAGGATGGTCATACCATTTCCAGGTTGTTGTCGATAAAGCCATAAAATACCCCTGTTTACAGGTGAACAAATGACAGAGAATAATTATTAGGATACATAAACGAATATCACTGAGAATCAATGAGCTAGTAAGGGAGTGTAAGGACAGAAATGTACTGAGATGCTTGCTCATAGCTGAAGAACTTGACTGCTGAGTTTGGGACAATGCGAGCACAATTAGTTCCATTCCCTTTAAACAATCCTCTTAATCCCTCTGTTTTCCATATATATTTCAACCCTTGAACTGTTCCATTGTATTTGATACTATGAGGGTTTTGAACCTGCATATTAGAAAAATTATCCATTCCACATAAAGAGACAATCAAATATCAAATGTCCAAAAGTAAAGCATCGCCCCGATTCAATCTGAGAATCATGAACCATAGCGCAAACGCACTCTCTTTCTCTCTCTCTCTCTCTCAAAAATACATAATTAATCATGATATCATAAGTGCTAGTAAAAGGAGTTAGGAGACCCAAGCAAAAGTCTAGGTGATGAAGAAGAAACTACCTGGAGCAAAATTTTTAATCTTTCTAGTGGAGCAACAGCAGTTCGTGAGCTGCAGTAGAAATTATATGAGAAATGTTACACGTATAAAAATATAGAGTAAAAAAGCTTCCCAAGAATGCAAGTTGCAAGAAATTTTTTTGTCTCTAGCCCTACTGATAACAATAGTTTTAGTGATAGTATTCATGGGTTCAGGTAAAACATTTTCTATTCCATTCCAAGCACCTCAAATGAGAATCCCATTCTGATACATGCAAAAACCATGCTTTCAACAGGAAACCTTACTAAAACAAGGCATAAAGTCCTAGATAATTTTTTCCAAGTACAATGACTATAAAAGCTTTCTCGCATACCAAACAAGGGAATGTCACATGTTAATCCCTCACATCTACTTTCCATAACCTATATGTTTGCTCCCAAAACAGAGCCAATTTTGTCAATTCTTCAAAATTTTATCGTGGAGAACAGACAGTATCTTGATTCCTTAAACCCAGTAGATTTGACTTAATTACCAGTCCCATCACTATATATTCGAAGACTTAAAAACAATATGAGGAACTTGTCGGCACAAAAGCCATCCTTGGCCCCTATATGAACAGGGTCAAATTCATGGGTTCCAAACTTATCGGGCGCATATAAACTGTTTTTTTAAATAAAAAAGAGAGAGAATAACCCGTGCATCTCTAAAAGTGACAATTTCTAAAAACACCCCAATTTGCTAAATTGAACAAAACGGAAATGCGAGATAGACATCAAATTTTCAAGAGGAAAAACCACACTTAAAAAGAAAAATCGTCACTGTATTTGAATATCACCTCGAGCACAAACACGTACTAAAGAAAGAAAATTATATAAAAAGTAATCTTACAGTTCCTTGCAAACACACACACACACAAATAACCTAAAACGAAACCACAAAAAAGTTACAAACGAAAACTTATATGTTCCTATTTATAGAGTCAGATGAACGAAAAACAACGATAATAAGGTAAACGAAAAACAAGAGCAAAAGCAAAAAATTCGCGCACAAAAAGAAAAAGGAAAAAAAAAAAAAAGAAAAAAAAGAGGAGGGTCCAGTACAATCACAGAAACCAAACAGAGAAAAGGAGAAAACTCACACTCCACCGGCGACTCCTCCGGCGACAAGTGACTTGCAGATGCTGAGCAAGGCGTGGCTCGGCGCCTTGACCCCTTCACTCGCGAGCTTCGCCTCCTCCGCGAGGTTCACGATCGTCGTCACCGCCGAGTCACTAGTCGTCTTCCCCACCACGTCTTCCGACGCCATCGCTGAGAAAAACCCTAGGGTTCGCGTTCAAAATGTCTCCGTTGACCCGGTTCTGGCGATCGACGACGTCGCTTAGCCGTTCGAGCGAGTACGCATATTCGGGGGTACGCGCTCCGAGGGACGGGAGCGATTCTGTTTTGTTTACTCTTCTTGTTTTATCCTTTATCAATCAAACGAGTGGGAAAAAATGTTATGATTTATATTAGATTTTGCAATTTCATAAAACCAAAAATTAAAAAACTAATATTCTTTTTTTAATAAATAAAAAATGCTTCAGAGTTCAGTTGCAAGATATCAATTAATATGATTAGAATAATTAAATTTATATATTTATATTTACAGTAAATCACTTGAAATTAATTTTCAATTTTGGAAATTTTCAAAAAAATTAATCCCACCTTAAGGCCATATAATTTTCTTGAATTTTACGTCGATATTTTCCTTTAAATTTCTCGTGACAACCTGAGAAAATTGCAGCCATTTCGAGGCAGTAATCGTAAAACAAAGTAAAAAAAAATAGAAAACTAAAAAGGAAAATTGCATGTAAATCTCTTTTTTTTTTTTTGGCTTCCTCACTTCCTTTTCATCTTTTTGGCCTCGAACACGACAGGATTCGACTTTATCCGGTGGAAAATGAGCCATATGTGCAGTCGGTATTGATTTGTCTTCGATAACAGGATGGTGTTGTCGATATATTTTATGGTGTTTAGTCTTTACGACTTTAAGATTTATCGCTTTATCCAATTGAACTGGAAAAGCCTCAAGGGCCCCAAAATTGTGGACAATCTGATGCTTCTTTTCTAGGTCCACACACGGAGGGTTCTGTTGTCAATATCCACAACTTCAAATGCAAATTTATGGGGGTTGTTGAAACTGTTGTTAATGTCCCAGTAACAACAAATTCTGGCCGCACACTCCCACCGGAAAACATATTACGTGGCAGTTTTAGATTATGTTTGATGTCTCACATATTTACCATTTCAGAAACGCTTCCTAGCAGTCGGGTTGAAAATCTCATAAAAGCAACCCTCCATTCAGCTAACTCCACATAAGAAGATATATTGTAAGAGAAATACGCTCCACCACAGAGAATCATGGTCGTATGTAGCCCAGCCCTTTTGCCTTCTCATTCACACCGCCCGCCCTTCTACCCCTTTCTTCCTCATTGCATCCCTTTGCACTGACCTCAATCCGACGCCAGCGCAAGTAGTCTTTCCACCCAAACTTCGGTTCGCCACTGTCAAGCTCTTCAACCGAATTTTCCGTTGGTTCTCCTCCTGTTGCTACTTCGTCATCACCGAGATCGACGGAGTCAACACCAATGAGCTCTACAACGTTGTCTAGCTCTACCTCAGCTCCTTCGTCTCCATAACCGGTAGCCGCCTCAGCCTCACTCGCACTCTAAACTCCAGCGCCATCACCTTTGGCCCCTATAACAATGACAACATCATTGACACCTACAACGGTGTCACCGATCTCTAGGAACACGTCGTCATGCAAAGGCAAGCTCAAACCTTCTCATGGTGTCCTTTACCATAAGAGAAACAAGTCTTCACTCTCATGGCGTCCTTTTCATGGTGGTTCCTTGGACTTGAGGGGAAACCTGTGGGAGTCTGTATCGTTTACACATCCAAGCACATTTGAGACCTTAGCCATGGACCCAATAAAGAAGCAAGAGATTATGGAGGATCTCATAAACTTCGCGAACGATCAAGGATTCTACCAGAAGATCGGGCAAGCATGGAAAAGAGGTTACCTACTCTATTGTTCGTCAGGGACAGGGAAATCAAGCATGATCGCAGTAATGGCAAATTATCTGGGTTACAACATACACGACTTGGAGCTGACCGAGGTGCATACCAACTCGGAGCTGAGGAAGCTGTTGATGAAGATGAGCTCAAGTCCATAATTGTCATTGAGGACATAGATTGCTCTCTAAGTTTGACTCGGGTGAAATGCGAGGTGGGGGCTGTGGCTCGGGTGATGATGGTGGGAATAATATGATTACGCTCTCGGGGTTGTTAAATTTTACATAGGGGTTATGGTCTTGTTGTGGGAGCGAGAGGATTTTCGTGTTCACCACAAAACACATTGAGAAGCTTGACCGGTGAAAAAGTTGACTTAATATCTCTGGAAACGGATTAAACATAGTAAATTAACTTTTTTGGTCGATTTTTATGGCTTCCCAGCCCCAAGTTCTATCAACTTTAATTCGATTTTTTTTTTCAATGCAAAGGTTGAAGTTCTGGGTTTGAGTTCGAATCAATCTTGAGAACCCTACAATTACTTCATCTGCTTTTGTAAGAATATCGTTTTGAAAGACCGCTGCCCTGCAAACCGGCCCTCCCGCTATCTTTCACATCAAGGAAGAGGCGTAGAAGCTGTTGTCATGCATGATGCTGCTTCCTCTGCGTCTTTGTTCTTGTCATCGTCGTCGCCGCCTTTGGCCTCTTCTACCTCTGGTTTCATCCAAAACTCCAAGTTTTCCACCTGCAGTCAGCTTCAAGGGGGTGTGAGGGGTTAGGGGATTCAATCGCGAATAAGAGCTTGCCATTTTCTAGTGTAGTGCTGCTTCAGAATAATTGTGGTGGAAGGCTTACGTGTTACTATGTGATTGGCAGACTGTTATTTGGCTAATAGCAGCCCGACCGGTCCTAAAGGATTTCCCTTCCATTCATGGATGGACTTTTCCGGAATCCAAATCTAGAAGCAAGGAATTTGAAACTTTGAGATCTTTGCTCTTATTATACCCAACTTGCCTGTGAATTTTCCTTGTTGCTTTGGGAGAGGGATTATTCGTGGACCACATGAAAGGAAATATGTCCCCTGGACTATTACAGATTCAATGCCTTGTATCCCCATTTCCCTATATCTAATTAGATTATAGCACTTAGAATAACAACATGGCTTTTTGCCACTTATAAATGATATTAGTACTACAATTCATGTTGTCAGTGTCAACAGTGTCCATTGGAATTTGAGGCGTTGATCAATAATTCTAGAATAATAGATTGTATAAGTGACGAGTATTCTTTTTGAAAAAAATAAAATTTATAATTAAAAAATTAATATTTTTTATATAAATTTTATATTTATTCACATTTTTTAAAAAAAAGGCTCGGTGCTTATTCACTTTATAAATATAAATATCATTTATCTATTCCAATTCATTTAATTTAATGGGTTGAATTGCTTCACCCTAATTCATTTAAGTTCGTATCAAGTTTACAAGTTAGGAAAAAAGTTATCAATAATTGTCACTTGTCAGATTCGTATAAAGTATCTACAGTTACAACAAATCTGTTTACTGTTCTTTATATTGACCCAGCACGCTACTGAGTATCAGCCAATAGAAACCCGTTAACTCAACTTATAAAAGAAAGTATAATATTTTGTTTTTTTTCCTATGAATATAATCCGTCTTACAAAAAAACTGTGCATTATATAACCAACTTTTAAATAACATGACTCTTACTAAGGGTGTAAATCGGTCGTCTGGTCCCGGACCGAATTTTTCGGTCTATCATTATTCTCGGACCAGTAGTTATTGGTTTGGTTCGGTTTTTTTTTTTCAAATCAATTAATAAAAAAAATCATTTAAAATATTAAATTAAACTAAATGACTTATTAATGTGGATTATGTAACAAACTCAATAAAAAAATATTTTATATGATCAATGATAATAAATTAGATGAAAACTACATTATTAATTTATATAATTACTATATAATTAACTAATATATTAACTAATTGATATTATATATTAGTTAATTGATAGAATATTAACAAGTGTTAATAACATATTTAAAATTTTATATTATTAATAGTGATAGGTTAGATGAAGATATATATAAAATATTGTTAATTTATAGAATATTAACAAGTATTAATAACATATTTAAAATTTTATATTGTAAATAGGGATAGGTTAGATGAAAATTATATAATCTATTATACAATTATTATATAAAATAATATATTTATAAAAATAAAAAAAAAATATTTTGGTTCGGTAGGTCCGGTCCAAGAAATCCCCACCCCAGGATCGGACCGAAGACCAAAATACTAATAATTAAGGTACCGAAACCGACCATGGGACCATTCGGTCGGGATCGGCCGTTTTACAGCCCTAACTCCTACAATTATTGTTAGAATAGTGAGATAAAATGATTTCAAATGAGATGAGATGCTTTTTAAAATAAAAGTTAAATAAAATATTGTCAGAATATTATTTTTTAATATTATTATTATTTTAAGATTTGAAAATGTTGAATTATTTATTATATTTTATATAAAAATTTTAAAAAATTATAATAATAAAATAAGATGAAACCGTTTATATATTTAAACAATATCTTCCAACTCGAATTCATGCGTTGGAAGTTTTAAGCGAGGCTTGAGACTTGAGTCCTAGGCCAGATAATGATTGAACACAGCCCAAAAGTGATGAACGTGTACAGGGTAACAGGAGTCCGTTTTAGGTCCATTGGGTTCACATGGCTGGCCCAACCCCGAATAGTCACTGAACATCCAAGAAGTGACAAAACGCAAAAGAACACGGAAAAAATATCCGGAGATCAATCAATCCGTGGCGCCACCGCTGAGCAAAAATAAATAAAAATGATGATAGGTACAATTTTAGAATGTTTAATTTTTATTTATTTTATTAAAAAATAATTTTTTAATTAAATCTCAAATTTATCTTTAAAAAAAAAAAGTGCTAACATTCTAAAACTATTTCAATACATACTAATTTTGTTATATACAGTCGGTAGATGCAAGTGGCAGGTAAACGTGAGGAATAACAAAAATAAAAAAGTACAAAAGTTAACTAGACCCCCTCTCTCTCTCTTTCTCTCTCTCTTTTTTTTTTCTCAAAAACTTTTATTTTTTCTTCGGTTTCTTCTTTCTCGTCTCTCTTTTTTTCCTTTTTTTTTTTTTTTTTTTTCTGGGATCAATTCTTTTATGGTTGGTTCTATGTATTTTGTCTAAAATTTTTGAATGGATCCATTTGTTGGAGCTAACAATCATTCACTTTTGGAGCTAATATTACCTGACCTTATGTGGTAAGGATGGAATGTGGTGTTGCTGGACTTGGAACTTTTTCTGTAAGCATTGTTGTGTTGATGATAAAGATCCTATGCCTTAACATAAGGCCTTCTTTTTACAGATTTCATTGACCCGTGATTTGTGTTGTATTATTCTTTCATTTATTTACTTGATTCCTCTCATTTATTTGTAATCAATGTAATTTCTATACATAGATATGTAAATACAATTATATAATACAATAGACTCACCAACGCCAAAGTGTGATGGTTTCACTAAACCTTCTCATGTTGGGCTTCTACTTGCTTGAGAAGAAATCCTATTAGAAGTTCTGGTCTAAAGCTCAAGAAAAGGAGAGAATATATATATATATATATATATAAAGCAGTACAATCCCCAAAAGTTAGCCAAGTGCCATATGCATCTCTAGGGACGAACTACAATTTCTAACTATGTGACTATTAAGATTATTTATGATCAAAATATTTTCTACAGCTCAGAGAGCAGTAGATATCTGTATGAAATGGTTACTCCGTAGTTATTACTACCATGAAATTGTCTCAATTTGCCGCGGCTCTCTCTCTCTGAGCAAAATTTTCATTCTTCCCATTATTCTTATTTTTATTTATAAGATGTGGGGATCTCCAATCCCGTAGACAACAGGCCATTAGAAAAAAGAAGTTGAGAGAAAGAGAGCAGATGAAAATATGATGCGGAGAGAAAAAGAGTGGAAAGAGAGAAGAGTGGGATCCAGCTGTCAGCTGATTACATTTCGACTACCAACACCGACTGTATATAGAATTTTTCAATACATAATCACCTATTATACTTTTCTAAAACTAGACCAGATAAAAAGCGTATTTCACGATGATGGAAAAGTAGATTGTAATCGGAGATTCCATAGGGAAGGGGGCCTGAATGATTCAGTCAAGAGGAAAATGATGATTTTTCTTTAGGAGAAAAGTAGAATGGATAAGAAGTTGAAGGAATTCATGTGATTGGTTATTCCTGTGTTCGTGTTTTTGAGTTCGTATCCTATCAAATTTCGTTAAGACGGTGATATTGGGGGACAACTACCTCCTGATATTTTTTTATACCTAATAAGATGAGATAAATTAAAATTAAAAATTAAATAAAATATTATTAAAATATATATTATTAATATTATTTTTATTTTAAATTTGAAAAAGTATAATTATTTTATTTTATTTCATATAAAAATTTAAAAAAATTTTAATGATTAAATAAAATAAAATGAAACAAACTAGACATTTAATTTGTTTTTTCCTTTTATTGGGGGCGTAAAAAGTCAGAATTCATAAAACAACGACCAAAAGATGTAAAGTCAGGAATGAATCTGCCCAGTCGATTGGTTCGAAATTGACATTATAATATGCCAGATTTGACAAAGTCCTCGTTCCATGACACGGTCAAAGAACCCCCCAAAAAAGAAAAAACTTGAATTAATTTATTTGCAGACAACTCTGCCACATGGCAACTTGTCTTGCTACAACAACACGTATTTGATGTAATAACATAACAATAATAATAATAACAACAACGATAGATGCATTAGTTATTTTTATAATTTTATTTTAAAATAAAGGTATTTAATGTTATTTTTATAAATTATTTTATATAAGATATTGCTCATTTAAAATATAATTATATAAAATAGTTTCATGCCTGAATAAAATTACCAAGCTGATTAAGCTGCCATGATTGGGACGTTATACCTTTGTTTGGGTTACATGTCATGTAAACTCCACTCCACTTTAATTAATTGGATCAGATTTCTTATAATAAAAGATTAATGTTGACATTGTCAGAATATCATATAAAGTTTATTCCAAATAAATTAGAGCCTAACAACTTGTAGGAAATGCAGTTATAATAATATGAACTGGACATTTTGTTTATTATTTCTTGCTTTGATTTAGCTGAGCAAATGGATAAAAGAAAAACTATTGGATTTGCAAGATTTCAATCTCTGGGGCCTATAGGATACAAAGAATGGTATGATGATTAAGAAAGCTCATACAGCATATACATATAAAAACGGCAGAAAAATATTTGATTTTTTTAAATTATCCAATGGAGGGGAAAAATAAAAAATAGGTTTAATAAAAGTAAACTTATAAAGCAAAGCGGCTTGATGTAATGTTAATTAATTTTACAATCTAACATACTATATAAAATTATGTCAATTTATTAATTTATTTTTATGTAATCATTTGTGACTAAATTATTTATCTTAAACACAACTTATAATTGAAAGGCAGATAAATATACTACGTCTAGATTGTAGGATGCATATGTCAAGTTTAGGGGTGTAACACTATTTGTCTGCATCAGAAAAATCGACTGGATTGAACTAGAACGATAGTCTTATTGATTGGTTTCGGGTGTATTTTTTTTAACTGGACCGGATTGACACCGACCAAATTTATATATATATATATATTTAAATATTTATTATATAAATGCTATATTATTTTATATAATAATTTTATAAGTTAATTATGTAATTTTTATTAAGAGATCACCATTGATTATATATATAATAAAATTATTTAATATTTATTAATTATATATAAAACATTAAAGAGATTACTTAATTTTAATTTTTTTAATTTGTTGTTAAAAAAAAATATTTATGAATCAAATCGAACAAATGGACTAATCGAATTGATAACTAATTGTCTGATTCGTTAGGAATGATGGATCGAAATTTTCGATCCGTAAACTGAACCAAGTACACCCTTAGTCGTACAACTTGTCCCGGACAAGATTGTAAAGATGAAGTCAACAGTGAAATCTAGTATTAGACACATATTATATCCATTTTTTCAAACTGTAAAAAATATATAGGCCACAAATTGTAGGACAAAACTATTGAATTTCCCAATGCAGACTTTGGACCAACCTTACCCTGAACTGAAATGTCACCGTCTAGTGTGAAATAGAGAAATGTCACTGTCTAGTGTGAAATAGAGAAGTTCTGAATAGTCAAACGAAATGAAGATAAACAGCTTTAGGCTTGATTTGAAGAGAGATGCTTCATCTAATCTTAATATTTAAATATAAATATTTTTTAATTTTTAATTTTTTTCAAATCATTATTTAATTATTACTTATAAATAAAATATAAAAAATAATTTAATTGTTTTAGATTCTAAAATAAAAATTATATTATAATAATATTTTAACTTAATTTTTTACTCTTCTTTTTCAAAATTTTATAAAATATTTTAACACAAATAATTTCTAACTTATCTTATCTTAATTTAAATATTTTATTATTATTTATAGACTATTTCAATTTATCTCATTTAAACTTAGTATCCAAACAAACTCAATTATAAAATTATAAATGGCCGGAAGCTCTCTGCTTGTGATGAACAGTCATGCGAGTATTTATGCCAACTTCTAACAGCTGTTATAACTATTTATAATAAAATCATAAGGCACGCCGACTCTAACTAATATCACAAATCATTCTTATTTTCCATTTAATTTTGTGCCCTTGAAATATATTACTTCAAAGTTCAAATTCCTACTCTCCAGTTAATATTTACTTGCCATCAATGCCATGTGTAATGTTTCCCCTTCTTCATCCTGCTCATTCTGAATATATTGGTACCGTCCCATGCCTATTTTCCAGCCACACAAAAGCACATCTTCTTGTCACGGCTTGCTTTTATTTTCCAGGAAGATGTCGGGAACCGGGTCAACCATGGTCCTTCCCTCCAAACTTTCCCTTCTCTCGGTCTTCGTAGATTCTCATTTCACAACTCTCTCTCTACCCAACTCTCTCTCTAGAAAATTGAGAAGAGTCAGGAAGAGAAGTTTCGTTCGAATTTGTTAGTTTTTACGGAAAGGAAAAAATGTCGGAGTTTCAAAAGTCAACCGCGAATCTCTGTTGCACTAGACCGTGTAGAATGTCGTCTACTCGTTTATGTAGTTTTTTATTTTTATATTTTTTTGGGTTTCTGTCTCTCTTTATTTCCTTCTCTTTTGAAAGTACGATGATGTTTTCATAGAAATTGTTGTTGCTTTGTACGGGTTGAAGATTTTTAATGCAAAAGGGCTTACGGGTTTCGAGGTGGGTTGGGATTGTTTTGAGCGTTTTGACGATTTTGTTTGGTGTTCTGGTTTTGAATCTTGGATTTTGATGCTTATTAATGGCTGAGGGTTCCAAAGTTCGGTTAGTTCGCTGCCCAAAGTGTGAAAACGTCCTACCAGAGCTTCCTGACTACACTGTCTACAAGTGTGGTGGTTGTGGTGCTGTTCTTCGAGGTACGCTAGCTTTTCCATTCTTTCTCGTTTCTCCGTCCGAGTTTTCTTCTGCTCCATTTGTCTCCCCTTCGTTTGGTTAGGAGAAATCAAAATGAACTTAACGGAAAAAAGAGTCCGAAAGTTAAAACAGGCTTGTCGAAGTTTTATTCTTTATGGCGTTCCTTTTCATTTTTTACGATTTCAAAAGCAATTTTGTAGACTGATTTAGTGATTTCGGGAGGTTGAATTGTAATTTTTATTATTCAGCGAAGAAGAAAGCGCCAGGGAGTGATGGGGTCTTCGAGCAATCCGATGAAAAGTGGGGTAGAGGGGGTTCTGAGAAATTGGAGAGTTTGTCAGAGAAAGCGGGTGTTAGTGTAGGCTGTGCTTCTGAGGCTGAGAGGGAGAGCGATGGGATTGAAGTGAATAGGAGGAAAGAGAGAATCTTTAGGGAAAAGGCTGTCAATTCTATTGGTAATTCAGTATCAGAACCAGAGAATAAAGAGTATCCGAGTAATAATGGTATAAAAGTTAGGGAAGAGGTTAAGGGCTTAAGGCTTGAACAAAGTGGCACCGAGAAGGAAATTAGGTTTCATGGTAGATATATGGGACTGTCCGAATGCTCGGATGACTATCGGGTTCATGGGGATGATCATGATATGAACATGAATAAGTCTGAGTATTCTAGTTTGAGTACTGGAGAAAACTTGGACTGGCTAAGGACTACAACAAATATGATTGGGCGGGGTGTGGAAAGAGATGGATTTGGGGAATTCTACAGAAACTCTAGGGCGGTTGCTGATCAGAGGGGATACCAAACTTTTGCTTATCCTGATGAGGGACCCTCAAGCTATAAGCCAGAATCATTTTATGACTATGGCGAGCAGATGAAGCATGATGATGACCTAGATGGGCATAACAAAGTTGAACAATTAGAACAGGATCGAGCTGAACTGCTTAGGAAGTTGGATGAGTTGAAAGATCAACTTAGCAGATCTTGTGCTATAGAAAATAAACCAAGGGCCCCTGTTGATGGGACTCGTCTTTATCCTAGTGGCCAAGATGTATGTAATGTTTCAATGCAGCCTTTTGCCATGGATAAACATGTTCCAAGGCCCCCTTATTTGGATCATACACATGGAAAAGTTCCTTTCACAAATCACCATAACATGGGTATGCAGAACTTCTATCCTCCTCCAAGGCATGTTACAGATGAGTTTCCTTTATATGAGGAACCTTATCAGCCACGAATGAGAAGGTGGCCTCTCAATCAACCACCCAGTCAATACCCACAACGAGCACCTAATGAATACTTTCGTGGGCAGTACATGGAATCCAATCCCTTTGCTTCATATCAACCCGAAACCTTTTATCACCAGCCTGCATGCTCTTGTTTACGGTGCCTCAACCATAATTGGCAAGTTCTTCCGCGAGTTCCTCCCATCTCGTATAGCAATAGAAGGATTCAGAAGGATCCTATTGATTCTAACTTCTACCATTGTAACAATCCTGGGCCACATGGTTATAATCCACAAGCTTCCATTACTCCTCAGTTGACCTCACAGGATCCACAAAGGCACACAAGATGGACGAGTGATTTTGACTTGGACATTGATGATATTGGTCATATTTTTCCGAGAAGGGTGGTGGCAGCCTACGAGAATAGACGGCGTTGCTATCCTGTAGGGGATGGCGCCCCATTCATAACTTGCTATATTTGCTTTGAGTTGCTGAAACTGCCAAGAAGACTTGAAATGACGGAGAACAAGATGCAGAAACTGCAATGTGGTGGCTGTTCAACTATTATCTTCTTTGAAATTGTGAACAAGAAGCTAATTATATCTGTTCCACAGGAAATGAAGCAAACATCCGCGAAGGGTGGGGATGGTTCTAAAGAGGTATTAAATGAAAGCCATTCAAGTTCTCGTGTTTGTTTGGATGCTGGCATCATCAACTCCTGCTCGGATGATTTTGATAATTCCGGTTATGACTTGGATTTGATAGATAATAGACACTATTTGCACTCAGAAGGCCAGAGGTTGAACTTAAGTGAGTCTGAAAACAGACAGCGCCTCACTACATCTTCCATCTCTTCATCTGAGGAGATCCCAGATACTGTGAATGTCCAGGGAGATGTTTCTCTCTCCTTTGAGCAGCCCTTAAGAGATGACTTGTCTCCAAAACTTTCGAGTTCACTGTTGCGGGATTATTCTTATTGTCCCTCTAATCATGCAATTGGTAAAAATGGGCAGGGAAACAACAGTAAACGTGTGGACCAAGACAAGATGGTCTTAGATAGGATCACTTCTCGGCAAAATTCTGTTAAAGACACATCAGTGGCAACGGAGCTGGAAGTTTCATTCAATGATTATCTTCATACAAGTTTATCTCAAGACTCTGTGGAGGTAAGCAAAGAGAAAGATCGACCAAAAATCAACAATGGTGTGGAGTCATTCTTTGTGGGCTTGATCAAGAAGAGCTTTAGAGAATTCTCAAGGTCAACTCAAAGTCTGGAAAATGAAAGACCTAATGTTTCAGTTAATGGGCAACCTATACCAGATCGTCTGGTTAAGAAGGCTGAAAAGCAAGCTGGGCCAATTCAGCCTGGAGATTATTGGTAGGTTTATATACCAATCACAATCAAGTGTTTGGTACTTCATATCTCTTCCAGAACATGCATATCTAATCTTTGCCAGAAAAATAAATATTTTGAATGGTGCTATGTAGATGACAGCAGAAGTGCAAGATTGTTGGGCAATTCGAGTTTAGGAGTTTATATTATATAATTTTTTTTTTATTGATCTCTAACCTGATAAATCAAGTAATTCCAAATGTTATGAAGTTATCAGATACTTGTCAAATTTCAGCCATAGTTGAATAATTTTACAAATGAAGGCTATATAATAGGTCTTTCACAGGCAGAAATCAAGGGTGGTTTCTATGTATAATACCTTGTATTGAGTTATGAGGGTGGGAATGGGATTCTACATTGCCTGTGAGGGAATTCTTACTCTTTTCTAATTGATTCCAGTGGGCTCTAATCATAGCCTTGACTAGTTTGTTTTAAGGATAGGCCTAAATGTGACATTAGTTCTCCTTAATTCATTATAAATGGTATTGGAGCCAATACCGGCAAGAAGTATGGGACTCGAGTTGCCACCTAGAATGGGCTAACGAGGATGTCATGAATTTAAGGGAGAGATTGTAATTTGTTCCAAGGGACTACAATTATAAATTTGACAGGTCCTTTTGGAGTATTGGCCCAAATGTGACTTGAACTTTTTTTGGGTTCTTAAATTTGGTGTGAAGATAGTTGTATTTTCTCTTGTTCGTGCTAGATTTTTAGCATTAGCACAGTTGTAGGCCAGGGATAACTTGGCCCAAGACCCCTAGCACTTTATGGGATTTCATGACTATCTTCAGTACAGTGGTTAACCTATACCGTGAGTATTGGTTCAAAACTATGGTTTTTTTCTAAGAGTTTGTAATTTATAATGAAGGTCTTGGTGCCAACATGCACTATTGTGGCAAGCAAAGTTTTGATTAATTGCACTTATTTATTCCGTGGTCACCAGGTATGATTTTCAAGCTGGATTCTGGGGTGTGATGGGCCATCCTTGCTTTGGCATAATACCTGTAAGATTTATTGTTTCATGGTGTGGTTTATAAATTCATTTGTTTGGTGACATAATCTAATGTTATGAATTCATAAGGAAATATATTGGTTTTTCTTTTGCAGCCTTTTATTGAAGAGTTCAACTATGCCTTGCCAACAAATTGTGCAGGTGGAAACACAGGTGTACATGTGAATGGGAGAGAACTTAATAAAAGGGATCTAGACCTACTTGCCAGCAGAGGACTACCAACTGCAGAAGATAGATTTTATAGTGTTGATATTTCTGGAAAAGTTGTAGATGAGGAAACTGGTGAAGAACTCGATGGCCTGGGCAAACTTGCTCCAACGTAAGCCGTACTGCTCATCTATGATTGCTTAGAACTTGGAAGCATGCTTGAAATCCTGAGAAAATGTTTAAACTAGTTATCAGAGAAAGAAAGCATCAAAATTAGGC
Organism: Cyclocarya paliurus; assembly: GCA_029856935.1. Taxonomy (NCBI): domain Eukaryota; kingdom Viridiplantae; phylum Streptophyta; class Magnoliopsida; order Fagales; family Juglandaceae; genus Cyclocarya; species Cyclocarya paliurus. Next base: position 9,100,789 of record CM056948.1, read on the forward strand.
AAGCATTATATTTCATTCTCCTAGAAAATGGTTGTCCATTGGACTTGTTGACGGTGGTTGAGATTATAATCATTTGTCTTGATTGCTTTTTCAGGATTTTTCAAATTTTCACTTTATTTTGTATCATCTTCACTTCTTTCAAACATTTTAATGCTATCTGATGGACTGAAAAAGAAAAGCTAAAATGTTTTGATATCCACCATGTAGATGGCTCCAAAGCAGATATCACACTGCTTTAAGGAATCTTAAATTTAATTTTCCAGTTTTCAGTTCTTGGAATATTTTTGGTGAAGTGAAACCTGGTCGAGATGGATTACTTTCTTTGTGATGTAGTTTCTAAAGCAAGTCTTTTTTTTTTTCACACGACAAATTGCTTTCTTTGTGATGTCTCATTGACTCTGTTCTTTTTCATCTTTTAAACAGGGTCGAGAAAGCAAAACATGGATTTGGTATGAAAGTTCCCAGAAGTATCATGTGACTTCTGATATTTGTTTGGTTTTTTAATGATGTTGTTGAGATGCAAGCGCTTCAGTTTTCTTATAACGAAATTCATGGGTGCAATTCCCTCTTAAAGTCTGTTTTCTTGGTTGTGTTTTAATAGTTGAGGCAAGATCAAATTCTTTTGAAACTGAAACATGTATCTGTAAAAAAAAACACAAACTACAAACAGTTTTCACCAACTTATATATGTTCTTGTTCATACACATGGATCTCTTTGTGGGTAAAGCTGATTATACCATGCAAATTGTCTAGTACACAGAGCTGATGTGGCAAAAACCTTGTTAATCATTCGCCAAAAGTTTTTTGTATATTTCATGTCTGGCAATAGGCATCCAGCAAGTGGTCCTCCGCTGGAATGTTTCATCCAGCATGATGTTGATACATTATCTTAGTCCTTCAAAACCATATCCTTTAGCTACAACCCTATTGATGAATCACTTGCCGATCCAGATTTAAATTAGTCTGATGAATTCATGCGCATACTTGGTTCCCCACATCTGAATTTGCTTAAAAAAAAAAAACCTTCCAACTGATGTGATTTAATATCTAAATATATTGTTCGTTCTAAATTCTATTATATCTATCACATTTGTTGATGTTGTACATTTTAAATGGCAACGACATAAATGTTACTATATTATCAAATGTAACCGAAATAATAAAATCTAAGATCAACAATGACTTTCTATTTTTATTAAATTATTAATTCAAAAAATAACATTCAGATAGGCTCTCACACCATATATTCTTACGAGAAATAATATTTGCAGTTGTGAAATGTGCAAGCGTCATATAATTTTTTTAAAATAATAAGTAAATACAAGATTGACATAAAAAAAAAATTAATTTTTTAATATTGACTCATGATCTATGGGGGTGAAAAATATGACACCACTGACATTAAAAGAGGTTGGGTTTACTATGAAGCCCACCACATTTAGCATATAGATAATAATGGAAGTAACTGGGTTTGTAATGTATCATTAGATTCTCATCCTTTACTGTTTTTAAGGACCAATTATTTATAGCACATGAGAAGGTTGAATCTAAAAATAAATCAATAGGACTTATATAGAGATAGTTCAACTTTTGCAAAAACTACATCAAAATCTTCTATCGACAGCTAAGCAATAATGGAGTGAAGATATACATAATAAAAAAAATGTTCTGATATTGTAAGACCACCTCACTTGTGCTTGTAATATTAGTTATTTTATGGGTTAATAAACAAATTTAGAAATAAAATTTTTTATAAAAAAAAAGAAAAAGAAAAAAAGGATGGCACAAAGGTTTATTTTATAGTATATGACTATTATTAATTGGTGTCTCAAGTAGTCATCACCCAACCAAAACTAAACGTCAACATTAGCAAACCCAAGGTCCAGACTTGGAACATCATTTGCTTACCAACTGGAGAACCAGTCTGCCCATTAATAAGAAAACTGAAGAACCATTCAAAGTCTTAAATGGTTTTACTTTTTATAAGCAAAAGTATATATATAAGCAAAAGATCCCGACAAAAAATAGGAAAGGGGAACGAACCTCGTAATTGTATATTTTTTTGTTTTACAGCTTAAATTATAAAATATTTCAATTTATGCCTTCAAATTACAGGAGCATTCATCATGCAATTTATGTAAAATATTGCAGTCTCCCAATGGCTCATCATGCGATGAGCATTTAATGACATACTTCAATGTCGGTCACTTTGATCTGTTATCACGCTAGTTTCAGAGTCTGGAGTATAGCTCGAAAGCCCATGTAGGTAATGCTCCAGAAACACGCATCGAATCAATTTTCCAAAGCCTTTCACTTTAGCTCCGAGTTCGAGAGCTCAGAGCAAAGCAAGTGGTGTTGGGGTAGAAAATGAAGCTAAATTGGAAGCAGTGGTTCCGAAACTTTCAGAACCGTTTGCTCCTGAAGTTGATGATTGCCATTCTGTTGATGGGTCTTGCTTTTCGTCTTCTGTTCTTTCGTTCCACGGGGCTTTCGTCAGTCTTGGAAGAACGAAGCCCTTTTCCGGAGAAAACCGTGCTTTCAGAGCCACCTCTATCTGTGCAAGTTCAAGAAAATGAAGATCAGGTTCCTCGGGAAGGTAATTGAATTCTGCTACACTTAGTTGTTGTTTTTTTTGTTATTTTACCTTATTTCTTAGGTATTGGATGCTCTAGAGGGTCAAATGAAGGGTAAGTTACCATTCTTGACAAGTGTGGATAGTTTGAGATTGACATTTTTAGGGGTTTTGTTAATAGTTTGTTTTTTTTTATAGTACCGTTGATTTATCGTTTTTTCTGAGTCTCGATTCTAGTGAATCCGAGGGGAGTCAGTAATGCCTACATCAAGAGGACTTTATCAACGCAATGATTAATTGGATTTGGCAATGCAATGAAGATGATGATGGAATTGAAATTAACAGTTAACAGCTTAAGAAATTGCAGAAACTAACTTGTACAAATAACGACCCTAATACAGTGGACATCAGAAGTTGCGCTCGGTTGAATCCTACCTGGATTACACAAACTACTTAACTACTCATAAAGTTGATTCTCTTATATTGTTGATTCCCTTATCATTTTGTATCCTCTTATAATTTTATATGTGCAGTTTGTATTTTTGAAGTAAACCTTGGTTGCAAAAAAACTTGCAGAAAAGTGTGATCTTTTTACTGGGGATTGGATACCAAACCCATCGGGTCCTCTTTACACTAATCGGAGCTGCCAGTCAATCGAAAGTCATCAGAATTGTATGAATAATGGTCGGCCTGATACAGGGTACCTATACTGGAGGTGGAACCCAAGAGATTGCGAGTTACCGCCTTTTGATCCAGAAAGATTTCTTGAGATGATGAGGCACAAAAGATGGGGACTAATTGGTGATTCAATATCTCGCAACCATGTGCAGTCGTTGCTCTGCATGCTCTCAACGGTATTTGTTAAGATTGTTATAGCATATTCAAGTGTTGGATTTGGATTCTTTGAGTGTTGCTTTTTAAACTACCTATGTGACTTGTGTGGTTTATCAGTTTTTTTCTGACACTATTATAATTTATTATTTTTGAGTAGTAGGAACAAATCAATCCACCGTGGAGCACTTTCTATATACCTATGGTGTGTATACAGTTTTAAGTTTTCTATAAATGCGATCCCCATAAAATATTTGTACTATAATCCTTAGATGGTGTTTACTACTTCCATTCGTCAAGTCACTCAAAAAATCTGGCTTCTGCACTACAGCTATCTCTGTAACTTCTACTCATTTAGAGGTTTTATATGTTGATTGTTTTAGCAATTCTACTTCATGCTATTTATTTTTATTTTTTTGATTGGTATTTATTAGCAGCTTTATATATTTTGTTTCTATTTTTGTTAGAGAGGATCCATCGCATGAGGTTTTGAAAGCACTTAGATGCAACACCCCACCTTTTTCTCCCCCAAGGGCATTCACACAAGAGATTCTTGTACTCATATGTATGTAAATGTCAGAGAATTGGGGTCAAGATATGGAGACGGTTGTTGACGAACTCTTGTATTCTAATTAAGTAGCCTGTGATAAGTGTTAAAAGTGGTTTCCCAGCATTTCTCTACAAGAGTGCTTGTGTTGGTTACATATGGAAATTAATTCCTATAAGCTGTAGATATATATATATATATCCTATACAATTATAGTGTACGGTTGTGGTAGCTAGATAAAATAGATTTTGAACATACCCCTGCTTTTTTATTTATTTATTTTACCTATATAAAAAAAAATAACCCTGCCTTTATCCACAACTACATTTTTTTATCTATGACTTTGTATTGCTCTTTGTTAGTATGCAGTATATAAATGGATTTACATTTTTTCCCTGAATGGTATTTATATTCTGTAGCTCAACATTAAATTTATGAAGGCCCAATTACTATTAACCTTGTCAAGTACTTGACCTATATGACTTCATCTTGGCCCATACTTGGGCCAGTTACTTTTCCTTAGTCAAGGGGTAATTCTCACTGACACTTTCTTATGATTTTAATATGTTGTGGAGGCTATGGATTGTGTTATTTTGATTTCAAATGCTTTCTTGGGAATTTGATTATTGTGACTTTTAATTAGTTTTGTCAGTTTATCGGGTGTTGATGATCTTGAATATTACCATTTGCATCTTTACTTAGAGACTAGCATTCATTTTCTGATGTCTGGCCTATTCAGTTGACCTATACTGCCCTCAGGTGGAAGAAGCTGTTGAAGTTTACCATGATGAACAATATAGGTCCAGAAGATGGCACTTTCCCTCATACAACTTCACCATCTCGTTTATTTGGTCCCCTTTCTTCGTAGAATCTGCTATTTTTGAGGATTTCAATGGTGTTTCAACATCTGAAGTTGAGCTGTATCTTGACAAACTGGACAAGAAATGGACGGATATATACCAGAACTTGGATTACATAATATTTTCAAGCGGCAAATGGTTTCTCAAATCTTCAATCTTTCACGAGAACAACACTGTTGTGGGTTGCCATTACTGTCCTAAAAGGAATTTGACACAGTTGGGATTTGTTTTTTCTTATCGCAAAGCCCTCCAATATGTATTAAACTTCATTGTAACATCCAATCACAAGGGCCTGATATTCTTTAGGACTTCCACACCAGATCACTTCGAGAATGGAGAGTGGTCTAGTGGAGGGATTTGCCCCAAAACAGCACCAGTCAAAGAAGGTGAGATTGAATTGAAGGACTTGAACAGGTTTTTGCGCAACATAGAACTCGAGGAGTTTGAGAAGGCAGCAACCGAAGCTTCCAGAAATGGCGTGAACCTTAAACTTCTTGACCTCACCTTGCTTTCGTTACTGCGGCCTGATGGGCATCCAGGTGCGTACAGAGAGTTCCATCCATTTGCAGGGGACAAAAACGCAACAGTTCAGAACGACTGTTTGCATTGGTGCTTACCTGGGCCAATAGACTCTTGGAATGACGTGATAATGGAGATGGTCGTAAATGGTTAAGAATTCATCCATAGTTTTGATGCATGAAATCCATATTCAACCATTTCAGGCTATGAGAAAATGTTGGAAGCGGCATTCTTCTTCGCAGAGCTGTAGACAAATGGTACATTCCTACACCACGTATGTTATACTTCACTTTTCAGATCCATTTGGTTTCAGGATGCCCTTCAGCTCATCTTTCCTTTGGGTAATCTGTTCAGTGTTGATAGATTTATAAATTAAATAATTAAATTTATCTTTAAGTTTTATAGAACCAGCGGTGATTTAGCATACATAGAGTGAAATGATGTTAGAATACAAAAATAAACAGTTGATTTCATTTCTTCTTGTGCATATTTTAGGCAAGAGGAAGACAAGGTTTGTAATCTCAATTTGCGCGCGCCATATGTAAAATTTTCAATCTTAAACCCAAGCACCGGGTGGATGACTCCGACTCCAACCCCTTTTAATAAATTGGTATTGGCAATAAATTATTAATTTGTGACCATTAAAATTTTGGAACAGTAATGTTACGCGCAAATTTTGAGCTTACATTACAAATCATGATTGTAAAATAACATGTTAGAAATTTAGGCAAATTAAGCCCGGAATTTGGTTATTTTCTATTTTAATCCTCAACAAATCAATAACAATAGTGCCAAAATTTTTTATGGAACAGTCCTTTCAGTGCCCCTGCGAATCACGATCTTACAGCTTGAAGTTGTAAGGTCTTATGACCTTTCCAAGACTATCATATATAATAGTAAAATCCTACTTTGTCCCATAGTTTTACTCTCTTATTTTGATTGCTCGTGTATTTTATATTTTTAAGAGTTTTTTTACATAATAGTTAAGAAAATGACTATTAGTAAATTGATGCATTTTTTTAAAGGTTTAAAAAAGCTTAAAGAATATTTGAAAGAAAAAAAAAATAGAAATACACTACAGACAGGTTATAGACATATTTGGTATGGAAGCCTTTTAAATTTTAAAACCTCAAATCGCCCTCTTTACTTGGGAGTAAGAATTACCGCTCTAAGGCTACCAACGGTCAAATTTAGCTTAATACATATAACTCGGATCCCAAACAGCTCTCCAATCCTCAAAATCCATTTGAAATTTGAAAAATCTTACCGTTGCATTCCTTCACTATAAGAAACCCTTCCTTCACAATGTATATCGCACCAACCCAAACCCCTTGTTCTCTTTTAGTATTTCCTGTTCTCTCTTCCACCATGGCTGAGACCGTTGCCGAGATGCCCATTGGCCCAGTCCCTACAAAAAAGACGAGAAACAACAGAAAGGCACTGAAGGAGAAAAACTCATCAGCGAAAGAGGCCAACCTCCTGTCCGGGAAGGTCTCCGAGCCCTCACCGATCCCCGTTCCGCCGGCCGATAACCCAGAAAAGGAGAACCACGAGAGCCTCTCGCAGCCACGGTCCTCGCCCAAGAAGGGCAAAGCGGCTTCCAAGAAACAGTCAAAGAAGCAACCGCAATCTTTTGAGAATGACTTGCTGGAAATGCAAGAGAAGCTGCAGCAATTGAGACTCGAGAAGGACAAGGCCGAGGAGCTCTTGAAGGCGAAGGATGAGATGTTGAAGCATAAGGAGGAAGAGCTTGAGAACAGAGACCGACAGCACGAGAACCTTCAGATGGAGTTGAAGAAGTTGCAGAAGTTGAAGGAGTTTAAACCCACGGTGGTACGTTTTCTTGACCTTCTTGTTCTACTCTCTCCTCGTTTGTTTGATCACAAAATGAAGGGAAATTTTATAATTAATCATTTGGTTTGATTTTAGATTATTCTTGATCTATAAGTTCGAAAGGACCGTCTTTTCTAAATCGGCAATATGATTTTCAGTTTGGTTGCTCAAGAATGAAAATTAAAGAAAAGACTTTGAAAGCATAGGAAAGCTCTTTTTTATTTTTTGTTTTTAATTGTTTAAGTTGGCATGGGATCTGAAGTCTCTATCATTTCTTTCATTTATTCTATGTTCAGACTTTCCCTATTATTGGTCATTCTCTGGGAGACAAGGAGCAAGACAAGAAAGAGAACAAGAAGAAGAAGGGGTGCCCTGAAAGGAAAAAGCCTTCTCCACCGTACATCCTATGGTGCAAAGACAACTGGAATGAGGTAAAAACAGAGAATGGGTTTTGTGAATTGAACAAGATGTTTAGATCTATGTACATATAGGTGACTGTTTTGGTGGGATTTTTTATTAGGCTAAGAAAGAAAATCCAGAGGCTGAATTCAAAGAAATTTCAAACATTTTGGGAGCGAAATGGAAGAATGTCACTGCAGAAGAGAAGAAGCCTTACGAGGAGAAGTATCAGGCTGAAAAGGAAGTCTATTTGCAGGTGATTGCGAAGGAGAAGCGCGAGGGTGAAGCTATGAAGCTCTTGGAGGAGGAGCACAAACAGAAGACTGCTATGGAATTGCTTGAACAGTATCTCCATTTCAAACAAGAAGCAGAAAAAGAAACCAAGAAGAAGTAAATCCCATTATCTATTTCTTCAAATAGTCTCTACTCTCTCATCACGGCGTTACTGACATTTCTGATTTTTGTTCACAGGAAGGATAAGGATCCATTGAAACCCAAGCATCCAATGTCAGCATTCTTCTTGTTCACAAACGATAGGCGAGCTGCATTGCTTGCGGAGAAGAAGAATGTTTTAGAGGTATTTTATAATCACAATTTTCATTTTCAAAATTCGTCGAGTTGTAAGCCATCTGCTCACCTCTAATTTAATGAATTTGGGCTTCGTAATAATAGGTTGCAAGGATCACTGGTGAAGAGTGGAAAAACTTGACAGAAAAACAGAAAGAACCTTATGAAGAGGTTAACCCATTTTCAAAGAAAAATTTTCTGCCCCGAGTAATCGTGGCTCAAATTCCTGTTTAGCTTGAGTCTCACTTCTCTGTTTGAAACTTGTAGATGGCAAAGAAGAATAAGGAAAAGTATTTGCAAGAAATGGAAGCTTACAAGCAGAAGAAAGATGAAGAAGGTGCCAGTCTCAGAAAGGAAGAGGAAGAGCAGATGAAACTTCAGAAGCATGAGGCCTTTCAGCTTCTGAAGAAGAAGGAGAAAACGGAGAATATAATCAAGGTACGTTACGTTAACAAACAATCAAAAATTATTTTTTTTATGTCTTTACTGCTGCTAATAATGGTTCTCTAGTTTGCAGAAAACAAAAGAAAATCGGCAGAAGAAGAAGCAGCAGCAGAAGGAGGACAAGAAGTCTGACCCTAACAAGCCTAAAAGGCCTGCATCCTCTTACCTTCTATTCAGGTAAGGTGTTTACAATCTTAACTGCGCGCTAAATTCAGTGTGGTAATCAAGAAAAAGGATTTTATTTTTGAAGTATAACAACAAGTATCATGCTTTTTGTTGATGCAGCAAAGATGCAAGGAAGAATCTATTGGAAGAGCGACCTGGGATTAATAACTCTACCCTCAATGCTCTTATTTCTGTGAAATGGAAGGTATTTATTTGTTTCTTAGATGATTTGTTAGGTGACAAATGAGAGAGGAACGTATTCTTCTTCAATAATCTCTTTGCTGCGTGTGGTTACAGGAATTGAATGAAGTAGAAAGAAAAACTTGGAATGACAAAGCTGCTGAGGCAATGGAAGCCTACAAAAAGGAGTTGGAGGACTACAACAAGTCTGCTGCTGCAACATCGGAACAGAATCCCTAAAAATGAAAAGCTTTTTTCGATAGTTGAAGTTCTAACAGTAGCGTTGACAACTTAGCTAACAGTTTGATAGCTAATCTTTGATGTTTTTGTAGTATTATTTGGACCCCTCCATGGCAACTTGCCTCAATCAAACTGAATGAAAATCCGAAAGTCCATTTATAATCTTTGATATATTTGCGTCTTGGCAATTTGCATATTTTCCAGCCCCCTATAGTAATTTAAGAATATTTCTTTAGTAATTTCAAAAGCTGCTTTCCCACGAATCACACTCCCTCGAAAAAAAAAACTACAGATGATTTTGTTTCAGCGCGCTATTGTGACTGGGAATTTGGGCCAAAAATCACAAAGCCGCCTCAGCCTGTGTGCGCATGCGAAGAAAAACACTGGTAATTTTGTCACCAAGGTGGCAAGGCTGAACACAAAATGATCCTTATGAGCATATAATTATAGTTGTGTCACTCACGCTTCTAATCCTTAGTGCAAGTCAACATCATACGAGATAAATGAAACAACTCGGCCATGTCTTTTATGTACCCCGCCGCAATCAAGCATTATACAGGACATAAAAACTTCACGCTCAGGAATATTTTCTCGGATATTACAAGACCAACAACATGATCCGACGCCCACTGATGCTTGTTTCTTAAAGATAGACCTCCTGTTTCCAAAAACACATCCCAGATTTCGAGTCCACCTCAATATCATAGCAGCCCAGGAAAAAAAACTTCAAGCTCAGGAATATTTTCTCGGATAATTACAAGACCAACATGATCCGACGCCCACTGATGCTTGTTTCTTAAAGATAGAGACCTCCTGTCTCCAAAAACACATCCCAGATTTCGAGTCCACCTCAATATCATAGCAGCCCAGGAAAAAAAAAAAGAAGAAGAAGAAAAGAAAAGCATCCCAGATTTCGAGTCCACCTCAATCATTCGCATGCGCAGCTCATACTGTTGAATCGTTGATCTTTATTGTGCATCTTCCATGTCCCCCTCAATCTCAGCACATGACTCCATATCACAATTATACCCCACCATGAAAGTCCCAATTTCAGTCTTGTGGTAAGGAAAGTACTAAGTTAAATATCAACCTCAAAAGTAATTTGGTATAGAAGCAAGCACTACTCATGTATTATCTATTTCATTAATCACGGGTTTGTTTTATATCTTGAGAAAAAATTATTAGATGTTTTGTTAGTATTTTTTAATAATATTTATTTCTTACTGATGCTCACCTTTGCATTTTGGTTTTTACGTTGAGTTTAATGGGCAGGTAATAAAGTTTCCGTTGGGAGACTTTGTGTCTTTGATGGTAACCGTTTTGTATTTCAAGCAGTTTTTCTTTTGCTTTAATGGTTTATAATTACTTTAATGCCGTTTTTTTTTAGTTTTAGTCTTGTTTAAACAATTGAAAAAACTGACTTCATGATCTTTATCCGTTTCTCTATGGTTTAACACGGTATTAATGAGTTGTTAACGTTGGAGAAAGTGAAATAAGAAAAGTAAGTTTAGTGAGTATATAATATATATTTTTTAGAGAGATTTTCAAGATAATAGAAAGGTGTTCTTTGAGTGGAGCTTTGGACTCAACCACTTGTGCAGAGTTGATTCGGGTTATACGACGATCAGTTGAGCTGTTGTATCCTGGATGAGTCAAGTCAAGAGGATTTCTGCTGCACCGGTTAATTTGAGACGTTGTACACCGCAGAGGGCTTGAATCTCCTTAAAGAGAGCGATATTTCCGTGCCTCAATCCAAACTGACTTCGTCTTAATTTTAATTTCATTATAATTTTTATTATATTATTGTGAATTTTACCAACATGTTTCATGTCATATAATCAAATGGATAAAATCTGATTGAGGTAAAAGTAAAGTAAAAGTTTCATGTTAAAACATATCCTGGTTGCTCGGATTTCGGATCGAGATGAGAAAAAATCTGGTCCAAATGAACAGTTTTACACATTAGAATGGACCAGGTGAACATTTTTACTCGTTAGAATTGAGGAATATGGTCTCGTATCATATTTTTGATACCATGACTAACTTTTCTTCACATTTCTATGCATTGTGTAGTGTATGTTATAACAGAGTATTTGTCATGCATGGTTGCCCACTTCTTCGTTTTGTATTTTCTTTTAGTTTAAAGAAATATTGCTCATAAAAAAGGCTCAATAATGGAGCTGATCTAGCTTATACCACAAGATTCTTAACTGAATATATGTTGAACTCATTAATCACTAGCATTCAGAAGCGAAGCCAGGGTGGAATGCCTTTCTCCAAAACAAAACAAAACAACAAAAATGCTCCACTTCCCCTGCGCTTGCAAATTCAAAAAAAAAAAAAAAAAATACAGCAATTCAAAGATAACATGATACCCATAAAAATGGAACTGAAGTGTAGAAATTTTAGGAATTAATAAGCAAGGCAAGTTAATACGAACCTTGTTTTGAGGCAGTGGAGTTCCAATCTAGCACTTGTAGAGAGGGAGCTTAATTTGTGGTAGTCCCTTACGAATTTTAGAAGATATTGTTTAATGTGGTATTATAGTTTTGACATATAAATATAAATAATAATAATAAAACAAATTTTCAATTAGATAGTAAAAGAATAATAATTAAAAGATAATTAAAGAATACTCTCCGTAGGATGCCTATATGGTGGCATGACAGTTGACACCCAATAAAACGTAGAGGTTTGTCTTCCTAGTGATCATCAATTAACATAATGTTTGTCCAACCTCTAGTCCGCGGCGAGTACACCGAACTTGGATTGACCTCAACTCCGTACCCTCCATCAAGATTTAAGAAATAAATAAATCAATAATTGGAGAAGTGAGGTTCATTGATTATGTTTAGTCACATACATTTCTTATTAAAACAAAATAAAATTTATCATTATAAGAATTATTTTTTTATGTAAATTTTAAATTTATCTATTTTTTTTAAATACACAAGATTCTTTAACTCTTAAAATTGTAAATATTATTTTTACTTGCTGTACTTGCTGTCGAACACATGCAGTGACTAGATTTGAATATAAAACATATTTTATTTTATTTAATTTAATCATTATAGTTTTTTTTATTTATAAAATAATAAAAAAATTAAAAAATAATATTTTATTTAATTTTGATGCAAACTTATCCGGACAAATTTCAGGATAGATTTTTAATATTTAACCCCAAAGTAATCATGCCATTTGCCTGGTTGGTCCCTTTTGCCTTAAGGAGCAGCAACTAGCAAGCCACACGCACACGTTATTCAAAGCTATTAGCCTATTGGAGGGAGAAGGACACGTTGTGTACAGCGAAACGACATAAAAGTGATCGTCCTATAGACTCCTACGAACTCAGAACAAAGCAACCTTCTATGCGTAGATATTTATGTCTAAATAAACGACATAAAAGTGATCGTCCTATACACTGCACGTTGTTTGGGTACTGAAATATTCTGAGGTACTCTCAAACACTCTTATTATTATTTTTTATTTTATTATTATTTTTTATTTATTTTTATTACTATTTATTATTTTTTATCTACTTTTTATTACTATTCAATACTCTATTATTACTTTTCACTTACTTTTTATTACTATTTACAAACATTCTCAAATACTTTCACTATCCAAACCAAGCCTAGAGGATTCTCATCGAGGAATCCTACCGAAAAGGTCATTTAATTTTTTTTAAAATTATATATATATTTTTATATCTTAAATATTTAAAAAAAAATTCACAATATCATTAAAAATTTTTTCTTTAATTACTAAATAAATAAAAAATTGAATTGAAAAAATGTCTCAAAAGTACTTTTTGATGGCTCAAAATATTTTTTTAATGATAAATTACATATTGTCACGTGGTATAAAAATGATAAGTAGCAATTAAGAATTAATCTAACCCCATGCTGACTTATGATATTTTAGTAGAGTTAGTAGTTAAGAACTTAAATCCCCATAATTTTTTTTTTATGTAAATTTGAAAATTCTATATGAACGAGATAATCAGTTTTACAAAGTATTTAATGTTGTCTAACAAACTCACATGTATAATAATTAATGTCATAAAACTATCTTTTATGTGTTTATCTTGAGAAGGAAAATGATGGAGTTATAATTTTTTTATAACACTGTTTTAAATCAAATGTAATTATGTAAAATATAAATTATTTTTAATGAAGTTTCACAATTACAACGATTTAAAATGAGTTGTGAGATAATTTTTTAAAAAAACTGGTAGGAAAATACTGTCCTTTATATTTAAATATTAAATTCTTTAGACGTTGAGATGATATGAGAAATATGTGAATAATAGTGAAATAATTTGAGTCAAAATATTTTATTAAATTTTAAAAAATGAGAGAAAAAATTGAATAAAAATATTATAAAATTAAAATATTGTTAAAATATTATTTTTTAATATCATTTTTATTTTGAGATTTAAAATAAATTAAATTATTTTTTGTGTCTTGTTTAAAAATTTTTAAAAAATTATAATAATTAAATAAAAAAGTTAAAAACTTCAGATTAAAAAATATTTATATTTAAATAATATTTAAAAAAAAAAAAGACAAAATGATTCATCTCAACATAAAGAATAAATTATAAATAATTTAATATGAACGCAGTCGGCAAATTGGATGGTTTATAGCAATTTCCTTGTATGAAAATGTCAAAAGCATTCCTTTTAGTTTCTCGAGCCCACTGGTCACTTTTACAAATGCATATATATATTGCATATTCTATTATCTGTAATCTATATATTCTTATGTCTCTATGTTGTCTATCTCATGGTTGACGAAGAACCTCCTAATTAAATAGCTGTTGTACTCCCAACTCTCCAGCTCAATTATCTCGTTTTATATGTAAACATCGAACGCGATGCTTTAGGATTTGTATCTTTTTCGATATTCTATACATAGTCGGCAGAGCACAAATTAACCCTACCGTGCATTTTAGCTTTGTTTCGACGCATCCTAAGAACCCCCCACCTGTTCCGGCACCCGGTATCTCCTCCTCCGTCTTAAAACTAACATGCTGATCTCTTGACTGAGACCGCCATACCATATCTTGCGCCCCCGCCCTCTCCCTCCTCCTCTCTCGCATATATATACCAATATATGGGTGAACGTCCACGAGTTGACCCATTCCCCGAGAACCGCCGGGAAGAAGACGCCGGAGCCGTTTTCGTCCTCCAATCAAAAGGTGTCACGTCCCTCCTCCCCCGGGAGCAATCTCTGTAACAGTGTATTATATATAAAGGATTTTTCTCCGACATTTTCTAGGCCATATATATGTAAATGAAATCGATTCTGGGTTTTTCTTATAGGACAATGGTGGCACGCGGGTTTTCATCTGACGACGGCGATCGTGGGGCCGACGATACTGGCTTTGCCGTTCGTGTTCAGAGGGTTAGGGTGGGGCCTAGGGTTCTTCTGCCTGACTGTAATGGGCGTCGTGACTTTTTACTCATACTACCTCATGACGAAGGTGCTCCAACACTGTGAGAAAGCCGGTCGCCGACACATCCGATTCCGAGAGCTCGCCGCAGACGTGTTAGGTAAATCAACACCGCACCAAAACTCTTTTGCTTCCGTATAAGATATCGTAAACGTTTTCTTTCCAGTTATTTCTCCTTCACTTGGTGCGAAAACGTTGCGTTTACGTCTATATATGATCACAGCAACACCTTCGAAAGTTTCGGAATTTTAAACAAACTTTCGTATTTTGATTAATTCTTTTTTGGGAAATTAATAGAGTAATGTGATATGACTAGAAAATATCAAGGAGTGGTGTACGTGTACCACTGCACATGGGGTGATCTTAATGATATCATTAATAGCCATGTTCGTAAGACTTTTTTTTTTTTCTGCTATTCCTTTTCCTTGTGTCATTTTATTAAAAATAGTAAAAAATTTAAATTTTATACGAAAGGTATTGTTTTTTATTTTTCAAGACACGGTTAAGGAAAATACTATCTATACTTATAATTTTATTCATATAATTATATATGCTAATTTATTTTAAAATTCAAATTAAAAAAAGACACTGATAAATGGGGTTTTTACTTTTTACTCGGTGTTAATAATATTTTACATAAAATTATACGTAACTGTAGCACTACCCCACACTTATTAGTTATTACTGGTATGTATATTTGTGGGGGTGATCTTTGATGTTAGATGTTTTAAAAGATCAATTATAATTTTTTTTTTTAATCCGAGTACGTAGTTCAAAAAAATAACAAGAAAAAAGTGATTTACTTTGTGTGCGCTCTTTCTTAAACAGGCTCGGGATGGATGTTTTATTTTGTAATATTCATTCAGACGGCTATCAACACTGGAATTGGAATAGGAGCAATTCTACTTGCAGCAGAATGCCTTAAAGTATGGTTTTTTTTTTTTTTTTTTTTAAATTTCGTCCATTTTTAATCTGATTATTCACAACAACAATAATAATAATAAGTTGTGAAAAACAATCACCATTTGGAGTTGGTACGGGACAAGTGGATGCTATGACCCGTAATCAACGCACAAATATTCAACGATAAAAACATAATACCATCAATATAATGGATAAATGCTCAATTCAGTCATGATCTCGATCCTCAAATTTTCAACATCGGTTGGAATAATTAAGGTCCCACAAGAACTGTTGCTAGTTAATTTTCGTCTAGTCAATGATTACATATTGGCCGAACAAATTAAAGATGTCATTTTGATCTAAAATGCTACTCTTTTTCTTTTCATTTGGGTATTAATTTCTAATAACTTGTTTACATTTTTCCTGTGTCTCTCTCTGTCTCTTTTAATGGGCCGTGAAAGATCGTCTATTCGAACCTTGTGCCTAACGGGTCCCTGAAATTGTACGAATTCATAGCAATGGTGACGCTTGCAATGATAGTTCTCTCACAACTTCCAACCTTTCATTCTCTCAGACACATCAACCTGGGTTCGCTGCTTCTCAGCTTGGGCTACACTTTCCTTGTGGTTGCTGCTTGTATTTATGCAGGTACGTACGTACGTACCGAATTATGAACAGACCCTTGTGTCAATTTTCGTTCTTAATCATCAAACTAACCATGCATAATATGTATTATATATGGAGAAAACTTATCATTAAAAAATGGACTTCTAAAGCTTTAATCATACTTATGGCTCTTGAATGTAATAATCTACCGTATAAATGCATGCGTATACACGCATAAAAAAGTGAGCTCTACTAATAAATAATAATTTTTTTTTATAATTTTTTATAGTAGGATTCACTCTTTTTACAAAGGCAACTTGCACGAAACTTATATATTTAGAGCTTGTACAAATCATTTTTCATATATATATATATATATATATGTACGAACAGATCATATGACAGACGTAATATTTACCGAAAGAGAAATGATTTGTATAATTTTAAAGAGTATAAATTCACTTACTTAATTTGAAAAAAATAAGTAAATTTAGGAACTATATGAAAAAATCAACTTTTAATAGTTTACCTCCACTATTTTTCAAATGAAGTGGGTGAACTTGCACTCTTAGAACTGTATAATTACTAAAAATAAAACACATGCGAAATCATCCGTGCGTCATGCTTATGTCATCCTATCATTGACATGGAATTGCAAGTCTCTCTGTTATAAATCTGATCTGGACCAGAGCAATAACTCGAAAGTTTGAAACCTTTGCCCAGTGTACTAGTTTTACCAAGAGGTAGCGCAAAACGAACTTTTTGACTTTGGAGCTTATCAATTTTTAAAAATAAATTCGTAGTATTTTAATGTAGTACGTCAAATTATAAAATTATTTTTATTATAAAATGAATTTAATAAATTTCATAAAATTATATGAGCTTGTGAGTTTATTTTATATAATATTTTTGTGTCTGCAGTTTACTGTAGCCTTCTCAAATTTTGTTCTGGGGATTAAACAAGTTCCAATATCTGTCGGTCTGCAGGTACCTCAAAAAATGCCCCTTCAAGGGAATACTCCTTGGAACCTTCGAAGTTACATAGAGTTTTCAATGCCTTTACTTCCATATCCATTATAGCTGCCATTTTTGGGAATGGGATACTACCCGAGATACAAGTAATTACAGCTTCTGAATAGAAGTTTTATGGTTTCTTTGGAGCTTTAGTTGTAAGATTCAAAACTTTGTTCTGCATTGGCTATGTTGCACCTTGAACTAGGGGACAATTGGGCTGCACTTGCATGATCGATCTGGTTGATTTAACCAAAATGCATAATCTCACATGCTGGGAATGCAGGTGTTGATTCATGCCTAAAATGGTATATAATAGTGAAGTAGGTTGTCCAGATCATATGAACAATGGAAGAAATAGAGTCAGGCAGTAGGTTGTCAGTGCTTTTTTATTCTAATTATCCCACACCATCAATGCAGGCAACTCTTGCTCCACCGACCACTGGGAAGATGGTAAAAGGCCTTTTGATGTGCTACAGCGTAATTTTCATTACATTCTACTCGGCTGCAGTGTCTGGATATTGGGTGTTTGGAAACAAAGCTAGCTCAAATATTCTCAAGAGCCTGCTGCCGGATGAAGGACCTTCCTTGGCTCCAACATGGGTTCTTGGCCTTGCTGTCATCTTTGTTCTCCTTCAGCTCCTTGCCATTGGCCTCGTAAGCTTGCACATGACATAATAATTAATATTTTCAGATATATTTTTCCTTTTAATTTGTCTAGTTACCGAATCCCAAATTCAATACTCTACATTTCTTAAGTTATATTTCTTAGTTCATACAATGTTTCAGGTCGTATTGAGGTAAATTTCTCCAATGTATCACAGGTTTATTCCCAAGTTGCCTATGAGATCATGGAGAAAAAATCAGCTGACGTGAAACAAGGGATGTTTTCAAGAAGGAATCTTATTCCTCGGCTAATTCTTCGGACGCTATACATGATATTTTGTGGGTTTTTTGCAGCAATGCTTCCCTTCTTTGGAGACATTAATGCTGTAGTAGGAGCAATTGGCTTCATTCCTCTGGATTTCGTCCTCCCAATGCTTCTATACAACATGACTTACAAGCCTCCACGAACGTCCCTCACCTATTGGATCAATGTCTCTATTATGGTCATCTTCACAGGCACAGGAATCATGGGCGCGTTCTCTTCTGTAAGACAACTGGTGGTTGATGCCAACAAGTTTAAGCTCTTTAGCAGTGAAGTGGTCGGTTAGGCTCATAATAAATGATCACTCCCTTGGCTTGAAGAACCATACCATTTTAGCCTGTTGGAATTTGAACTAAGGTTTCACATTGCTTTTTTCGGTTCTGTAACATGAGAAGGCACTGCAAAAACATGTGCCCGTGCCCAGACATATGCCTAATTGTATTTATGTACTTATATAATCATACGAGTTTTCGAGTTTGCAAATTGCTTTTGCTAATCATGCCAATTGATTTGACCCTTAATCCTGTGCCTCGGCTTAGATAGTCTGAAAACTGGACGTGTCGGTTCTTCTCTGCAGGCATATTAATGGCTGTTGCTATCGAGTAAATGTCATGCAGTACAATAATACATTAAGAAAGGGCAAGCTTTGTCTGTTCACAATAATGCACGAGTTGTATATTTCTCAGCAGTAAATCCATTTCCATATCCTCTATTGTGATCATGAAAAAATCAAACACATTAAAAGATTTGTAGATTGACGAGGGATGTAGCTGCTACAGATCATGCACCGATACAATGCGACATTTGCCTTCTAGAAGTGGCCGCCAGTGTTACTTAGATTAGGGCCAAAAGATATAATTGAGGAAAGAGGCCGGCCGGGAAATACATGTTGGATTGATAGATAGATATATAAAAGCATGTCTGATCTCTAAATTAATTCTCAGCGACAAAGACATGATATTATTCCAAAGCAAACAAGTCTAGTGGACAAGGCTAACCTTCCTGTCAATTAGAATATAGCTAGCTAGCTAGGTACATTGGATACGAGCATAATTTCGGATATCTATCTAAACTGAAGTAGGAATATTCTCAATCGAAAATGACATACATACATACCAATGCAAACAAGTCTAGTGGCTAGTGGCTGAGGCTAACCTTCCCGTCAATTAGAATAGAGATTGGGAATTGGTCGAATCATGTGGTCCCGATGAGGTGGTCCAGTTGTTTTATTACTCGAAAATCATGAAGTTTACTCTTCCGATCGAGATACCAGCATGCATGGGCCGGGACTTTTGTAGTATGTTTTGGTATTTGATCGCATGATTTCAAACTGAGTTGTTTATTAAATGATGATGTGATATGCCTTAAGCTTCTGAGATCAATTTGGAGTTAAACTAATTCGAGTTGGGTGCGTACCCCTCAATTAAACCGTATAGTTTTCTTTATTTGCGAGTATTATGCATGCAAAATCATGTAGAGCCAGCCAATATGGCCCATTGGCGTCTATGGTGTTGGATTTTCTAATTCTCAGTTGGCGTCTTTAGTGACGATGATCACATGCCAACGTCGTTTCCGTTGTTCCATTGTCGTGAATCTCACATTCGTTTAATATCTTCTATAATATGTCCGTACTAAGACTAATTTTCTTCAACCCTTGAACATATTTAATTACTCACGTAAGAGCATGCATCACCTTCAAAAACAGCATTTTCTATCCCAATTTCCAGACAGACCTCCACAGCTCTCTCTAAAGCTAGAACTTCAGCCACAACAGGATTATTCACAAGGTTTTTTGGCATGCACAAAGTTATAACTTTTAACATTTTAAAAAATAAATAGATATACAAATGATAACTTGGAACAGTATTCTTGATGGGCTATCTAGCATTATTCTTTTCTAATAAGATAAAAAAATAATAATAAGGGACTTGTACATATTTTTATTAACCCAATAAAGCACAAAGCTGATAGTTTTCGAAATATTCTGGGAAAAAAAAAATCCGAACTGGCTCCTGATGAGGGCAAGGAATGTATGGACAGTCGTTTTCTATTTTCTGGGCTTCTCACGTACGGACATCAGCCCATTAAGCGAGACTAAGAACGTTAATTAAAATAATAAAAATAATTTGTAAAAATTTTAAGTAAACAAATTTTCATTATAAAAACTGAAAAAAAGTATATAAAAAACTATTTTTATTAATAAAATCTGCTAGCATTAATAAAGCATATAAAGCACGTAGCCACTAGCAACTCAGCGATGGCCACTAACGGCAACACGTATAAAATACAAAAGCGTAGATCTACGTAGGAAATTAAATCTGTGATCTATATTCTCATGTTTTATTTTATTTTCTTATATAAAATAAGAAAAGGATAATTTGGTGTCAGCACTCATGATCTAATATCTTCCAGAGAGATATCATCATGTGATTCAACAACAGATATTAAAAAAGAAAGAAATACAGTTGCATGAATCCGTGTATCATGTCATAGACTCATTAATCAACACATAAAGGCCAGTGGGTCCATAACAAGATTTGGAAATATTATCTTATCAATATATATAGCTTTTTTTTTTTTTTTTTTTTTTATTAAGAAGCATATGCACACTACTACAACGTAGGAAGTACATGGTAATTGTTTATCCACTAATGCCATCCGATGATCATGCACGTCCATTTTATTATATATATTCTTTCAGTTGTTGAGAAAAAATATATATATATATATATATATATATATATATATATTCTTTCAGTTGAGATATTTTCTTATTTTTTGAGCAAATTATCCGATCATGATTTTATAGTGAAAGATACATATAACATTATATATTTATATATTTATATATGAATACAAAAAATATTAAATAATATAATATAAATTTTTTTAAAAATAAAATAATTTAATATGATACGTTAAATTTTAAAATTATCTTTTTCTATTATAATTATTTGTCCACTAATAAAATCAGAACTTATGTACTGACATTTTTCTTTCAGGAGCTAGCTCCAATAATTAATGAACTTTCAAATTAATTAATGTCGACCAACGGTTTTCTACCTTGACAACCTTAACTAAAACCCGTAAATGGGAGAGTTAATGCTTTTTGGTATAACAAGATTATAGCCTACTCGCATCAACCCTGATTTTTTTTTTTTTTTGGCTTTTTGATTTTTCTTTCATGAGAATTAGGATTAGGTTGGATAGAATACTTTACTATTATTTTTTATTTTTTTATTATTATTTATCTATTTATTATTATTATTATTATTATTATTACTATTCATAAAATATCTTAGATAACTTTAATACCCAAATACAATTACTCATCACGGGCCAACTCGCGTATCTTTTGTGCGTTTTACCTACTTTGTTTTTTTTGTGGGATCCTTTTTAGTGATAATTTTCATCAAATACCCATCAATATATATGATGATTACAAAGGCTCCATTCTTCTCACCCAAACCAGCGTTTTGGTTTGGTCAAGGTCAAAAGGCTATAGTATCTCCGATATTTATTTTTGTGGAACTGATTAGAATAAGTAGAGTCCTCTACGCGCAACCATCTGTCCCAATAAGTGAGGGCTTAAGAAATGATCAAAAGCTGTCACACGGAAACACAGAATTTGATGGTCCACATGTGGAGGGCGTGAACGCTGTAACTCAGGCGGCTCCATTTCTATTTTAATTAGTCCTAAAAGTCCTAACCAACGCCATTGAAGCTTCACCAACCCTTTGAAAAGGAAGAACACTTCCCCCATCGACCTCAAATCCGATCCTCTACCCTTGAATCTTCTTGCTCACACCCTCTCTCTCTCTCTGTACGTGTCTGTGGTGTGACTAGCAAGGAAGGAATGGAAAAATCTCCAGAAAATAAAGAGAAACAACATGACAAGTCCCTTGTATGGGATTGTGGCAGCAGTCTCTACGACTCATTTGAGCTCAACTCCTTCAAACGCCAGCTTGACTCGGCCATATCCTGCCGGACCATGTCCATGCCGCATTTACCCGATCGACGAGCTCCTCCTAAACCTCAGCCGCCACCGCCTTCCGTACCCAAGAAACCCTCCAAGATCTCTCGCTCGCTGCAAAAGCTTCTGAGGTCTTTGTTCAAGCCAAAACCAACTTCTAGTTCTGTACTTAACGTTCAAAATCAGTCCAAGAAAGGGACGTTTTACGTTGTGTACGACAAGTCCGGAGCTCTTAACACGATACCGGAGGTTCCGGAGTTCAATTTTGGCGGAATTTCTCCTGAGATCGGTTCTTTGGTAGGGAAGTCAACCTCAGAGCGGTTTACAGCCACTTCTATTGGTATTTCATGTGCTTAACAACTCTTAAAAGAATACATATATGCATGTGATCACTGCGGACATTTTATCATTTTTATTTGTATATATAGCATGAGTTTTCTTTTTTAATACTATAAAACATATATATATATGACCGAATGATCAGGATGTACTGATCTTTTCTTTCAGACCTTATTAATTAATTGATCATATGATGCGTTGCTTAGGGTTTTAAAATTTGACAAATCAATTTGTCTCAACTCTGAATTTCCAGTTTCAACCATCGATCTCAGGTCAGAATTTCGGTTAATTATATATGTGTAATCTGTTCTAAAATAAAATAATGGAAAACACTAGTTTCACAGAGAATTACTTTAATCCTCTACCGAATTTTTTTTAATTTGTTCTTAATTTTTTTTACTAAGTGATTAAGGAATTATTTTTAAATGAATATGTGATTATTTTTTTAAAAAAATATTTAAATAGTTTTAAAAAATGGTGAAAGAAAAAGTAAAAAAAAAAATTAAAAAAAAAGATTTTAACTGATTGGTAGAGAATTTGGGTAGAAATCCTCTGTGAATGTAGCAACGTCCTAAAATAATATTGCGTCTCTGATCCTAGCCATCAAGAATTGCATAATTTTCACACGAAGCCAAAGAAATTACTAAATGGTGATCATAGCTAGCTAGAAACTTTATAAATTTGATTGATGATTAATATAGAGAATATATCAGCATGGTTACAATTAAGGCTAGGTCACCTGTTCATGATGATGAAGGCTTTCCAATTAATTGTTAGTTCCTTTTAAGTTCTTTTTATTTTTGTCTCACTGCGCCTGAGAAGTCTAATGGGAATCATTTAGAAAACCATTTGTTTTCACAACTTCTCTCAACTCATTTCATTTCATCTTATCTAATCATTATAACTTTATCAAATTTTCATATAAAATAAAATAAACAATTCAAATTTTTTAAATCTCAAAACAAAAATAATATTAAAAAAATATATTCTAATAATATTTTATTCAACTTTTAACTTTAATTTTAACTTAACTTATCCCATATCACCTGCAAAAACAGACGAGGTCTTAGTACTTTAAGATCGATGGTCATTCCTTATTTATGGTTCTAGCTACATGTACCATGAGACTTAAAGCTAGAAAGAAGTTGATCCTCTTTGGAGCGAGAGAGCGTGACTATTTAATTGGTTGTATTAATTGAAGTTTGGGATTTGAGTGTTTTTGCTCACCATATTTAGTTAATGGATTTATTTGTGATGATCATCATCAACGAAATTAATTAAGTTTTCCAAGCTGAACTCATGACTCTCATGTATAAGTCTTGGTGTTTTTTGTGAGCGTATGATTTGACTTCTCTTTTAATTCTTTCTACAAACTGACGTAGTTTTATTTGATCCGTTAGATCACAAATACTTTACAATAAAAATAATTTTACAATCTGACGAACTACATCAAACCACGTTTGTTTGTGAGATTGTTTTTGTATAATTTCTTTATGGCTGGAGTATTTTTCAATTAGTAAACTACTAGAATCTTACGATCCTTTGGAAACTAAATAATCCTAGCTCACAATATCAATCTTGAAACTAATAAAAAAAATTAAGTTTACTTAAATAGTACCTTTAATTATAAAATCCAAAAAAACATTAAAAAAAAAAATAGAAGAGGTAAACAAGATAAGAATGATTTAAACAAATTATATATATATATATATATATATATATATATATATATATATATATATATTTATATCTTAATAAGGATGCTGCTAGCGGGCCGCTGGCGTTTACAACTAGACATACTACTAGTTGAGATTTTTGTGCTTTTTTATTTTGATTTTCTTTTAAAAATGTTTTTAATATTCTTAGTCATTATGAAAAAATAAAAGAAATACACAACTTCACTAATAGTCATATTCTTAATCATTAAGTAAAAATAAATTAAAAAAATAAAATAAAATACATGAGTGGTAAGATTAAGACCGGGACAAACTCATGAGTCCATTTAGCATTTTCCATCTATTAATGGAAAATGAATAGATGGAAAATGCTAGTCGTCCCATAGGTCTTGATACAATTTCTTTTAAAAAATATTTAAGAATATAAATAAAATAATGAAAAAAAGGCATACCTTTTTTGGGTTGTGGGACCAATGTTTTGAATACCGTACCGGATGCCGTACCGGTCAAGCTACTGGAATGAAATATTTCGATACCGGTACCATTTCATGTACCGTTTCAAAATAATATTTCGGTATATGAATAAATTATATATATAAATTATATTTCAAAATAATAGTCTATATATAAATAAATTATATATAAATACATAGATATATAAATTATAAATAACCTAGCCTGAATTAGGGGTCAAAAAATGAACTTGTAATTTGAAAATATGAAAATAATAATAATAATAATAATAAGGCCGAAATATCGGCCGGTACGGTTGGTATTTCAGTCGATACGGAACATATAGTGTACCTGTACTGGTCCGGTGGCCGGTACGGAAAATACCAGTCATACTGACCGGTACGGTACGGTATTCACAACAATGTGTGGGACACCCACTCGGTGGGTGTAGCAAGACTTTATATTAAAAGTAATTCTAGGTTGCTGTCCAGCAATGACCACTGGGCATGTCACCTAGCACAAATGTGGGTTTTTATTTTTTTCTTATTTTTCTTTTCATATTTTTTTAATATATTTAAATATTTTTTTAAAAAATAAAATAAAAATACATCAATACATTAAAAATTACTTTTTTAATCTTTAAGTAAAAAAAAATTAAATACATGAACGGTTAAAATGATAGTATAAACTCGGTGACATAATAGTATTTTCTTTATATTAATACAATGCAACTCCTATAAAATAAAAAATAAAAAAATACAATGCAACCCTTGGTTGACCTAAGCGACACGCTGGTCGCCCCATTGGTCCAGGTTGCGCCACCTAGGTACTACTACTTAATTAGGTTGTACATGCAAGTAAGTAAACACTTACTTGGGCTGGGGGCAAAGGAGGATTAATGTGATATTTTCTTTAAAAAAAATAAAAATAAAAAGTAATCAATTTTGGCACCACGCACTGTAAGACAATTAAAAAGCTAGCTAGCTAGCGACCGTGATAGCAAAGCTTTCTCCATGCATAGATAGAAAAATGTTTGGTTAATAAAGACAGATTAATCAAATGTATCTTTAGCTGGAATTGCTGATTT
This sequence comes from Cyclocarya paliurus, assembly GCA_029856935.1. Taxonomy (NCBI): domain Eukaryota; kingdom Viridiplantae; phylum Streptophyta; class Magnoliopsida; order Fagales; family Juglandaceae; genus Cyclocarya; species Cyclocarya paliurus. The sequence goes on from CM056948.1 coordinate 9,126,379, forward strand.
TTTTGGCATTAATGAGATGTTAATGTTCTCTATATTTACACGTAACAATAAACGTTACACGTCATCATGTGGTTACTACATATTTTTTATTCCTCTGATCTCTTAATTAATTCTCACTTAACATGACCTACTAATATCTCCAATATAATGATAATAGTTAATACATTTGCGGTCAAAATAAAATGCAACGGTACACATTGAATAGTTTTTGGGACTTAAATTGAGCGTATTTATTATGGGGTCGGAAAGCAACCACCTGGACGGTCGTTAATTAGACAAGTTGATGAAACTAGCGTGCGTCTCAAGAGTTTTAATTAATTAGTACGTAGGTAGGGTCAAGGATTTTAGCTGAGTTGAAATTAGATAAAAATTAAAAATTAAATAAAATATTATTAAAATATAATTTTTGAATATAATTTTTATTTTAAATTAAAAAAATTAAATTATTTATTATATTTTTATAAAAATTTAAAAAAAGTATAATAATTATATAAAATAATACGAGGTGATACCAAACCAGCCCTTGCTTAGCTGCATGCATGCAGGAGGCCCCATGTAATGGCCGATACCTAAAGGTACAGGGTAGTTAGGCCCCTTTTCTAGCGCAAGGGTGATCGCGTTTTAGAAACCTACCCCCCCGCGTTTAATGGACGATTCAACTGCATAGATGATAGATCTGAAACCCATGACGAATTCATTATTGATCAGTAGCTGAGCTATTTATTGAGCTTTTTGACTCGTGTGAATGTGATTCAATCTTATCCTCCTCCATGTACGTAATGCAACTCAAGTTGCCAAGATCGAATTCGTTACCTTTTAAAGAAAAATTAATTAATAAAATGACATAATTATTTTGATTCATTGTAAAATATATTGTAAAATGATAATTGGCATTAACCGATTTCATAAAATCTTTATTGAATTAAAAAATATATTTTTCATATTTTTGGACTTTTTAAAATAAAGATTCATTTAAATAAAGACTTTTTTTTTTTTTTTTTATAATCTGAGATATCCCAATCAAGCTAATTAATTAATAAAAAATTCTATTTATAAGCCAATATGAATAATATCAACGGACCGGCAAATGAAGATATGATAAAAAAAATATATAATAAACAGAAAAATGTCATAGGAGTAAAAAATAAAATAGGACTAGAAAAACGATATAGGGCTAGAAAATGCAATAAGTCAAGAAAAATGAAGATAAGACAGACAAATGCAATAGGACAAGCACATAAAGTTAAGATAGAAAAATATAATAGGATAGAGGGTGCGGTGTAACACCCCGCTCTCTAAGGTTAATAATAAAATTACTTTTAAAAGTTTTTGAAAAAGTCAGAGTATTACTATAAAATTTGACTTAAAAAATATTTAATTTTTTTACAAAAGCGTCGAGTATAAATATTCTTTATAATAAATAAAATTATTTTATATTAAAATATTAAAATCATAAATAAGAGAGTATGTGAAAATATTTATTAAAATTTCTCAAAGTTCGTGTCATAAAAATCATAATTTAAAATCTTTATATATGATCTAGGTCACTGTCACGCCTCTTTGGACTAAATCTCGTTCTGTAGTTCTACATTCATAAATATTTTAACATGTGATGGTTTAAAAACATAAAAATAACTAAAATGAATCGATGACTCATTAAGAAACCCATCATAACGTGAACATACTTAATATAAGATTTTTTCATAAAATATTTCATGTTGAGAATTAAAATCATGATTGTTCATAAATATGATGATGACATGCATGACTTATCTTTTTGAATTAACTGATTGATCTGACTAGTCAACACACTTATCCTTATGTGCGAGGTTGTGCACGAGTTTCACGTCTCGTGGCCGCAAGGGGAGGCACTGATAATATTCCTGCATACTATGGTTGTAAAGACCCGGCCCAATAATGTTAAGGTTGGAATATTGATAATTTTTATTGAGTCTAAATTATATTTTATGAGCCATATTGGATAAGCCCACAAATGATAAATTATTGAGGAGTTGATTAGGAGTTTTAGTTAGACTCAATAACTCAGTTAAATTTCATTTATTATTTATTGAACGAGTTGGACTCATTTTAGAATATAAAGATAGGCCATTAAAATTTTATTTCAATTTAAAATCATTAATGATTGAAGTCCCTTACGCAATCTCAGTCCCAATCCTACATTCAATGAACTACTAATTCATTCAATGTAGGAGACTTTAATCAGCGATGATTTTAAATTAAAATAAATTTCTAAATCGATTTTTAAATTCTAAAAAGAGTTTAATTCTTTCAATAAATAATAAATAGGATTTAATCAAATTATTGAGCCTAATTAAAATTCTTATTTAACCTCAGTAATTTATCGTTTGTAGACTTATCTACTATGGTCCATTAAATATAGGTTAGGTTTAATAAAAATTATGAATATCTCAACTTTAAAATTATTGGGCAGGTTGTTAGAGACGGGCATGTTACCTCCTGAGGCACAAGTACTTTTCCCGTCCATTTTACTCGCCGCGCAGGGCTGGCGAACGCTTTGACATCCGAGATGCTCGCATGTGATACGAGCATTTTGCCTTCCAGAATGCTCGCCTAAGGTACAAATAAATAATTTTAAAGAAATGCTTCATTCTTTTCTCTAATAGTTCACTGTCATTATTATAATAAATAATATTTTTGTTTTAAAAACAATAAAGATATTTTATATAATAAAAAAAGTTTTCTTCTCTATAAAGAGATTCTCAAAAGTAATTCTACTCTATAAAGGTAGAGATTCCAAAAACTAATTTTTAGCTTGATAAAGGCCTTACTTTAACTGTGCTCTTTCATTTTACATTTATGAAAAGATGAAAAAAGAGTAAAATGTGATTCTTCGAAGATGAAAATTGGGTTTGAGCGTGCATACAAGGAGAAGATCGGTATATTAGATCAGGGACGAACCAGCAATTGTGTTGGGGCTAATTTTTCTACTATGTGACATATTATGTAAAAAGTAATGTTAGATATAATCTTAGAGTACGCAATCTAGGAGTGTTCAACCGGATCCGGATCCGGATCTAGATGCTAAAATCTAGGTGGTTATCCGTCCGGATTAATTCAATCCGGATATCTGGATTGTTACCGGATATCCAGATAAAATCCGGATTCGGGTTATATATCCGGATTATAACCGGATTTATCCGTGTTTTTTTTTTTTAAGACTTTAAAACTTGAAAAAATGCTATTCTTTTTTTAAATTCTGATATGCTTAAATTGCCCAGATTTTTTTAAGAACATAATTTAAACACTTTTTAAAAGATTTTTATAAAATAAATTAAAGAACAAAATAAATAAAAATTAAAAATATTGTTGTTACATCTAGGGGTGTAAACGGGCCGGTCCGGTCCGGTTCGGTCCGGTCCGGCCATGGACCGAATTTTTTCGGTCCATGGTTTGACCGGACCGGACCGCACCGAACTCCTATAGGGACCGGACCGGACCGGTAGTCATCGGTCCGGTCCGGTCCGGTCCGGTCCATTCGGTCCAGCCCTTTTTTTTTTTTTTCACATCAATTAATAAAAAAATTTATTTACAATACTAAATTAATTTATACTATAACTCTTAATACTTAATAGTATTAATAATACATTAAAGAATATATTAATATATTGATACTAAATATATATAATTATAGACTTATAGTGATTAGTTATTATGAATCATAATTAGTATAACTATATAATAGAATTAGTATAAAGTATAAGACTATTAGTAATATAGTATAGCTATATATTAGTAATATTAGTATAAGTATAAATGTATAACTATAGTTTATACTTAATTATAATATGGTATAATTATATATTAGTTAGTGATAGGATTATGTTAGATGAAAATTATATAATTAATTATATATATAATTTTTTTTTTTTTTTTAGGTTCGGTCCGGTCCGGTCCGAAAAACACATGGACCGTGGACCGGACCGAATTAATTCGGTCCTATTAAATTCGGACCGTGGACCGGACCGAATGAACTCGGTCCGGTCCGGTCTCGGTCCGGTCCGTTTGGTCCGGTCGGTCCGCTTACAGCCCTAGTTACATCACAATGCAAAACATAAATTTATAAAGAACAAAAGAAATAATAATACATCCCAACTAATTAAACTAAAACATAAATTTACAAAGAACAAAAGAAATATTAATACATCACAACTAATTAAACAAATGAAATATAAATTTACAAAGAACAAAATGCATTAGTCTTCACATCTTGAATCTGGAATTGAGGAGAAATTTTCTACTGGACTGTCTCTCCATAAGCTGCCAACAACATCAATTACAACAGAAAAATGAAAACTATAATGATTAGAAACATGAAGTCAAAAAGAACAAGAGAATAAAACTTGAAACAAAACCTCACAAATACACTACAATAATTACTGTCTTACCAGTGGGTGTGAGTGGTAGAATGTTCTTGACAAAAATAAAAATAACATACGGAAAAATCATTCACTTAGTATTAAGAAATAGACTTGAGAAATATGGCAATGAGTACATTAGAAACAGCACATGGAAAAATCATTCACTTAGTATTAAGAAATTCTCTAGTATTACTTAAACTCTAAGAACCACTCAAAAAGGTAAAAATATCAATCCAGATGAAAGTATTTTGTGATTGAATAACATATGAAGATTATTATAAAAAAAGATGTAGAATAAAAGCAAAGAACAACTGACTTTTGCTTAAATCAGGGCAGTGTGCACTGTGTTTAGTCTGTAATGCACTATAGAGTCAATGCCTTGAACTTGCATCCTACACTGAGAGCTCAGTGCCACATGTACCATCAGAAACAAAAAAAGTAAATATAAAAAACAGTAGTTGAGCATGCAAACCCTCCATTTCACTTTACCTTCAGCAGTTCTGATGGACATAATACAAAACTGATAAGAGCTCCACTGTAAGCCGCAGAAGGAATTATCACTTGGAGTTGTGGACCACCACCTTGTACACCTCCCTTCATGAAAAGAGCAAAGATGAAGTTGAAAGGGTGTTTTGTAGTTGAAAGGTTGTTTTATAGCTACATACCCTTTAGAAAAATTCGATGTCCAACCTACCTGGGTAGGGATAGAGACTATATATAAGTCAATGACAAGATAGATGGTCATTTAAGCTAAGGCACACAACTAGCCTCATATCGATATATTAGAACAAACAAATTCATATGGGTCTCTCAACCATATCTCAATAATACGAACCTATAGATCCAGTCATTGTCTTTGAATAAGTAAATAAATAAAGGGGTGGCATCCTTTCAATGAGAATCTTTTGTCCACTTTTTTAAGGCTTGAACACAAATAGTACAACTTGCCTTTTTTCATTTCATATAAACCAAACAAACAGAGTATTACATAAAACAGTGATTAAAACTTGTCTTTTTTCATTTCATACACAAATCGAATAGAAAAAATCCACTGATAAGGTATCGAAATAAGCTTACAGAGTATAGAAAAAATAATATAAACCAGACAAACAAAAAAAAACCCTAATTTCATACAAATCTAACAGGAAGACGAGAAAAATCCCCAAGTACAGAGAAAAATAACTTACGAGCTTAGAGAGAGAGAATATGGATGGTAGCCTCAGCGTCTCTCACCTAGATGTGCAAAGGACTTCGAAGTTTCTGAGAAGGCCAGAAGGGATTCGGGGGAACAAACACGGCATTAGATTTGTATATACTATTTTGACCCAAATTAAACGAACCAAAAGCAGATCAATGACTAGTATCCATTTTTACCAAAAATGAACCAACAGCCCACACAAATCCAAACCCACTTACTCAAATCCAAAGTGCATCTAATTGTAAACACAACATAAACATATCTATACAAACAGAGAGAGAGAGAAATGAACACACCGTAGGTTTCGGAGTTGAGAGAGAGAGATGGGGCTCATAGTGACGAATAGCGGCTAGGGTTTCACTTTTCAACTCAATTGAGAGAAAGGGGGCTCTGAGCCTTCGAGGACTCGAGTGAAATGAGAGGCAGATAGCTGCTCGAGGGGTGCAAAACCAGTGACGACAGAGCTAGGGTTTCATCATTTCAGAGACACTCAGACACAGAAATGAGAATGAAAGTCGAGGTCTCGAAGGAATGAGGATTAAATCACATAAACGAGTAAAAACGACGCCGTTCAAAATCAAAATCAGTGTTTTTTAAAAAAAGTAGCCGGTTACGAAAACTGGATTCGGGAGGGTACGAAATTTTTTTTACCTGCTCGGGTTTAATCCGGGCGGATAACCGCTTAGATCCACCCAGATTCCAGGTTTCGGACCGGACTGGAAAAAAATCCGGCCCGGTTGAACACCCTTAGTGCAATCTCTACGTATCTATTTTGAAAAAAAAAAATAGAGTCCACCATTAATTTTTTTTTTCATTCATATGGGTCATAGATTTACTTATTTTTTTTCAAAAGTAGTAGGCTTGGCTTGCGCAACCTAGGAATGCAAACATCATTTCTATTATGTAAATTAAAAAGAGATTGAAAAATCATAAAAATATAACTACAAACTACTTTTCATATAGATCATTGACCTTAAATAATATTTCTTGTATTTTCACTTTGGATTCCATGTTAGAAAGCCTAATATTGTATAACAAAAAATTTTGAGATCCATATTAATAAATGTATTATTTCTCCTAAACTTAGTTTTAATTTTAATTTTGGAGAGGCCACATCCTTGAAAATAGATCATATATAAAAATTAAACAAAATTTTGGGATTATAAGGAAAAAAAATCGGAGAGATGCATTTCTAGGCATATTAAAATTTTAAATTTTTTTAGAGAGGATATGATAGATTATAAATTTTTTGGAGTGACCATTTTCTATATTTATCAAATTATGTATAAAATTTAGGGGGTAGTTTATGTTTTCAAAAAGTTTTGCCTGAGTATAACGTGGTCCGCCACTGTTTTAGATTACAGTGTGGCATGTGTATGGCGATTAATAATTAGGAGCTCGGTCTAGTATAATAATAAAATCCATTCCTAGATCTTGAGGTAATGTATAAGAATATTGTAATATTTATTTATATTTATTATATATGGGCTAACACTAAAAGTGATGAATTCTTGGGATGGAAATAATCTTGCTTCCAAAAAAGTAAAATCCATATTGGTCAAGCATGTTATTAAGTATTGAACATAGCACACTTTTGGGTGGATAAAGGTCAATCCATCAATCTAGCCTATTCACACTAAAAACCTCTCTGTCAATTTAACATAAGACTTCATAATATTTTCCATGACATGTTGGAAAAGTTCAAATGCTGAACAAGATCTTCTGCTAACTTCATTAACTAGATCATGTGGAATCAAGAAAATGAATATGGAGAGAAAACAAGTAAAATAACTAGCGTATCAATAAATAATCTATTCTATTCTGTGATATCAAAGACCAAAAAGAAAATGGCAAACAAACAATCCAATACTCCATTAAAAGTCTTTTAAGTTACAATATAATCATCAGTAAAGTTTAGGAGAGAAACTTGTATAATTGAGAATTAAGGAAGTAAATTGAACCAAAAGGAAAATTGTAGAAAACTTGAAATTGAGGAATTTTTTCCAAAGTTTTTTGGTGGAGTTGAATGTTGAGATCCACATTTAGAATATACATCATTCCCGGGGAGTCCACGATTATGGCCACTTACTAGGCCCAATACAAAGATAACGAAACCAGGCAGCCATCCTTTTAGTTTTCGAATTTGACAGTCCCGATAGGCTGGGCTCTTTGATTTTTCATGATAAGAATTTGAATGGTCCATCCCTCTCCTTCCTCAATTATATGGTATATACTGGCAATTCTGCAGCAAATTTCACCTCGGGCAACAAAGAGGAGAGAAAAAAATTCAAGTTTATTGCTGAATCATGATTACAAATCCGATAGTTCAATCTCTTCTTAACACTCCGACCTTCTTGGTCCCTGCAACTGTTCTGGGTTCTTCTCATCTCTTGCAAAAACCCCTCGAAAATCCATGTAGAAAAGGCAGGGAACCCAAGGGTTACAGAGAGAGAAGGCTTGGTACGATAAGGGGAGAGGTTGTTTGCTGGGCATTGCTCCCAGTTGATCCATGGGCACCCAACATCGATTCAGAGAGCATAGCTTCGCAGCTTTTTGCTTCTTCTTTGTTTCCTTACCTCGGTTTCTTGTACTTCATCACCAAATCCAAGTCTGCTCCAAAGTTAACCCTTTTTGGGTTCTACTTCTTGCTCGCCTTTGTGGGGGCTACCAGTGAGTTTCTCAGACCCATTTTCCTCAATATTTACTTTATTGTTAATGTTGGGATGTGCTGAGTTTAAGTTCTGTTTGTAATGGGATTTTTCACATTGCTAGTTGTACAATTATGAATTTAGCACTTTTTATATTGTCAGATATCTTGCCATATTCACCACTGCACAAAATTGCCATATTTGCCACTGCACAAAATCAGCAATTAACATGATTCTAGGAACAAAATCAGCAATCAACATGGTTCTAGGAATTAGTGTGATTAGTCTACTTACTATATATACTTGTTTCTATGCTTAGCACATTGTAAATCTATTTATTTGTAACGATGTACATCAGTATTGATAGATTGGAATAAACAAAGTTTTCCCTCTTTGCAAGTTTAACATTTTAGGTCCTTCTGGGAGACCCTTTTGCTCCGTGTATCACGTAAAGCTTTCTCGAGTTGTCAAACTGCTTTGGTAGTTATTCCGAAATTTGTAATTATGCTCTGGAGAAACAAGTAAAAATTTACTCGAGAAATGGTAGTTAAATAGGTCTAATATGTCTTCCAATCCCCAGAACCTCGTTTATTTGCATGCATGGCAAACAGGCAGCAGCTTAAATAATTAAATTGTATGAGAATGGGGAAACCTGTTTCCCCGTATTTTTTTTGAGCGCCAAGATTGTTCACTTCAAATTCTTTGAACTAATTTTCTTTTATTATTGCAGGCGTTTTTTTGTGTCCTAAGTGGTGATAGAGCCAAAAGGTCATTTCATATTTGTAATCTGCGTACTGAGAGTGCCATAATAGGTGGATGATGGGGGATTGTTGCCATCTCCTCCTGTCCACGTTTTTGTAACATCGTATTATAAATCTAGTAATTTTGTTAGGACTGAATTAATTTCCTTTCACCCAAAAGTCTTCATACTTTTTGAATCATTGTCTCCTGAATGGGTTGCCATGGTCTATCTTGTTAAAATGCACTGAAGAATCGGCCTGCATGAAATTTCATTCGGTGAAGGTTACCTATATTGGTATCATTTCGGATAACATAATAGTTATCATTTGCCTTACTTTTGCCACTTGTTTATTACTGTCAACTGCTTTGTCTCAACTTTACTAATTTTCTTCATATTGGTCTTTCTTGCCTGATGAACAGTTCCTGCTGGGATTTATGGTAACTTCTCTCACTACTGAGCAATACCATAATTTGATGATTGAGTTCAAATATAGATGCCTAACTGTGTAACTCTGTTTATATGTTTGAAACAGCTAAGGTACATTATGGTACTTCCTTGTCGAATGTGGATTGGTTACATGGTGGAGCTGAGTCACTTCTTACTCTAACCAATTTGTTTATCGTAATGGGGCTGAGAGGAGCTCTTCGGAGAGCTCAAGATGCAAAATAAAGCACATCCAATTAGGAGAGCTCAGGTGGTATGGTTCTCAGTATCTTCTAAAATCTCTACAATAATCTTCTCTATTCTGGCAGATTTGGCGCCTCTTATTGTCCTATTTTCACTCGAGATTAAGCCCGAGTGGCTTCAGCTGCTGTGCTTTTGCTTGTGGTTGAGATTTGGCGCCTCAACTAGATGTACAATAAAGAATACGTTAAGTCATCTGATGTTGGTTCGTTTACAGAATCTCTCTGGACTTAGAATTAGGATATGTTTGGAAAACATGTTTCACCCAAAATTTTTATCTTCATCTCATCTTATCTTTACACTTTTTCAAATTCTCATACAAAATATAATAACTAATTCAACTTTTTCAAATCCCAATATAACTTTTTCAAATTCTAATTCAATTTTTTCAAATCTCAAAACTAAAAAATAATATTTTAAACTTTAAAATAAAACACAAAATTTTCATCTCATCCTCCAAACATATTAGTCTCCAATAAATCATTTTTATTTTCTATCTTCATTATTGCTGTTTCTATTGTATTCTCATTTAGTGGTTTGATGCGTTTTTCATTGCTTCATGATTTCAGATAGTTTTCTTTTACCTTAAAGCGATTGCTGTATTGGATTAAGATATTACTTTTGTGTAACGTTTTGGTTTTGGGAGATAAAACCGGTAAATAAACCATTCTTCGATGATGTTTTCCTTTGGCTTCTCGGAGGGCTATAATATTCCATGTAAATCCTGATCCCCCATGGTTACTGCTATATCTACGCTTTCATGCCGAAGTTACGGTGCAATGCCAGAGTGGATGGATTACTTGGTTTTGGACTGGTATCATTGGTATAACAACCAACTAGAAGAACCGTATGCAAGATTTTGGGAAGAAAAAAAAACCTGTTAACCAGTATCTATTTCATAGCTAAAATTAAAGGGGGATCTATATATTCTACAAGCATCCCATCCTTATGAAACAAGCTAGATTCGACAGGTCTAAACAAGATTGCATTCTACATGCATTTTTGTTCCTAATTTAGAGCCCAAGGGGGAATTAAGAGAAAAACTGTTGAGAGTCAAATGGGAAATTTGGCTCAATATCCACTGGGTGAGGTGAGAAATCCAAGTCTAGAACAGGGGAACTGGTGGCCGAAGCGTTGGCTGAGATTATCTTATTGAGTTCCGATTCAAAATGATGCTCGTTGTGAACCCCTCCAAAGTTGCTCTTCTCGAATGGGGACACTGCAAAGTAGTTTGATTCAGGGGTGGCCGGAGATAAAAATGGCGAGGAAAAACTGTCCAGGAGAGCGTTACTGTCGAGAGCCGAAAGTGAAAAGCAATTGTTTTCACTCTTCATGCATCCAAACGAAGTGGAAGGAAAAGAGAAGGGATATGTCATCTCTTTACTTTCCAAGTCCTCAGTGACAATCCTCAAACTGCTTCGAATGTCTCTGAGGATGTCAACTGGTTGCTCTTGTTCATTATGATTGTTGTTGTTGTATTGTTTCTGTACTTGCTTTTCTGGTGATGGTGTTACTTGAACCAAATTGGTAGCATGGGAACAAGTGTGCCTTCCTCGGTACGTGATATCAAATGTGTTTGGGTCATCATCTGATCTTTGCACTTGCTTTGTCGCCCAGCAGTTTTGCGAGTTACGAAATGTGCATCTATAGTAGCTTCTGCAAATGTGATACATGACGTTATTTTTTTTTTCCCACCATGGTCAAAGACACATGTTTGTGCGCACGCCACACGTGTGGATGACCCAGTTGACTTCAAGTAAATAGGAAAAGACCGTCTCACCTGGGATATTTGGCTCCTAGGATGTCTTTCTGACCATATTTTCTCCAACTATAGCCATCTTCATTGGGTCCTTCCAACCCAGTCTCAGATCTCACACTCACATGGTCCGTCCATCTGGGCAATATCTTCCTGCAACCCAATTTAGAAAACATGTATTAGCTAAAGTTTCTTGGCAGTAGACAAGAATTATGTTTTATCGCTCTGAAATTCACCTCTTCTTTGAGATATCGTCAGTGCCCTGATGATCCTTGATACCCTTGTCAAATTCATCCGTCCCGAGACTTCCATTGACAGAAATCGGAGACCCGGGTACACCTGCCATTACTCCTTCAATCTGGGGCTGTCCGATCGAGCCACTCCATCTCAGAATCATAAGAGCCTTCTCATATGAAGCTAATATCCTCTGCAACAATGTCTCTACGGTCTCGGGTGATGACGATTTTGTACTAAATTGTACCCTTAACTGTTTCACTAGCTCCATTCCCTGTATTAGTTCACCAATCAGTGGTTTCTGCTCCCAGCTCCAACCGTTCTCCATCTTCTACTATGCTTAATTTCAGTAAGGACTACCAAAAGCAATAGAGTAAATTGTGCTAACTAAATGTGAACGTGTTGGTCAAGAGCCAATTGGCAGCAGAAGTAGAAGCCAAAGGTATAATGGCACGAACGGTGAAGAATAAGAAGATAGTAGCATGGACTTAGCCCGAATGAGAATGTTTTTTTTTTAATTCTTTTGGAGGATTTGGAGAAAGGAGCTCAGTAGCTGAGTAACAGAGAGAGTAGGAAGGAATGATTGCATAAGCCGAGGAAGCACAGAGAGGGAAGGTCTTGCATTTGAAGGAGAGATGAAGCACTTGTATTTATAGAAACACTTTTCTGTTGAGAAAGGAAAAGAAAATGAAAGGAGTGGGATATTGGAGGCGGTCAAAAGTAGAATAATGTTTGGACTGAGCAACCGAGTTTTTTTTTCTGCATAGACCAGTCTTTGGTCATCAGGCAGTAGGAGTGAGGAAGTCAAAACTGGACCAGTTCAACTTCAATTACGTCTAAAAGGGTCTACCCCATAATCTCTTTCTTTCTATGATTTGTCCACGTTGGCATTGCATGGTTGAAACTTGAAACTAAGATTATGTTTGGAAAGTGAGATGAGAATTTTGTGTTTTGTTTTAAAGTTTAAAATATTATTTTTTAGTTTTAAGATTTGAAAAAGTTAAATTGGAATTTGAAAAAGTTGTATTGGGATTTGAAAAAGTTGAATTGTTTATTATATTTTATATAGGAATTTGAAAAGGTTGTAATGATGAGATGAGATGAGATGAAAATTTTAAAAAAGATGAAAGATCCAAACATAATCTAAGAAAAAGCAGGAAGGCAGAGTTCAAGTTTGAAGAAGTAAACCAAAGAATTTTCAAACCTGACGCGTTGTTGCTAGATGTTTTGGCTTATTCCAAGTAAAATAGCAGAAGGGACCTGATCATGTGCAACAGTAGTAGTGTCTTCAACCCCAATTACTTCCAATTATTTTCAAAAATTCTACTCACCCTCTTACAATTTACACAACCTCTACATATCATATTTTTTTATTTTTTATTTTTTATCAAATATTTAATATATAAATAATGAATAGAAAAATTAATTTAATTTAAAAAGAATAAACTCAAAAAAAATTTAAAATAAAATATTAAAAAATTTAAAATTTTAAAAAAATATAGTGTTTGAAAGTTGGAGAGATTGTGTAGCATTTCTCATTTATTTTTTTAGGTACTTCTTCTATACAAAAATGATTACTCTCTCTTTGAGAACTTTTTCACTGGCTCAGCCTCAGCATCTTAACCCAGTCCAACCAATTTTTTAAAATAAACAGTGCAGTTTCAACTGTGACACTCACATGACTGCTATAGACAGTGCAGTAGTAGTACTATAGAATCCCAAAATACACTAAACAATGACAAACAGGAATCTTATTGGAAAGGCTGATCTGGAACCCTGTCCGGGTTCTTTCCATTTGGCATTTAGCAATTACCGGAAACTTTACACCATGAAAGTAAACTGTTTCAGAGAGGGAAGTCAGTTTCAATCTAACAAATTTAAAACATGATCAAGCATTTTTAATTCATCTTCACGTACTTGAATGTTTTGGTAACCTTAAACATGCAATTTAAATATGCTTTCAAGCTGCTCATATTTGGTACTTTTTTTTAAGTGTTCTTCTAGTTTTTGGAGGATAAGCCCAGTTTGAACTCAATAATATTATTATTAGTCAAAACTTTCCCCAAGTTTGCAAAAGGATTCAACCTTTTAGAAATCGAATGTGGAGGCATGTGCAAATGAAGACGAAGGGGGGAGGGAGGGTTCCTTAGAGAGCTAGAGCTGTATTTAAGTCCAAATTCCAATCTCAACATCACAATGCGTAAAAGAAGCTCTACCACTACTTCATTCCAAAACATAATTAATTCCCAACGCGGCGTTTTTGTGGAAATTAACAATTTAAGAGAGCCTGGAAAAGGACACATGCTGCTGCTAGAGCTGGGTTTTATTTAACCCAATAGTTGGACCCTTCTGAATGTCCTTTATCGGCCTGCCTCTTATACCTGCCTCCTCCAGCCAATCCTGCATGGCTTCGTCTGAAGAAGATATCCAAAACATGTTTTGTCGGATTCATCTGATATTTTGATTTATTTGGTGCTGGTTGATTAATGTCACAGCATGCATCCAAGTTATACGTTGGTTACTTGCTTTTCTTTTCCCTGGAATTTCAGGTTTTGACGGAATCCCACTGTAAATTAAGGTTGGTCAGACATTGAGTAATTTTCAGGTTCAGCCTAATATATGGATTAATAAGAACTTCCCCAATTAAACCGATGGGCCAATTGCAAGTATGAGTTTCCATATTTTTTACAAAAAAAAAAAAAAAAGTTCTAATTTTAATTTTTTATAATTAATTTAATTCTTGGACTTGATAAATTTGCAACTAAATAAATCAATACAATCTTATCAGTTGTCAACAACACATTTAAAAATATTTGAACTTTAAAATATAAAGATTGATCAAAATATAAAGAATCATCCCTAAAATAGGAAAGAAAAAATGCAAACTCCCACCCTTTCTCGGAGGGATCGATAGGGCGGGAGACCACTTTCCCTTACCGCCTCTTGCCCAGGATCAGGAGGTGATTTGCCAGTGGCTTGGATGGAGGCGGACGGCCTAATCCCCTCCGCCACCTCCACCCTGTTTTGCACGTGCATGGATGGGTGGGTTTCTTTTTTTCTTTTTCTTCTCTTATTTAGTTTTTGAAGTTGATGTGGCTAATTATTTAACGTATAGGAACTAACATGTAAACTTTTGACAGGTGCTGCACTTTTGTTGGGCGTTGCTTGTCTTTGAGACAATGATATTGTTAATTTTATCAAAAGATATTTTTTTAGAAAAATATTTGATAGTTTGGAGTACGGATTATATAATAGTCTCATATATCTCATCGATTTTGGGATTGAAAATCCAAGGACTATACATCTAGAAAAATTTTATTCATCATTTTCACACACTACACATTTTTTTAATTATTTTTTCCTTACTAAATGTGTGATATATGGATGATAAGTAGAAGAATTCAATAAGTTTAAGAAGAATAAAATTAAAAAAATTAAAAAAAAGTGTAATGTGTGGTATGTGAAGATGATGAATAGAAAAACTCATATAATATATATAAATATATATATTTATATATAGATATATACACACACTAGTAAGGGCTGTCCAGTTGGAAGAGTAGGACAGTTCTTCTTGGAAATAAAACTTTCTAGTAAAAGCATATTATAGCTGAAAATAGACATAAACCGATAATTGACTGTGTAATGGACAGAAACATAAATCTTGATATTGGTAGGCATTCATTCAAATTCACTAAGAGGGTGAGAAGTATGTGGATGCATAAACTGGACAAAGTACATAGGATGACAAAGTAAACATACAAAGTAATTAGAATTTGTTCATAAAGTACTAGGTGAAACGGTACAAAGTTAAAGCAGATCGTAAATTCATACAAGTTTAGTGAATAAGCAAAACATAACAATTTATATTACAGTTTTTTTAGCCAACAATAGATGTCATGCCAATGTTTTATTAAGTTATTTAAATAGAAAGCTGTGCAGTTTGGTGGGAATCGATATTTTGAGTTTATGTTGGTGTTTCATTGATGGAGGTGATGGACAAGACATTAAATCTCTTATGACGTTGCTATCGAAATTGATATACTTATGCACCAAGGTGGATGATCCACTCCTTTTCTAAAGCGTTCTACAATATTTTGGAGATATGGTAAATGGTTCTGCAAGAAATGAATTTAGGGTGTCAATATGGTTATTGTTGTTGTGTGTTAGGGCAAGAAAAATAGAGTGAGCAAAAGCTATAAACACAAACAATTGGTAAACTAACTCTCTATGAAATAATTAAAATGGAATAAGCAAGGTGTCTTTCTAAACAGATCTGCTAGCATACATGATTCTCATCTTGGTAATGCTTTTATTTTTATTTTTAGGAAAAAAACCATCCAGAAAGTAGGAACATTGAATTATAGAAAAATATAAGCTAGTTTAGAGATTGATGTAAGGTTTAGAAAAATAAATCTTCACATAGCTGGACAGATGTGTTTAGGAATTGCTTCAAAAGAAATTATTGTTCCAGCGTACCAAAGATGTTAACATGGGCTGGAAGTAGCCAAATTTGCAATCAAGTCCACCTTTAACTCATGTTTCTCCACATCTGCAATCAAGTCCACATGATTTAACACTAAAATAAAAAAAATATGCGCTTTCAACATGTCTCTAAAAGTGTGTTTGTACAAAGGAATCAAAGGGTTGGGCGAGTGGAGGAGCTCAATATCAGTAGCACAATTTAATTTCAAAATCAAAATTTAACAAAAAAAAAAAACACAAAAAAGAAATACAATGTATGGTACTTTGAGCTCAATATCAGAAGCACAATTTAACTTCAAAATCAAAATTTAACAAATAAAATAAAATAAAATACAATGTATGGTAATTTGTAATAACAAACAATAATTACCTTCAATTTCGGTTCATGGAACAGACAAAGCATTGTCATATACACTTACTATATCCTCCTCCTTTTGAGAAATTTTCTTTTTGTTCAAAGGCCTTTTATGTACCTAATATAACAATTAGAAGAGAATGATTTCAGAATTTTTAGCAAAAGAAAATTTGACAAACGAAAACCAAGCTAGTTGCACAGGCAAGAAAAGTAACAAGCAACATTATCTGTACCCTTGTCCAATCAAGTCACAAAAGAAAACTGGGGACTTGCATGTGCCCAAATGCATATGTAATTATCAATAAGTGATACACAAGGTTCATGGTTCCAACTTCTGAGTAACATATAATGATCAAAAACTTCTTCCATTAAACCCAATCCAATTATTCAGAAAAAATGAAACCATTACAAATTGCTATAGACCTCAAATTGGTTACCATTCAATTCAGAGTTGTGGGTAGTTTTATTAGTTGGCCTATCCTGGAAAACAGCAGGGAAAAAAGCAACATGATGACATTGAATTTACTAATCATTTTAATAAATAAATAGAAATTCTAAAATAACAAGAAAAAATGCCATGCTCATATCTGGTTGCTGCAACAGTTTGCATACTTGAGCTAAACTTTGTAAGCATGAAGCAAGTTTTTGCGCCATTACTTCCCACAACCTCGCACTCTCTTTCCCATTCGCCTTTTTTGAAGGGATACAAAAATTATATGACAAAATATAAAGGTGGTGTGTAAGAAAGCCATATTTGTTTGGCTGGATGTGATGAAATCTTATTTCAGTAGGATGGCTTACAATGATATCATCAAGCTCTGATACCTAGATTTTATACTTGACTCTTCACATTGTTCCACTACCCTGCAAAAATCATTCAACAAGACTAGACTCACAATTATAAGTTATAAAAGGAAAGGACACCATCCTCAAGAGAATAAACTATGGTTATTTATACCTTTGATTGGCATCTGCCTACAACCTCTGAATTAAAACTTGTCAAAAACCAAAAGCAAGAGTTCACTTTAATACGCAAGCAATCCTTGATCACGAGAGCAAGCAGAGAGATATATGAAGGATATTCTGATATTGATATGGGCAACAGATAATTACATGAGGGAGGATAGGAGAATACTGACATGCAAAACCGCATTCAAGTATGAATTCTTAAGGGGAAGAGAGGCAGACAAGGACTTGGTCGTCTCAGCATAGTCTGCAAAATCAATAGAGAGTTTCTCAATTGTACCTAGTTTTGATGATCCCTGCACACACCCACCAAACGAAAATCACATACTGATCTGCTCTCATAATGCTACACACGAAAATAAAATAGAGCACGAGTACACAAGAAATTGTATCCAAAAGAGCGAGTTTTCTTTGTACAAAAAATAAGGAAAGTTTACCAAACTCTAAACCTAGGAGCTGTGCAAAGACGAAGCAATAACAACAAAACAAAAAAGAAAAAAAAAAGAGAGAGAGAAACGCAACAGAGATGAACCATAAACTTGCGAAAAAATTGGTGGGCAACATTTGAGGAGATTAAGCAAAAACTCATATGTAGGGATCTTCGAGATGAGGGGAAAATCGATAGGAAAAATCAGTGGGGGAAATCTAGTGCTCCGGCAATTTCATTGTCAACATCAACAACGATGATAGCGCTATCATCGGCAAGAGTCGCAGTAGTAGCAGTGGGGACAACAACGGTAGTGAAGAAAAGATGGGTTGGGTTGGGTTTTGAGGGTTTGGCTAATTATGTCTTGCATTTTGTGAAAGCGTGAGAGAAATGCAGATGTGAAAATTCTCATTTGGGGACAAGGGCACGCCTCACCTCCTCCTATCAGTCGGCCTGACAACACATCACACCACCACACTGTATAATAAAAAAGGGGATGCCGATTTAGTTCTCAAAGGACCACAGAAAGCAAATCATTCAAATTGTGACTATTGATCTTACAGAGAAAAACAATCAAAGAAACCAGTGCAATACTCACGATAAGAAACCAACAACCAACACAAATATATTACAGATGAAAAGCATACTCGGTATAGTAGTTCTTTGGCAGATAAACATCTTTCACCGGACCATATCACTCAGATAGAATCCTAAGATCTTTTGTCTTGCACATCGTAGTCCAAAATCTCAAACATTTCATTCTTTAACAGGAGAGCATTCACCTGATATATTAATAGTTTAGAAAATAATTAGTGTGGAGATTTGAAGATAAATAATATTATGATAATCAGACAACACAAACAGGGATAATAATACAAGATTTTCTCTTGAGAAAAAGACTTGAAGAAGCAAGGAAGAGACCTTACGTCATGGGGGAAGTTGTGGACTAGCAAACCAGAAGGAACATGGAGGGAAAGTCTTTGTATGACCTACCTTCGGATTAGCGATCGCGATGCTCATCTTTGTATTGCTTGCAACCGAGTTATGGGGTTCTGCTCCGCCGGCGAGGGCTGTAGCTTCTAGTACAGTTTTTGTACCTCACAATTGCTACAAATTCCCTCACTCTTCCTCACAATTAAAAATCCTAGGTGGTGCAAGACAGTGCCATGGCTGTCAGTTGGTGGCTGGCAGTGAGGTTTGGACTATCCTTGGTGGCCAGTGGCATGGGTGGAGGTCGAGAGCTAGGAGAAACGACGAAACAGAGAAGGGCGTTGGGGGTTAGATCTCTCGGTGGAGCTTGTTATGTGGGTGACACCGACACTGTCTATGGTGGTCTGAGGCTGAACCAGAGGCTATATCTACTGCAGACGGTGGTTGGAGGCTCAATGGTGATGGTTGCAAGAGGGAAACGTAGGAGAGATTGAGAAAGAGTTGTTGTTGCTTAAAGGAGGGCTATTGTCCGACCTGCTCCACGGCTGCTGAAGACAACAAGGGACACGAGGCGGGGATAGAGAAAAGAGAGGGGGTCTGAGTTGAGATAGAGAATTCAAGAGGGAGAGGGAGCCGAGAATGTGAGAGAGGATTTGTGTGTGTGTGGTCTGAAATTCTTATTCCACGCCTCACCTCCAAAATCCAATAGCCAAGAACAACAACCGAGAACTTTGGCCTCCAATACTTCCATCAACGGGTCAAACATCTCCTTATGTTGACAAAAAATAACATAAAATCACTGTACAAAAAAAAATCATGCAAAAAGAAACCAATCTGGTCCTTCAAGAACCGAAGAAACCAACCAGCCGAACCACAATAGTAAAAATGTAACTGAGACTCGGTGATCCCACATCAAACCAAAAAAAAGAAAAAGAAATCAGGGGTCACCACAACATGGGGAGAAAATGGGACAAAAAGCAACCCAAATGGTACAAACCAAGGGACAAAAAGAGGAAACAAATAAAACTGATGGTAAAACCATAATACGACTGGACACATAGGGACATAAGTGGAGGAAGGAAGTGTCAAACAAAGATACTGTTTATTTCTGTTAATTTTCCTATAATGGCTTTTATAGTACAAGATATATATGGTCTCAACCCATACCTTTATTTCCTTTCTCTCTTGTAAAAAATTAAGGGCTCTAAATCTGATTTTCATCAGAGGAGGAGGAGGCCTCGGCTTTTTTCTCTTTCTCTCTTTCCTCCATCCGCCTGCCTTATTTATTAAGGTAGTTCTTTTTGCTTAGTTTTATTTTACTTCATTCAAGGTCGAAAAAGACAAATTTACAGCTTTCCAGTAATTCCGGAGAGACACGCGAGGCACAAGCAGATTTTGAGACTTCAAATCATTCGAAGGAAAGTGATGGTTTGGTGAAAATTACCGCGCGTGATCCTCACGCGCCTCCCATATCTGCGTGTGGTCCTCACGTGCCTCTCACATCTACGCATGATCCTCAAGCACCACCCTCGTCAGATCATAGGACTCCACCACTAGATTTTTCAAATCTTACCTTTGTGGTTGAAAAGAGACAAGCGTGTTGCTTTCACTTATCATCACAATTTTTGAAGTTTACGAAAATTGATCCAAACTGTAATATGTCATTTTTCATATTTATCTTACTGCTTTCCTTTTCGGTTTCCTTATTGTTAATTAAAAAAAAAATGTTTGTCTCTCATACTTTTGTCTATAGAGGTTGAGTCCTCTCCTTCTATAAAAGGTGAGACTGAGTTTCTGTTTAGGCAGAGAGTACTGTCTCTTGGAAGTTTGTCTATAGAGAGTATCAACACTAGTGAAAACCAGACCAGTAACAAAAGGAAATAGCGTACTTGTAGAGCTACAAATGCATTATTTTGGTTTATGATATCATTTTTTATATGAAAACGTCCGAGAATGTATCCGGTCATTGATGTAAGTTTTTTTATCAATAAATGATGATAGTTTCCTTTAATATATATATTGCCAATGTGGATCTCTTCCTCACATGTGAGTCCATGGCCACGTCAAGAACCCAACACCAACAATTTTGCCCCCAAACCATGTGAAGCATCGACTCTGGTCTAATGTCAGAATGGATAGTGATCGATGTTGTGCTCCACTGCTTAATGTTTAGGTTTTCTAAAAATTATTAAATTACAATAAATATTATAAGATTCATTTTAAACATTTTTGTGTCTCCTAACCTAATGAATTTGTAATTGAGATATTAGTACTTTTAGGATATCAGCATCCACAAAAGTCTTAAATAATTTGAACCATGATATGCAGATATTAATAGCCTAGCTATATATCACTACAACAAATTCTGCTTTTCGCGGGCAAATCTTTTGCGGGGAAGCAATTTTACTCATAGTTAACTCCTCGGAAAAAATCAACTTGCCGCAAGAGTTGGTGGGTAAAAGATGTACATCATATTATGAACAGTATTTAAATATAAATACTGACCACTTTCTTTTAATCGTGACAAAATTTCTTCTCGCAAGCAACATTTTGTGGCAATATATCATCATGGCTAATAAGTATTTCCGAGAATGTTGAATGATTTAAGGAGTTATTTTTTTATCATTTTTGTTCTTATTTGTGACGAATCGAGATGCCGTAATAAGCAGATTTTGCGGCAAACTGCATTTTTGCCGAATAAAATACGTAAACTGAAGTTTTATTATCTGCAATCTTGCTGTCGGGATATTTTGTCAGTAAAAGAGTTTTGCAGCAATTTTTTATACTTTTTGCGGCAAAATTAGTTGTCGCAAAATGCGATTTTTGTTGTAGTATAAATATAGGCATAAAAACACAAAATCTTGATCAAACACATCCAAAAGAGTGAGAGTCCACTATCATATTTGTAGGAGATTTCGTCCACGACTTAAAAAGCTGGCGAATGAAACACTTACAAAAGAAGAACCGCAAGAAGAAGAGAAGAGAAGAGAAGAGAAGAGATCAGAAGGTACGTAAAGGATGCATGGAATATGGAACTAACAATCAAAGAGAGAATCTATTAAAACAAACTTTATATGCAAGAAGAATTATTCCAACACAAGAAGAGAAATTCGATCGATCTACTAATTAACAATTAATTAAGCTAGCGCCCAACATGATCATGATCACGATTCATTCTTGGTTGAGTCTCTTTTCTGGGCAAATACCTCACCATGTCTCATAATCCAAAACCTCTCTATTTCTTCTGGTTTTCGCCCTGGAATACGACCTGCTATCAAATCCCACCTGCTTAGAAATTAATAATATTGCATTAATTAACTTATTAACCATTTTTTATGAATATTGCCTACTTTAATAATTTAGTGATGATCAGAAACTGTCACACAGTCGATATATATATTTCCAGCTAGCACAAGTGAAATAATATAAAAGCATATTGGACTTTATGCATCTTCCTGGAAAAGAAATAAGCGAGCATGCAATTTCAGTACTCCATCCCTTTTATAATTTTCTTCTACCATGCATATAGTTTATTAATAAACACATGCGCCTTGAAAAAAATCCATCGAACAGTTGATCTCATAAAATCTTAAATCTGTAAAGATAATATTGGAGCCTATATATAATAGATCAGTTAATTATGGTATATATATAAGATATTCACATAATTGGGTCTAGTATCATGCATACAACAATATTGCTGCATCTAATCCGTCAGGCTTTGCACACGAAAATCCCTGAAGCTCTCTCTCTCTCTCTGATCTCTCTCCTCTTTCATGTTTAAGCACCTCTTCTACGTACGTACGTTTCTGATCTCGTGATCTTCTCCACCAATATTTAAATAAGTTGCCTGGGAGACATTTCCACCAACAAGTAGTGGATCGATCTATTCACTTCAAGCAACATGGCTTCCATTAGCACGAAATTGGTAGATGTCATGTCTCCATTATTGCACTCTAATGGATTGTTGCCATAAAGAAAGAGTATTCCACACCTTTCTTAAATAATAATGCGCCCCAGAAACAAAAACAAAACTGGGGTCCCAAAGTGTTGGTTTTACGACAATACAAAACGACCGATGTCCGGTCACGTCTCCACACTCAGCAAGTAATTAACCTCTCTCTCTCTCTCTCTCTCTCTCTATATATATATATATATATAAAATAAAAATGATACTTTGCCCCCACATGAAGTTACTACTAGAATATTTTAATTTCTTTTCTTAGTTGTTAAAGAATTGATTAATAATAAAGTTATATATTCTTTTTTAATAGTTAAGAATGTTAAAAAAATATTTAAAAAAAAAAAGATTTAAAAGCACTAGGTACACGTCTGATACATGCTAAGCGGTCCCTAGCATTGTCATGTGAAAAATGATAGTTACCTGGACAAAATGTACCTATGATCATTTGTACCGATTATTTTGTTATTTTATCGCACCATCCTTTATATATATGTATATATATATATATATATATATATATGGACACTGCTACACCCAGCGAATAAAAGTCACCGAGACCCAAAACATTTTCATATAGGAAGATGCTTCTATGCCCTCCAACTTTAACCGTCTTAGTTGACTGTTGGTTAAAATTTTTTTTTTTTTTACTTAGTAATTAAGAAAGTGATTTTAAATGTATTGATGTATTTTTTTAAAAATATTTAAATATATTAAAAAAATGTAAAAAAAAAAGCCTAGCGGCATACTCGTAGCTTTGCCCTTTCATATATATTCACTGTACATATAAGAATCACCGTACTTACCACTCCATAAATGTAATGGGAGTAACTAAAATGGCAAAGACAACAATATTACTGAGAAAATAAGCCCCTGCCAAGCAGCAGTACCACCGCACATGCATGTATCATTGTATTTCATGACTTTTTCTTTCTTTTCAGTTATTTTATTTTCGTATCTCCCGTGAATAATTATACCGTACGTAATCTGGCCTCTTTCTACGTGAGTCACATCAAAATGCTGCCAAATACTCGAAGAACGTGCTAGCTATGGAGCAATTATTCGACTCGACTGTTTCATTTTATGATCACGCTTCTTTCTTGTAATCACGCTGTCGTGGCTTGCCCTCATTGCCACCTAACCTCTACAGAATAGCAAGAGCATAAGCTAAAGCATATATCGGGTCCACAGCATGCCTGTCGTCCTAGCTATTGCGTTTCTTGGTTCCGGTCGAGTACTGATCTACTAGTTGATCATGATGGAGACGAAGAAGCAGATGATCGATCAAGTGCGCGCGCCATGGATTGCCTCGAGCTAGCTAGGGGGACGAAGATGATCCGAATTAGGTGTAAGAGGCTCTATGCCATTCGTTCAAAGATTAATTAGCTAGGCCGTTTTGAAGAAAGTGTGTGACTAGATAGCCCTATACTCTCATGAATCTTTGGCCTTAGCTATGTGGTGGCTTCTCCTAATTTTCCTTAACTTCCCGTTAAAAAAAATGAACGACATTATGTATAGTGATATAATTAATTTCGTATGTGATCATCTTTTTGCGTGCCGTTTGAAGCTAAATCTAACACTAAAAACAATGCTAAAAATGGTAAGAAGCAAACTGATCAAGTACTATATATTGGGAAGTAAATTCTGTACCTGTCCCCAACAAGTCTGTACATCCGGAAGATGAGATCCTCTTCTTGTGCAGTCATCTTTATGAACTCCCACTCAATACTGCTCACTTCTGCACCCACAAACAATAAATTATTATAAGGGTGTTGTAATATGTGCATCGCATATTTGAATCTTTTTTTATAGACATATATATAGGTATGAGTTATATATAAGTGATCTCTCACTATAAGAAATATGGCCTTTTGCCATAAATTTTTTATTCAAGATATGCAGTCATGACAAATAATTAGCTTATGACACGAAAACTGCAGGTGGAAAAAAAAAAAAGAAGCATTTTACCATGAAATCATATCGGTAAGTAAAACTTCGCGGGAGAAAAAGGTTTTTGCGGTGAAATATTTTCTGGTCTTATATATGGTAGAAATTAATTAGTCTACCCATTCTTAATTGGAAACCGGCCAAACGGATCCATAGAAACGGAAAACTGAAGTAGCAGACCACGAAGTTTGAAGGAAAGAAATACAGAACCTTCTGACGTAGAGCTCTTGGTACTCTTTGCTTGTTTCCGCGGACGTTTATCCATTACTCCCGAAATCACTCGAGTGCGCGCGCAAGCGCGCACACACACAAACAGAGGGAGAGAGAGAGAGAGAGATCAAATAGTTACTCCGAAGATAGAGTACTATAGATCACCTTGAAAGTCCGGGAAGAATTTCATCAAGTAGTACTTAAAATGACAAGATCTAAAAGGGAAAAAAATGGAGAGAGAAGGAAGGCCGGGGGGGAGGACCGGGGGTATATAAAATCTCCAGGATAAGTCTGCAAGGATTGTATGGAGAATGGAAATCAATGCTTGTGATACGGCCGTGATCTGAGGATATAACAAGTTTGCGATGCTGCATGCATGGAATGACTGGTGCGACCGAACAGGCATATAGGGTCATGATCAGTTGACTTGTAGTTATCGTCGTTCCATATATATATATGGCTTTCCCTTTTTAACAGACTACTTTAGATATATTAGATCTTGGCAAACTCAAGCCTATAACCTACAATTTTCTTTTCTAAAATCACTCCCACGTACATTTTCAATATAAAGGAAATTGAACTTACACAAATTAATTAACCTAATTGAACATAATGAGCAGCAGTATTAAGTTAATGCATCTTAGTCGCAACTGATACATATTATCTTATAAAGATCTTCACAATCATTAATAATATGACAAATTAACAAGTTATAGCCACTTCTAGTTTTAAGTACTGCATAGATATTATATGGTAGATAAGTTCGATCTCTAGCAAGGGTTGGACAAGAGTGCTTTAGTCTAAGGTACGTAGCTGATAATTGTCTTCTATTAGCTAGGTACCGTTAATGTAGTGTTAGTACTGCTTTTGATGCACATTAATTTCGCTATGATTGAAGATTAAGTGGTACAAATGTGGGGTTTTTTTTTTTTCTTCAAGTCTTGGGTTCAGTTAAGTACTATAGCTAGATATTCATTAATTGAAAGACATACCCTACAACATATGTGATGAGAAAAATATTAAGAGGGAAAAAATAAGAGAAATTAAAACAATCAAATTATCCTGTAATTGGCTTGCAAGTTTTTCAATTGCACAGTAATGACAAGTTTCAAATAGACACGTCACGTACAAATTTTTTGTGAAAAATAGGATTTCACTAATAAAAAATAATTTTTTTATACTTTTTTTTTATATGTGATCTTTTTTACAGGAACTTGTATGGAGTTTATCTATTTGAGACTTATACAAATAAGCACTAGCTCTAGTACTATATATATATATATGTGTGTGTACCATTTTGTCATCTTACAGCCTTTTCAATGCAGTATAACTAGTTTCATATTAATAAGTTTATATATAGTCATATATTATATATATATAATATAGTTTTGGACAATATTGTGTCGTATTTTGAATAATATAGTACTACTAGCTAGTTCTTCTGTCACTTTCATGCAGAGGTTGGTATCGACTGTTTTTAATTGAGAGAATGATGTGTCCATGGATTTCCTCTTGTTTTTACATGTATATCGTCGAGTATACCTTTTAACTTTTCCACTGAAAAGGATCCCTCAAGAAGGGGTAATTGTTTCATTGTCAAAGCGTCGAGCCATAACTTAACCTAGCTAGATCGAACCAGCTCAGCTCCTATGGTATATATAACACCGTACAAGTAGTATTTATGGATATATTATACACGCAATTAATTATTGAAATATACATTTATAAATCACCTCAAGTTGATCAATAAATTTTATTTTTATTATTTTCTGTGAACAAAAATGGCAGATCGAGCTCGTCCATTAATTCCCACTATAACCTTATTTTTCAGCTTGCAAAAATTGTTGATTTATTACATTTACTTTTTTGTTTTCGGCCTAATATTATGTATGTATTGGAGAGACTCTTTTATCTTCGATAAATAGGCCTAATTATACCAAGTAAGATGCCCATATAGGGAGTTGAGAGGCCCATATAGATGGGCCCAACGAGTTAAAAAGCTGTGGGCACACCATACACTTGCCACCATGAGATCGTACAGCCTAATGAGATCAATAGGATAACTTATGCCATTCAAAGATATCTACTCTTAAGGAAACAACGAAATATTCGAAATGTTTATCTTCGATATGTTAATCATTCTCCTCCTAAAGCAAATTCTGAGAATTTTATTGTCCGATCCCCGAGATTTGGGAAAAGTATTGAACTGTCTTTATCAGCAATAATCTGCATCTATATAAAGAGCCAACGTTAGCAGTCAAAGGTAACTTTTTTGATCCCTCATTACAAGTTAATACATATAGATCACTAACTTAGGCAGTAGAGGTGCAAAAGGCGACCATCTTTTTTTGTCACAGGATAGCGGTCGAGATCAATTGACGTTGATAACGTCCCGAACACGTACCTTGACGTTTGTATTTAGTTCAGCATATGGTAAGCCCAAATTGATCTTCCTCTATGGCTCTTTTGTGTTGGGCCTAAAAGTATATTTTCGTCTTATATCTCGAATATTCATATTGGATATATTTTGGATGGTAAACAGAACAGACCCAAGATCACAAATAAATAAGATTGAATTCCTTTTCTTGTTTTCATTTCCTTTAGATTTGCAGGTCAGGTTCCCTATAGCTGCTTACTACTCTAAGAGCCTTAGGTGCGTATTGGGACACACATTCTTGTACTCATCTACATTCTCAAAGGTTCGAGAACAAATTTAATTGATGCAAGACTGAAACAAAGGGGAAAAAGTTATTGGGACATAGATATTAACCATTGATATACACAGACCTGGAATTTATTCGTGGGGCTGAATGAGATATAAAGGCAAATACCTTTTATTTTTGGGTGGGACTGACAGAATAGGTGCTATCAAGATGTTTGTATAATGTAAAACAGCCAGGAATCCCACTCACTCCCATGCCTATATAAGCACTCTGAACTCTTCGGTCGGATTCAAGACCAAGTTATAACCAAGGGAGATATACAGCTCGAGAAGCCTCTTTTGACTCATTTATCATGGCCACACTGCAGTGCAGCAAACCAGCTGCTAACGAAACCTGCCAGCAAAAATGCAAAGAAAACTCGCTTGGTCATGAAACTGTTTCCAAGATGACCACGACCCATGCCCAGGCGCAGACCGAGACGCAAGTCACAGCCAAAGCACAGGCTCAATACGTGGGAGAGACCCATCTTGCAAGCCACACCAAGGGCCAGGCAACTAATGGCATGGCATGCCAGGGAAAGGCCAAGAAGACGGGTACTGAGCATAAGAAGAAAGAGAGAAAGAACCTGTTGCAGAGGATCAAGGACAGCATCTCTGGAGATAGCAGTAGCAGTGAGAGTGACAATGACAATGACTCCTGCGCATAGAGGAAGGCAAGTATATAGTTTGAGTCATGCCATGCCTATATATATATATATAGTTTCAAAATTAATGAAGTTCTCTATTTTGTTTTACTCTTCCAAGGATTTTCTTGCATGCACGTAGCAATTAGTGCATAACTTGAATTGTGAAAATCTTTCAACTCGCAAGAACAGAACCGAAAGAGAATTTGAATATATACACAATTTCTTCATGTTCTTTTGATATGGTGACTTCATTCTGAGAAGTTCTTAAACTGGTGCCAACTGAGAAAGTTGATAATTTATTTAACAATATTTTGTCGTTTCATTTGCATTAGTTTGCTTCTTTTAATGTGTCGTAGAACTCTTTCTTATTTATAATCTGTTTGTTGTTTGCAGAACTAAAAGATGAGTGACAAGAGTACTTGAACCGTATCATAGCTAGCAATAAAGACCCCTCCTGCATGGGTTGCTGGATGCTAAATAAATAACTAAATAATTATGAAAAAATAATCGCCCTGCTGAACTGCATGCCAGGCTACGAGTATATATAGTGGGGTTGTCCCATGTAAAACTACATGTAATTTATGTCTTTTATATATGAATAAATTAATATGTTCGGTATCAAAGAAATAATAGTTCACGGCCACTCACTTAACTCCTAATTTTTCCGTGCAAAACATCAAAATTATTGGCAAAGATGGGTTAAATCATCACTTATTTTATACTATAAAAAATTTAAATTTTACATTAATAATGCTCCTCCTCACCGGTGGATAGGCCGAGTTTGACAAGTGGAAGATTTAATCAAAGTGTTCTAATTCAAACACAGGCATAATATATATCACATGCACGGTCAAACTTGGTCGAGCACAACTTTTACAGTATTCAGACGATCGAGGTGCAAAATTTTCATATCATGAAGTCTAGCTGTGGCTCAAATATCACTTCTGTTAAATAAACGAAGGAAAAATATAGAGTAAAAGTTTGAAATCATAAGCCGTACCATTAAGTATTAAATTACTATTTGTCCTAAAAAGTAACTGTTGAGAAAAAGTAAATTCAGTAGTACTCAAATACTCAATGAAATATATATAGTTGTAACAAGTAGCCACGTTTCAAGCAACTCCAAGAGAGAATATCACGACATTATAAGCTGGAAGCGTTAGGTTGCGATTGGAAAGTGAGGTATTTTTAGATATTTTGTAAATAATAATAATAAAATATTAAATAATAATAAATAGTATAAGAATATCTGAGATATTCTTAATAACATCTTAATCAATATAATATACACTGATCAATTTGGTACATCATCTTTATAGTCCACATCCAATACATAACTTTAACATGTTGGGTTTGTGGAGCCTGGTCTATTCTTACTCTGATTTGATGACCCGACTCGATAAAAATTTGACACTTTTTTTTGGGCTGAATGTCAATGAGGCTTGGGCTATATTCGCTTCGGCTTTTTTTAACCCTCTTTGTGACTTGAGAATCGCCAAATAGAAAGTTCGTTCGATGTTCGCGCAACAGGTCACTCGTGCGAAGCTCAGTCAAAGAGTTTGTTCAATACTCGCTCGACATGTCAATCAAATGAATATTAGACAGAGAGTTCACTCAACACTTTGCTTGAGCGAATAATCAGTAATTGCGAAATTAGAGTTTCCGCCCTACAACCCTATAAATATGTACTTAATGAACAGTATGACAGTTTTTAACATTGTATTTTGTCCCAAAGTGTATTTTTTCATTCCTCAAAATAATAAAATTCTCTACAGCTCCGCGGATGTATGTAAATTGCTAAACCACATATGTTTTTGTGTTGTGTGATTATTTATTGTTTTACTTTATTTTTCATGCAACGTTTTTTCACAATATATATAACACAACTCTGATATATAGTTTAATTTGCGGTATCACACAATACGTGCGTTCTCGATGGAGTGATTTAAATGGCTCCAAAAATAAAGTTTGACAAATAAATCTTGAGTTTATTAATTTTTCTTTGTCGCAAGATATATAGGAGCATATCAAATAATCTGGATTAAGGTTGCCTAGGTTGGCTAAATTATATCATAAAACATAGTATTGCATCCACAAAGAGATCACACAAAATAATCCCACAAAGTAACATAATTTTATGTGGTTCGATAGATCTATTTTATAATAAAAGTAAATTTATAAATTTACAAACCACATCAAACCATATAAATTTGTAAAATTACTTTTGTATAATCATTTATGCTAGACTATATCTCAAAAATCAAAGGAATTACGTGAGATTGTGCTCCAAGCAGCCAACTACCTTGAATTAACGCTGCATGCTTGGAAACCCCCCACCTAGTAATTAAGGACTTTTAAAGTGAAGATGCCATGGGACAATATTAATCACTACCGAAAAGATTAATTTATGCAGGAATAGAGAAATTTAGTCGCAAAATTTGGTCGTACTCTTCTTTCAGTTCATGCAGCATCGCTCTCAAGAATAAAAACCCAAAATACGGATTTAATGCGTCCTTTATATTCCCCACTCATAAGAACTGAAGTCCCGATTGCTACCTCCAATAAAATATCGATGCTTTTCATGATGAAGATCGTAGCTTGAGACTAATTTGCTTTCACACACAAACTAATAGACTAGCACCAAATAACCAAAGATCACTCATTCGTTTATAAACAAACCGTTCATTGTTGAGTACAAAAACTCGACTCTATATGAATTATGTTCCTCCTAGTACCATAAATTATTAGTATTTATTAGTTTTTATAGTAATAGTTTAATGTATTGTCTCCTCCTAGTCAATTATATTTTCGTCGTCTTCTTCTTTTTAGTACTAGACTGATTGGGGATCGGATTCATAGAAAGAGACCCAGTAGTATTATACTATTATTTAGATGGGCATTTTCTTTGTTACCGTATATTGCCTTCTCAGTGGGCCACACCTAGAACAAATTCTTTTGAAGAGAAAATCATTCAATTTTTATCAGATTTAAAAGGGAGGGGAAATAATAAAAGAGAAGTGTATTTGCTTTTCCATTCCTTTTCACTGAAATCTTTTCCAATAGAAGACACAAAAAGCTGGATACTTACAGGAGTTGGAAAGAATCCCCCACTTTATCCAAGCCTATATATATAAGGATTTGCTTGCAGCCTTCCGAAACCAAGCAACCAGAAGAGAAAAACCCAAAGAAGAAGAGTCATCAACTTGCCTCTAGCTACCAATACCATGGCCTCCATGCAGAGCTACAAGCCCGCAGATGAAACCTGCCAACAAAACCCATCTCTCGGCCAGAAGGTCGCCCACATGATTGGCTTGGCACCGAAGCCAAGTCACCACGGGCAACCTGTAGGCCGCGGCCAAACTGGTAACTGCCACTCTGACCCCCAAGGAATGACCCATGCATCCGGTGGCATGGCTTGCCATGGCAAGACTCAGAAGAAAATGAAAGGCAAGAAGTCGGAGCACAAGAAGGAGAAAAGCCTCACCAAGAAGAAGTCCAAGGGACGCGATGGTAAGAGCGGCAGCAGCAGTGACAGCGACTGAAGGCAAGTGCAATAAAATATTTATAGACTATTATCATCAACAGCTTAAAACTTGGCATAAACTTTGATTCCTCGGTGATTATTTATTGGCCCGGTTTTGCTGGCATGAACTTGCACTTTTACATCAATCTATTAAGAAATTCTAGATAATTCAATTCCAAAATAAAGTACCGATATCAAAACAATAAAACCACAAAAGTTTTAGGGAGAGCAAAAAATGAAACTGGAAAGTTAAACCCAACTAAAAAAAGTTCCCGAGAAAAATTTACTATCATCCTAAATTTGCAGCTTGCTTGCTTCCAGAAGCAGAACCAAGGGGAGCAGTTATCTGAGATCGGATCAAATGAAGGTGCCCAGCGATAAAAAATATATATAATACATAAATAAGACTCATCAGAATAAGAACCCCAGTGATACCGCTTCATCGTTGTTCTGCATCCTATGTAGTTGACGTATTTAATAATAAGTCTGTTTGCTGACAAGAATTCTGCATCCCTTTTCACCACTTCTAAAATTTCGTGGAGCATGTTATCTTTTATCGTATGGTTCCAGTTAGATCAAATGTACTCCATTGAACATACAACCATACCAGGCAGGAATTTTGGATGAATTGAACAGCCAAAACCAGAGATCATCCATCACAGATCAATACTGTGATAATCATATAAGACCTTGAAAAACAATTCGACACATGATGTTGTAGAATATATGTAAATTTTGGGATCACTCGCACAGTTGGCACATATTTTTGCAAGAATTTTAATATTTTAGGTGACAGAGAAACCATGCTCTAGAATGAAAAAGTAGATTAAAACAGAGCAATACTTACACCAAATATAAACAGTCAGTATTACGAGACATGAAGAAAAAACACTGAAAACGTGAAACATAGACAAAATAACACAGGTATGCACTAGTTGCATTGCTTTCAAATGAAAAAGATCTTTTGCAACTGAAGTCTTATTTTGCTGCAATAGACCTAGACACAAACGCTGCAATGGCCTGAACAGCAAGATCTTCAGCTTCATCTTGGGTTGACCCCTTGGTTTGAAGGTGCTTCTTTGCAATCTTGAAGGAATGGTCACCACCATCAATCACATGCAAACCAATTAGAGATTTCATCTTCTTGCAAACAGCTTCCAGCTTTTCCAGTGGACACAACGTGTCTTTGCTACCCTTCATGAAGCAAGATTGGAGCATTACAAAAAAGCACAAGTATAAGAATAACATACAAAGAAGCAAATTGGATTACTAAAATGAATCTAATGCAATGAGAATTAGATAATACCATAATCAGTGAGAAATGAAAAACTCTTACAGGCAACAATATATTAGAGCACTCAAATCATCACAAAGCTGGATGGGTTATTCAAAAGTATAGGAGCATGATTGTACGAAAGTTTTTGAGAAAAAAAACTTTGAGGTGTATTTTTAAAAATGGAGTCCATTGAAAAGATGTTTGGAAAGAAAAATTTGAAATGTTCTTTTC
The DNA here is from genome assembly GCA_029856935.1 of Cyclocarya paliurus. Classification (NCBI taxonomy): domain Eukaryota; kingdom Viridiplantae; phylum Streptophyta; class Magnoliopsida; order Fagales; family Juglandaceae; genus Cyclocarya; species Cyclocarya paliurus. The sequence goes on from CM056948.1 coordinate 9,159,700, forward strand.
TTTTCTTTTTTGTGAAAGTTGTGGGGCCCGCTGAAAGAAGAATTTTTTTTTTTGGGTTCTTGTGAAACTAGTTTTTTTTTTGTGAAAGTGTCGGAGGGGGGCTGTCCACTAATGATTAGATGAAATTTTTTTTCGAGTGACAGAAAAAGTATTTTGGGGTTTAAAACATGTTAGGATTGAAAGTGGAAGAAAAATGGAAATTTTTTCATTAGGAAACACAGTTATACAATTTGAGTTTTTGGAATCTAGAATCACAGTAAAACGCATCATTAATAGATCGGCAACTGGTGCAACTCCATTATAAAATTAAAAAAACATAGTTCTTTTAGAAGACATTACCTGTACAAACATTTTTTTATGAGTAAACATTACCTGTACGAACATTGTTGGAACTGTAACTCGCAATAGTGTCTCATCTCGCACTGCTCCATTCATCCCCTGTTTTATAAGGCAAATATATTAAATCAAAGTGCTGCTCTAATTAGTGTGGACATTTTGTTCCCCTACCGTCAATACCATAGATGTGAAATAACGCTCTCCATGGATAAAAAAAAGGTTAATTTCAACCCAATACAGGGCTGATCAGCTGATCCTACCAATAAGGAGGCATGCCTAGGTAAGTGAGCTCAAAGGGGCAAGCCATTAACACTGTCACTAAAAGGGAAATAGCATTATGTCATGGAATGACAGGGCTCCAAGGCTTGGACAAGTCTATTGATCATGTAATGAAGATTTGTTAAAACTCAGGGATCTTCCTGGGAGTTGCACTGTTCAGTAAATTGGAAAGGGGAACTATGCAAAGAAAATGGAATATTTACTCGCTCTAGAGTATGCTGAGTGCTAAGAGAGGTATAGTGGAATGCCAAGATATCAAGTATAAAACAGACAATGAAATTCCAAAGAACAAGTATCAACTGATTCTAACTTCCTCTCGGCTAGTTTCACATTCCAGATGTACAATTTGATTTACTAGACCATTAATAATTTAATAATGCATGTGAGTAACGAGTAAAGGATTGTGCAGAGTTAACTTATAGAGGATCACAAACCTTGAGTGGGTACCCCAAACAAACTATAGCTGAAGCACAAATATCTTCATTGCAAGCTACCATGCAGCTGACTCTAGAGACAAATACAATTTAATATTAATGAAGAGTATTCAATGGTAAGTTATGCAGCAGAGACAATGGTATATATCACTACTTGACTTTGTCTCTATATGCTCCTAAATATCAAAATTGCATTGCATGGAAGCACTATTTACCATAAGAGATACATGGAAATTGTTTGGAAACGATTTTCCCTTTAAAGACAAGCAAGATCCCAGGGTACTAAGCATTTGATAACTTTCAATCAATTTGAGTTATTTTGTCACTACCTTGAGCCCATGGATTTCCCTGCCAAAATCAGCGGATGCCCAGGGTACTTAGCAACAGTCTTTTTAACAATATCCGAGTGAAACTCGACCAACCTTTCTGCCTTGGGAGGAGCCTTCCGTTTACCACCAGATATGTCTGCCAAGAGTCAAGCCACTATATTGAAGAATACACTCACTTCAGAAGACAACTGACTTCATGCATTACTTAAAAATCAGCCGAGCTACTAGTACCCTGAAGGCTGAACATGTTAAAATATAACAAATAATCTGATGCAAACAAAAAGGCACATGTTTTTGTAATGGAGAGAGAAGAGATAAAGAGAAGGCAAAAGTTAATAATTGACCAAGGAACTCACAAGGATAGTCAAAGGTAACAACTACAGCAGCATTCAAGGCCTTGCCCAGCATTTTCTTCCATCTGCATAACAATAAAGAAGCTTCAAATTCCCGAGATTCTAACTCATTCATATCAACCATAAACTACTAGCCGCAAAAATCCATAATTTATTGTTCTTCTTTCCACCTTTCTTTGTTCCAAATATAAGCGCTTTATAAAATACAAACTAAAGAAACTTTTTCACATTGTCCAACAAACCAGAACATCAATTACTGGGAATGTTTTCATTTTGAATAAAATTGGAACACGAAATACAACAACAAAAACAGAGAATTTAAGTGCGACCTTATCATCCATTCGGAAGAGGAAGGAGCACCAGCACCATGAGCAAAAACCACCACAGGGGATGTCTCCTCCAGCGCCAATGATAATGACGATGACTTCTCATCTGCATAGTCCTTGTCTTCGTGAGAAAGCATTTCTACTACCCAGCACCAAATTGAATGAAGTCCCCACTTAAAATCCCAAGGAAGCCCTAATCAACCGCGCACCATTTTCGCGCCAAATGTTGGGACTTCGGAGGTAGAGTATACTGTAGAGAGTAAAAAGCCCACCCGTCGGCCCATAGATCTGAGCTCGGTCTATTTTTTTTTTTATTATTATTTTATATTCTATATATATATATATGTATATGTTTTTTTGTCTCGTTGAAAAATAAACCTCATAAGAATCGTAAAATTAAAGTCAACAGTGGAAATTTTATTGATCGGGACCACGATGCAATATTGTTATTGTTAAGTTCTAATAAATGTTTCGAGGGAAAACGAGCTAGGCCCAATAAAATAACATAGTTCAGTTTAATTATAGGTTAATCAAAGTAAAAGATTGGGTCCATTATTTCGGATCAGAGTTTTGGGTCGGGTCAGTCATGCGACTTTATTGTACGCTCCTACTGACAAGTCGAGTTTGTATCGTATTTAATTTATTGGTATCACGTGTGTACATATGATATGTTGGGGTAGTAATGTGTGATATAATCCGTTAATTTAATACGAACACGATATAATAATAATGGATTTGGCTTTAGTTTTAATGGGTTCGGATCAAAACTGATTGACCTGTTAAGACGATTGCTTAACGTGTTGATAATGGGTCAACCCATTTTGACCCGTTATGATCCATTAAGAAAATTAAAATTACAATTATACCCTTATACCTAAAAGTAAAATTATTGAAATTTTAATTTCGATATTTTTATTGTTTGGATTGTAATTTTAGACTTTTAGATAGTTTTATATTTTTTTTATAGATATTGTAATTTTAATATTATTTATATAAAATTATGTTAAACTTAATCAGGTTGAATCAGGTTGGGCCGTGTTAACCTATTTCGTAGTATTCACTAACGAGTAAAAACAGGTTAACATGACATGACCCGTTATCTTAATGGGTCATGTTAGGGTTTGAGATTTTGACACGATAAATAAGCTTAATGGGTTGTCTTTAGGTTGACACATATAGTATAATATACATGTCTTGATATTACTCGAACACGATCCGTTAACACGATTTAACACCTCTATACATATATTATATATACAATGGTGCTAGCGGGTCGTCCAACGTTTACTGCTAGGCATACTGCTAGTATAAATTCGTAATTTCTTTTTTTTATTAATTTTTTTATGAATTTCTTTAACATTCTTAATCATTAAAAAAATTACATATTCACTAATAATCATTTCTTTAATCACTAAGTAAAAAATAAAATAAAAATTTAAAATACTCGAGCGGTCTTTGAGCGGTAACATTAAGGGAGCTAAGCAGCATTTTTCATATATCTCTTATATATTAAAAGCTGCTATCGGCATATGAACAGGAATTAATAGTATTTTTGTTTGACACTTTCTATTCTGCATATACCCCTATATAACTGACTGTTATTATAGTTGTGCCCCTAAATGCTCTGTACAGGATGAATAATGTTATTCTGTCCACTATTTTTTCAATTTTACCCTATATTTTCTCACTAAGTTCCCATCCTTTTGTATTTTTCTTCCTCTCACCTTCTGTGTAAAGTGTATTTTTATGGTATTTCCCTTATCTCTTTACAACTTTCTTTTTATCCAAAAGTCGATCGAAATCTCTTTCTTATCACTTTCTCACATTTTTAGTGTCTTTTACTTTCCACTTTCTCACACAAACTTCTAGGTTCTTTAGCGTTAGAAATTAGAATTTCTCTAATTGCCTGTGAATCTCGCCATTACGTGGATGTGAGTTTTCTTCGTCTCTCTTCTCAATTGAAGCTCTTTGGATTTTTAGAAACTGTGCAAAAAACTCACATGTATATTATGGGCTACCTTTCATTCAAAATAATAGGATCAATAGACATGCATCAACTTGGATGAAGCCGATTATCAAATCAAATGAAATAAATACTATATAATATCTGTTTAGGTCTAAAAAAAATTAGTGATGAGAAAATTTATCAAACAGAAACAAGTGAGATCTTAGAGAATATCTTTACACCAATGCATTGAGGCAGCGTGAGTTTGCAGGCTATGGAGGGTGGCGGTTGTTGTTGGTGGATGTTGGACGTAACGTAGAGGTAAGAGGAGAGAGTGCAATCGAGTCACAATGAGACAAAGAGAGAAAGGGAGATGGAAGAAGAGTTGTGGAGATAAACGAAAGGAGGAAGACGGCAGCAGCTATTGTTGGTGATGATAGGATTTGACGGCGATACAAAAGGAGAGAATTGCGGAGAAGAGTTGTAGAGAAGGTGACTCAGTAACGGGGAGAGAGAGAGAGAGAGAAGGGGAACTTTAGGGTTTAGTCTGTTGGATTAGACGGTGTCGTATGGATTGACATGCTACTTTAAATTACTTTTAGGTTTTCAGCTTTCCAGAAAAGTACATAAATAGCTTACTATAATTACAAAGACTGCCATTAAAAATCCTTTGCTATGTAGCGTCTTCTAAAGGTTTTGAACCCTTTTAGGCTTCGTTTGGTTCCTTAACCAAACTCATCTCATCTCACTCATCATTACAACTTTTTTAAATCCCAACACAAAATATAATAAACAATTCAACTTTTTCAAATTTCAAAACAATAAAAATATTTAAAAATAATATTTTAACAATATTTTATTATCTAAACTCAACTCAACTCAACTCATTTCAACAACCAAACGCATTAGTGTATTGAAAAAAATGACCTTGACCTTTTTAGATGGGCTAGCATGCGTGCAGTATGACATAAGCTCATACATGTGTGTCTATATATATATAGCTAGGCAAGTAGGCAGGCACAATTTTTTTTGAAAAATGTTAATCTTCCCACTGGAAATCTTTTTTCTATTTACTTTTATTTCGTAATTAAGGCAATATTTTTTAATAATGTTATGAATTTAAAAATATATATATATTTAAAAATGTTGCATGTGAAAAAAAACACTAATGAGATCCCCAACGAGAGCAGCGGCGACTGTAGAGCCACTCATTTTCTTTTTGTTGGAAAATTGCAGCCAGTGAACAGTGTGTCTTGTTAGGAATGACGTTAGCTATGTTATCATGTATATTTTCATGGAGAAGATTCAAAATTAAATTCGAAACAGCTAGCTAGCTAGCATATAATTATATATATATATATATATATATAAATATATATATCATGTGGTGACGATCAAATCATGCAGCTAGCTAGCTAGCATGCGCGTAATTGGTGAGTGAAACCAAATTATGCATTTCATATTGCATTATTATTCGATCTCTATCTTACCTACGTTTCTATCATTTTCGCCCTGTAGATCATCATTTGCAGCGTCAATCAGTTTATTAATCCGACCTATACTCACTAATCTTATTTCCATCCGACTCTTTTATTGAACAAACAAATTTGGATTCGTCGACTTTCAGTTGCATTAATTTTTATTTTATTTTTGTTTATAAACTTGATAATATCTATGTAAAAAATTGTGTTTATAAACTTGGTGATTTTGGATATGCAACTTTCATGAGCTTGTCAATTGAATGGTGATTTTGTATGTTGGTCCATTTATGTAAACAATGGTGTTTTTAATTACGTGTTGTACAAAATCTGTTTTTAAAGAGCTTTTATTTAATTAATGAATTGTTACTATTGTATACTTCTGCAAAGAGATTTTTTTTTTGTAGGATTTTTTTTCCTTCAATTGGACGCTACGTACAAGGGGCATACGTGCAGTCACGTAGCCCCCTCACTAATATATATACACTCACGTAAGTTAGATCTGTGAATCTGACAAAATCTTTTAGATAAACAAGTTGGTCCTTATCATCCACGTAACTTGTCTAAGAAACCAATTATGTTAGGGTAAAAAAAAACCTATTATGTCATACGTGACTTGAACACGACCTATTTTAACTCGTTACAATTTGTTAGGGGGAATTCGTGTTCGCGAGTTGTGTTCGTGTCGTATTAAGTCATGGATATTCAATTATAGGGCTTAATCCGAACCCGTCCAGTTAAGCGAAACGTGTCAAATCTTTAAACCCTAACACGACCCATTTAAATAACGGATTATGTTGTGTTACTCTTTTAGTAACTAATTAGAGATGGATCAACACAACATTACTCATTTCAACATATTTCATATAAATGGGTTGAACTAATCCACATAATCCATTTGAAATTATTAACATAATTTCACACAAAAAGTTAAAATTTAAATTTATTAGTAGCCACAATATTTTAAAAAAATAATTAGACTACCCACTAATAAAAAATATCAATATTTTTTAGATTTTAACTTATAATAAAATCAATATTACAATCTCGATATTAATAAATATGAGTATATGTTCAGAATTACAATCTCAATAATAAAAATATTAGTATATTGAAAAATATCAATATTACAATTCAACAATAATAAAATTGTGATTGTGAGTGTGAGTAAAAATCTAAATGGGTCATAAAAGGTAATTGGTTTTGTGTTAAACGGGTTGACCTATTACTGATCCGTTTATAAATCATGTCTTATCGGGTTAATCTGTTTTGATCCAAATCCGTTAACATCAAACTCAAACTTACTTATTATTTTGTATCATGTTCGTATAGAATTCAAGGGTCAGGTCACATATTGCTACCCAAACAATTTGTTTAATATAACCGATCAATTAAATTGATTCAAAAAGTTTATTTGGCCTTATGAATAACACAACTTTACTTCTTTTTTTTAATACATTTGGGGAGGGGGGTTTTGAACCCAAGACCTCCATTTTGGAGGTTCGGAGTTTATGCCAATTAGACCACAGGCTTTTGACAACACAACTTTACTTATTATAAACATAAATCATATCAAAAATTTATTTATTATAAATTTAAATCATATCAATTATCAACATTCGCAGCTAGTTAGATTAATTCCAAATCAATATCTATAACCATAGTTAATATTAAATGTCACTTAACTTCTCAAATTTATATCGAATTAAATAATATTAAAACCCAATACAAGGGTTTTAGAGTTTTAAGGTTAAATTAGTAAAAGACATTATTAATATATACGTACGGGTCAATTGAGGATGGACAGCTTGTTTATTAATTGTGTTTAATTAAGTGTCTAATCGAGTCAATCAATATAATACAAATTTTAAAATTAAGTATCCAATTCATACCAAGTTTACACCCGTGATAAACATGTCCAGCCCCAGAAGCATCTAGCAAAGGATATACATTTTATAAATGAGAGAGGAAACATCGAGTAGAACAGTGACTGTTTAAGCGTATAAAATCCAGTACTCCGAAGATAAATATGCCATGCAGTGGCTTTAGAGATTGAAAGCAAAAGGATAAAAAGTAGGGACAGAGGAATGTCAGCGGGGAATCATAATATATAAATGTTTGCCCTAGCTGTAACTTCGTCTGATGAAGGATAAGGTTGAGATGCCTACAGCAGCCTAAGCTGCTTTATTCTTTGATTTAGGAATTAAAGGTTATTGTCTTGTCGAGGTCTTAAGGGCCAACCCCCACCCCCTCCAACTTTGTCGAGGTCTTAAGGGCCAACCCCCACCCCCTCCAACTTTTGCTTAGAGGGTAGTCCACGGCTGTCCCAAGCTAAATATCATGAACTTTAGACGTGTTCAAGATCAGTTGGCTCTAAGATGCACAGGTACTGGAGCATATTTTCATCCTCATTTTGATGAATTTCTCATCCAATTGAGATTCGCTATGTGGCAAGTTGATCAAGGTTTTACCCTTCTGATCCCAACTATGATTATGATATATGCTAAAACCTCTTAGAAGGCAAGAGAGGATATGGTGCTTTTGCCACTAATTTTCAAGTGCAAGATATGGAGACCCCATCAAGTAGCTAGGCTAGGTGTGACGTGTCAGCATTTTTTTCGCAGAGTCGTTTTTATGCCCTATAAATAGGGCTTTGTATACTCCATTCCTCTTCAAGCTGGAAGAAGCTAGCAGAGATCGGCAGTAGGAATTAATTACAGGAGGTGAATCTTTCAAGGCATTGGTTATTCAATCTCTCTCAAGGGCTTCTAGCCTGAGCCAAAAGCTGAAGTTTTGCTTTGAAGGCAACTGCATGCATGGGTTCTGGCTAGGAGCCCTTCGAGGGGGACCGAAAAGGCTGTGCCTTGCTAATTGCAAGAAGTTTTGGGATGTTTGTTTTAAAACCCGAGGCATTTTTGTTGCTCACTCTTCTCTCAAAGGCTTCTGGAGCATTGCCGGAGACGGCAATTTAGCTGCCTTTGGGAGGAGAGTGTACAAACAGTGCCACGATAACTTTACGTGATCATTGGCAACGACGTTAAGTGGATATACTACTGCACAGATTGGGTGCATGCTCTCGTCATAGCTTTCTGGATTTGGCAAAGCTTTAGTACTGCTTGTTCTGCTTCGGTTAAATGATCGAGCTTGGTTCATCTGCAGTACTACCTCGCTTTCTGGCTCAGGTTTGAAGATATGATCTCTTAGGGAGAAATAATTTCTAGTTTTATTAAAGATATACCTGTGCATGAAATTAAGGAGACAGCTGGTTGCATTGATTGATAAAACATTGTTAATATCAAATTCGTTGACGCTAATAATTTTTGCCTAATTTTGAAGTCAGAAGATTTAGTTTTTTATAACTCAAGCGGCGAGACTCTCACCTTCAAAGGGATCCAAACATGTAGACCAGCAAAACATAGCATATTATATATGTTTGTAAGACACAAATGTTGAGTGAGCAAAGACCAGGATTTAATGGGGAGTCATGGAGCCGTTATAAGAAATTGATCTGATGGTAGAATATTCTTGGCTGCATTTAATTTCTTCTTTTTGTGGATCATTTGATTCTGTGATGGTGGTTATAAATTGGAAATTGCCGGATAAGGGCTGTGTTCACCGTTCATTGCTTGAATTTTTGGGAAAAGTTATATATGTACGCTAGCTTGTTGTATTGTAAGAGGTTAGCTGTACAGTTGAGACACGTTTATAATTAGAAAAATGATATCCACAATTGTGGAATACGTAAGCGCCATACAATTTTTTTGAAAAAAATAAGTAAATAAAATATTTATATAAAAAAAATTAATTTTTTAATAGCAGATCTCACTATTTTATAAAAGAATTATACGAAAATTGCATTGCACGATTGTATGTAACTTTATATTATAATATTGGGACTCAAATCATGATGAGGTTGCTGAGCTTCTAGCCAAGCATGGAGCAATAGACGTTCCTGGGAAATATTGCTTTTAGCTTAAGGCTTATAACTTAGAGCTTTACCTAATAAGCTCTACTATTAAAAAGCTATTTATTGTTTGGGATCCTTATGTCTAAAACACTTTCAAATATATTAGATTTGTTTGGAAACAAATTAAAAAAGTACTTTTTGAGGTAAAAATAACATAAAAGGGCATATCCTTGATAGAAATCAAATATTATAATAAAATCACAACAAAAATAGTTTAATAAGTTCTTCAGTAATTATTATGAAAAAAAATCTCTTCAACGATGCATAAGTGAAAGAGCAATAAAATCACACCCAATATTCATAATATTTTCACTGGATATCTCTGATTGTTGCATGCTCGAGTAATCTTCTGCTTCTTCGTCCTCCGTGCTTCCAAGAGGTAGATAATCCTCGTCTTCATCGTATGGCTTGAACTCAATATCCTTCAATGCATGAGTTCTAATAAAATTATGACTAGCCATAGATACCACGACAATTTTGACTTGCTTATCATAAGGAAAATTTACATATGATCTAATATCTTCCATCTATTTTTTCAAACTCCAAATGTTCTCTCAATAGTGCATATAAGCGACGAATGTGCATGATTAAATATTCACGCATACCCATTGGTCGAGGACCACGATGAAAGTCTGGTAGATGATATTGTTCCCTTCTATATGGCCCCATGTATCTGTTCATATGAGGATATCCAGCATCTACCAAGTAATATTTACCTGCATACAATTTAGGATAAGAAATCAAAAGTAATGCAAAAATCATTTGAAAAATACATTAAGGTCATTCTTATTAAATTTAAACCTGTAGGTGGATGTGGAAAGCGCAATTCCTCCTTTCGAAGGGACTCCATAAAAATACGTGTATCATGTGCTGTACATTCCCATCTAGCCCAAACAAAAGTGAAACGCATATGAAAATCACAAACAACCATGATATTCTGAGTAGGTATGCCTTTTCTACCAATAAATGGAATTTGTTTTGTTGGAGAAATAGTAACTGGCACGTGGGTTCCATCAATAGCTCCAATACAATCTTTAAAGTATGGCCAATATCGCTTATCTTCACAGATTTTTTTTGGAACATCCTTAAATTCCCTATCAGTGGGGCTAATAATGTTGACTGCCATTCATGAAACGGCCATTAATACACTATTAAAATGCCTACTAATAGTCTCCTGAATGTTGAAATCTTTCTTGAGCCATTCTATTCCCGAACCCATGACCTAATGTAATCAAGAAAATTCCTACTATTTCTTCCGTAGTTATGTTTCGAGTACCAATTAAGTTATATCTTTCATTCAACTCTTTGCATAAGGCATGAAATACATATTTTTCCATCCGAAATTGTTGATGACATCTATCATGATGACCATTTAGAATCTCCATAACAAACTTATGACCTATATGTGGAGAGGTCCTACAAGGTTCCTTTACAATATATGTCGTGTAATATTTAGAAGCCACCAGCAATTGTAATGCTATTACAAAGTCAATATCATTCTCTTTTTCTTCTTCTTCGCCATTATCAACATCACTTGTGTAATCTTCAGTGTCGTGATCATTATTCTCCATGTCTATAAAAAGATAAAAATATGAAGAAAAAAATAATAAAAAAAATTCAATGCATAAGAACAAGCATCACTAAAAAAATGTTGTCAAAATTCACCTAAAAAATATAGTCTCAACAACTTCTAAAATAGTTCATTACAAATCATTTGGAAAAGAAAGTAATAATGAATACCTAAAATGACATCACAATAGTCAATATTGACTTCGTTTATTTTTCATTTGTTTAATAAAATCAATCTGAAATGTTGGGTCCTTTAAGGCAATAAACATTTCTCTATGTGATTTCGAAAGGAGTACCTCACTTGCATCCCTCAGAATCTCATAGTCATTTTCTATCTCAGCTAACTCCCGTACAACAACCATAACCTCGTCAATGCTATGACCAGGTTTATCGGAGGATGATGTTGTAATCCGCTTTTCAAGGACATCACAAATACGTGTGAAATGTTGATCAAATATTTGAGTTCCTTTTTTTCTTTTCCTATCTTGGACTGCAGGACTAACATGTTTATTTTCAGAGATATGAGTGTCTAAATTAGTTTGAATATCACCCAGTTCGTCATCTGAGTCATCAATCTCCTCTAGCTCTAATTGAACATCGTTATACTGATCACATCTTATTGTATCTTCAAAACCCAATCCAAAGGATGGTGCCCAAGCTTCCTCACCAGTTGCAGTTATACCCCTAAACATTATATCCAACTTGGAAATATGAGCTAAACCAGCATTTCGAAACTTAGCTACGTTTGGAATTTCCTGTATGTGCAATGTAATCAGTTATAATAAATATTAATTGATTATATAGAAGAAAATAAATTGGTCAAAACATAGTACCTGTATCTTTTTTGCCCACCACTCATCCGTAGCATCAATTGTCTTCTTCAATGGATCCCATCCAAGGCCAGTTTCCTTTCTAACCAATTTCGTCCAAATGTTCCAATCCTTTTTTAAACTATCTCACTTGTTCTTCAGTTGTTTGTAGTTAAATTCTTTACCAATTTTCTCGCTAAACTTATTAACCACATTTTTCCACCCTACCTTATTAAAATGGGTTTCGGGACGGTTACCGGCATAAATCTCACTAATGCATATGTCTACATAATCCTCTAGTATTTTTTCTGTCCAAATTAATCTCGTTGTCTAACTATCTTGCATTTGTGCAGCAGCAACAACATTATTTTGATTTCTATTAGACATGTTTATCATATGCTGAAATATTGAAATAGAAAATAAATCAAACATAATTACAAGGAAAACCCAACATTTATTCAAATAAACTATTGAAGAAATTCAAGAACTAGAAAAACATGAAGAACAAAATAATCATGAATTCCAGCAAGATATGTTGGCACCTAACCAGCAGAATTTTCATTTCATTCTTTAGGCAATGGGTCTAATTCGTAAAAGTTATCCAAAATTGAACACAATCAATTCCATAGTTTCGTTAGTTTACGAGAAATACAATATTGCATCACAATTACAGTGTATATAGAAGCCATGCTTGATTGGGATTGAGTTTTTGTTGATTTTCTTATGAGGCAGATATAGATGACAGTTCATTTTTCACTTGTAAAGTTCATCTCATTTCCAAGCTTTTCTTCAAAGGATCGGTTATTTGAGATTTATCTGGCTAGTAAAGGCTCTCTGATATACCTCAAATTCAGAGATACAATATTTCGTTGACCATTTTCAACTAGTACTAGTTGAAAATGGTCAACGAAATATCCTTAGACTTTGATGTAACTACGACATTTCTTTTGAATCTTATACTCTGAATCAATGCCAACATATCTGAGTCAAATTAGATACAAGCAATGCTTGAATGTTCTGTGCAAAAGCATCTTGCTTGAGTAATGAGCAAAAAATACATATTCTCAACACAAATAATTGATATATTATCAACACAAAAAAGAAAATCTTAATACAAGTCTTCTTAAAAATAACAAATAAGTGACAAATAATATGAATTACAACATACCTAAAGTCCAGTTAACCCTTCCAATGATGATGCCCACTGTGAATGGAAGATTGGAACGCAACTTTCCCCACACCAGCCGAAATCACAGCTTAAGAAGGAAACCAGATTATAGAGGGACTCCCGAATGTTGTAGAAATCAAACAGATTATAGAGGGACTCCCAAATGTTGTAGAAATTAAGTGCCGAGAGTGTAGAGGATCAAGTGATTGCAGCCGAAATCACAGCTGAAGATCAGGAGGATCAATCCTGATATTACTGAAAATTATACAGCTAAAGGAAGTGCCAAGATTGTAGATGAAGTTTAGGAGGATAAAGATGAGGAGATACAATCCTGAGATATTTGAATTGTATAGCTGCATAGTTTTGAATTTGAGAGTTTTCAAATGTTCCTTAAAAATTAGAAATCAATTGTAATCACATATATATATATATATATACTGCGTACGCTGCAAGCAGAATATTGAGAAATACAAAACTCTTTCAAATATTCTTTCTATCTATTGTCTTACAAAAAGGATACTACAAAACCAGATTATAGAGGAACTCTCAAATTTCTTGAAGGTTTTATAATAGTTCTCGCTGGATTCTCTCTCTCGGTCAAACCCAATTTGGAACACAAGTTTGCATTAGAAAAATTGTAGGAAGAAATGAAAAATAAAAATAAAAATTCCTCTACTCTTGCTGCTACACTCTAGGTAGCTTTATCTTCCCCAAGGCACAGCCCTTTCCCCACACCAGCTTCAAGGAAGAACTTATCTATTTGGAAGATTGCCTTCCCAGTAATCTTTGCTATAGAAAGGCCTCGGTTATGCCCTCTAAAATCCCCTCCCATTCTTGGCATGTTTTCACTGCTGCTAGTGATGAGGCTCACATGGTGATCGGCAGCACCCCGCATGTTCCTGACGTGCTGTACACACTGGAAATCTGAGACATTAACCCCAATGCTCTTCTGGATGGGTAGATGTGTTTGGGTTTCCAATCCAAAGCTATTTCCTGGGTTATATGCTTTCCCACCAACACTTGTTGAGAGTTTGAGGAATCTAAAGGTTAAAAGATGTAATTAATAAAAATTACTTAAACATTTTAGTCTTTTGACAAAACTATATCCACGTTTTTCGGTATGATAAAAAGTCCGTTGGTAGAAAAGCATCAAAACGAAGTTTTTCCTCCAACGTCATTTCTAACTTATTTAGACTTAAAAAGTACTTTTATATAAAATATCCAAACAACCATTATTTATTATTAAAGTACTTTTAGTGCTATTTAAGCACTTTTCAGACCTCCCACCGCAACCCCAAACAGGCTCTAAAGGGTGCTGTTGGTGGTTGAAATTACTTGACATGGGTTACTATGTAATTGACATCATGCAAATAACGTCATGTGGTTGTGTGTGTGTATATATATATATATATATATTTATATAAAGGTGCTGGATCTCAAGATCTTTCGTTTCTTTCATTATTTGGAAGCAAAAAGGTTTTCTTAAATATTCGTTTTGTTTGTATATCAATATGAATTTCTGGCATAATGAAACGTCCACGCAATGGTATATCATAAATCCCATTTTCTAGGCAACCCTTCTTTGTCTGCTAAAACATTTATAACAAGATGTAGAAGAGTACGTACGTTCTACAAGTTGACTGTGTACTTGGGCCCATTTGGTTAGCCCTATGTAGGGGTGTAACCGGTCCGGTCCAATCCGGTTTTAAACAAAATCTTGGACCGAACCGGTATGACCGGTTTTGTATTTTTCAAAACTGATTACGCCCCGGTTACCCTCCTAAACCGGTACTTCCGGTTTTACCAGTTTTCGGTCCAGTCCGGTCCGGTTTTTCAGTTTTTTTTAAATGTAAGTTTGACATTTTGTCATTAAAAATATGTTTAAAAAAAACTGTTTTAAAAAAATCTATTATACTTTTATTAATCTATATTAGACTATTAATATAATTATAACTATAGTCTATATTAGATTATTAGTACAAGTTATAAACTTATATATTAGTATAACTATATTAGTATATATTAGTATTAGTGATAAACTATATATTAGTATAGATATATAATACATTTTTTTTTATAAGTAGTATAGCTATATAATACATGATCAATTATATTTTCATTTTTAAGATTAAACTTTTATTTTATAATAACATTATCTTATATATAATTATATTAATAGTATGTGATCAAACAAATTACATATGTTCATATTTAAATTAACATTTTATGTTATATTTTATAAATTATGATATGAAATTATTTCATATATGATATATAATTATATATAAAAATTTCACATATAATTATACATTATATATAAAACTTATATATTAATATATATAAAATATTTTGTATAATTTTATTTTTGTATAAAACTTATATAGAAAATATTATTTTTTATATATTTTTTATCAACCGGTTCGGTCCGGTCCGGTCCGGTCCAAAAAATCTTAAAACCGGAACCGGACCGGTTCCAACCGGTTTATGAATTATAAAAACCGGTTCCGGACTGGACCGATTCAAAACCGGTCCGGTCCGGTTTACCAATTTTTCGGTTTAAATTTACACCCCTAGCCCTATGTGTGTGCGAGTGCGCGATACCAAACCCAGGCTCTAATCAAACCTTCTTGATGTCCAGTAGCACTACTGATCAAGTTCAAGGAGCCAATTAAGGATATTTTGTACGTGTCTCTCAACGATGCTTACCTAAATTTGTTGCATGTAATTAGTGAGTTTCGGATTTCTAATCAAGGATAAATATTTTATAAAAAAATTTTATAAAAATAAATTTATAAATTGATATAATTTGATGTGGTACGTTAAATTATAAAATTATGTTTTTTTTATTTTAAAATAAGTCTAACATATCATATATAATCATATCAATTTATAAATTTACTTTTATTAGCCTCCTTTGTTTTTAGAGATGAGATGATCTAAGATAAGATTAAAGTTGAAAAGTTGAATAAAATATTGTTAGAATATATTTTTTAATATTATATTTGTTTTGGGATTTGAAAAAATTGAATTGTTTATTTTATTTTGTATGAGAATTTGAAAAAATTATAATGATGGGATAAGAGGTTTTTAAAATTTTCAAAATTTTGAATTTTGGTCTTGAAAATAAATAAGGCCTAAATCTCTTTGTAACGGTATTATATACATCTCCTGAACAAATTCCCCATTTCTTTTTTAATATAAATATGGACGGACTAAGCATGCACATTTAGAAGTGAAACAAAAAGATAAAGAGTGTTGCACATGAAGCTCTTTTTAGCGTATACTTGTCCTTACTCACCGCCTTCAATTATTAAATGTGGGGGAAGGAGCCTTTTCAATCGTTAATCATGTTAATGTGAAATTTGGAGGGTACGTATAATTGGTTCGAGCTTCGTCATTGGCCCTTCACAGTCTACAATTAAACATCATTAGCACGGCCTAAAACAAAACACTAGTACATGATCAAACATAAAATAATGCAGATATATCAGTTTTTTTTTTTTTTAGCACTTCTCTGTTTGTCTGTAAGGCCGCCCAAAGGTTTTTTCAAACCATGCATCGAATTACAAGGGAATACTAGGGGGGAGTGGTGGGGAGGCTAACAAGGAGATCATCATGTTGCATGCATGCATGCATGTGGTGACAGTGCCGAATATATAAATGCGACCCACAAGCATGTGGTGACGGTCTTCATTTTAAGTACGTCTGTTGTTCTCCTTTATAGCCTTAAAATTAATCTCCACGTCAACTAATACTATTTACTATCTCACATCTCACATCCTATAAAAAAAATTATATAGTATAAAGTATGAAAATAAATAGTGACTGATGTGTAGCAAAACTTATAACTTTAACTAAATAAAGTAACTGGCCAGGAGATGCGCGTCTATGATCAGTTGTATCAAATCACTCCATGTAGTACTATATTAATTATATCATTATATGCTCTCATATAGTCAAATCGATGTACTAAAAGTGAATACATATAATGATGAGATAAGATGAATTATTTAAGATTTAAAAGTATTATAATATTATTTTTTAATATTATTATTATTTTAAGATTTAAAAAAATTAAATTATTTATTATATTTTGTTTGAGAATTTAGAAAAATTATAATGATGAGATAAGATGAAACTGTTTTTATAACTAAAGAGGGCATATATGGTTAGTAAGAGATGTTAATTATTAGAGTATGCATGTAAGTATGAGTGCTACTACGAGTGGCTAAATTCAACTTCAGATTACTTGTAAGACGTATGCGCACATGCAGTTAGATTTCGAACTCTGAATATGGTTTACAATGTATTCATTCTGGAGGGGCACGGCCCATGTGGGCAAACCCCTCTCTTCAGCCTTACAATGGGATGTAATGCCTGCTTTATAGCCTGGCGTTTCACCTGGATATATATTGAAGTGGCCACTTCGTAGAACTTAAAAGGTTGGCTTTAACGAGCCTATCTAGCTAGAGTCTTCGCTCTTTTTTTCTCTCGGGAAGAAATGAGGTGGAGGGGAGGGGACCACTAAGATTCTAACCGATTTGAGTGGAGTCTGTTGGAGGTGGAAAAGGGTGTGCAGCGTTGTGAGGGTCGTGGGATGCCTTACGGTTAACGAAAAGTGAGTGGAACAGGGTGTCGAGTGGGTGGTACACGGCGGGCGGAGATGAATGAGCTGGAGGAACGGTGGGGAAAACTGAAGCTAACAGAGGAGGAAGTTCTGAACATCGATGTGGGGGATGAGCCATCGGAAGAGTAGAGGTACAGAGAGGAACGAAGTGTGGTAGGGAAAGTATGGATGGAAAGAAAACTTAGTTCGGTAGTCTTGGAAACAACTATGGGCAAAGTTTGGAGGATTAGCCAGCGCACAAAATTTCAGGAAGTGGGAGACAACATCTTTGTGATTTTGTTTGCCACTATAGCGGATAAACAGAGAGTAATGGGGGGTAGGCCGTGGCTCTTTAATAACCAGTTGTTTGTTATAATGCAGTTCGATGGATATATACCTCCTCAGAAGCTGGATTTTGGTTATGAAAGGTTCTGGGTCCAGCTTCACAATCTACCCCTTGCATGCATGAACAAGGAACGAGGAGAGGTCATTGGAGCTACGATTGGCAAGGTGATAGAAGTGGACACGCAGGGAGATGGTTGCGGATGGGGAAACTTCCTCAGAGTAATGGTGCAGATAGATGTGTCAAAGGCACTAGCAAGGGGGCGAACCATATCTGTTAGAGGAGAAAAATATTGGATACCCCTGAGGTATGAAAAACTTCCACACTTTTGCTTTAAATGTGGCTGCATTGTTCATAAGGGGAACGTGTGTGAGGTTAATGGGAGTGGTGATAATGATCAATTTGGGGTCTGGCTTAGAGCCAGTCCAAGGTTCAAAATGAGAGAAATCCAAAAAAAGGTGTTTGGGGGAAACAGTAGGAGTTATGAGGCGAGTGATGAAGGGATAACACGTGTAAAGGGACTGGCTCATGAGAAGAGTTGTGCTGAGAAAGGGGAGGGAAGTATTAGTGAGATTGTGAAGGAGTGTGGTAACAGTAGGGAGGGACAAGTCGAAATAAGGGATGAGGGGGGTGGAAAGGAAGGGGAGGGGATTAATAATGATGAACTACCTAGTGTGACTGGTGAAGGGGTGGTCAGAGGGAAAGTGTTAGGGTCTTGGAAGATAAGGGCTAGAGACATAGGCAAAAGTATGGGGCATGGTTCAATGGTTGAAATAACAAAATCCAAGAGAAAAGGGGTTGTTGAAGGGAGGGGGCAGAGGGGGAACCGAAAAAACAGAAGCATCAAGAAAGGGAGGGAGAGGTAGAATCAAATGTAAAAGTCATAGAATGGGTGGAGGCTGTTAAGCAGCCCCACCTAACTCAATGAAAACTTTAAGTTGGAACTGTCGAGGGCTTGGGAACCCTCGGACAGTTCAAGACTTTACCACTTGGTAAGGGATAAGAAACCCAACATAGTTTTCTTAATGGAAACTAAGATGAGGCAAGACAGATGTGAAGGGTTTAGAAGAAAGATGAAGTATGATGGTTGTTTTGTTGTTGATGCAATTGGAAGGAGTGGGGGTCTTATGATGTTATGGGACCATAATGTCAAAGCTGAGGTTGTTAACTACTCACAAAGGCACATAAGTGTATGGGTAACGAATGAAGGTAGGAATGAGAAGTGGCTGTTGACGGGTTTTTATGGAAATCCTGAGCCAAGTAGAAGGGCAGAATCTTGGAACCTCTTGAATTTGTTAACACCAAGTGCAAACACTGGATGGTGTGTTATTGGTGACTTCAACGAGATTGTGACTCATGATGAGAAATGGGGTGGTAGACAGAGGCAAGAAAGACAAATGGCTGGGTTTAGGGATACTCTTGAGGGGTGTGGGCTGTTTGACTTGGGTTGGAGGGGGGATAAATACACATGGAGTAATAAGCATGAAGATGGGTCTTTCACTAAGGTGAGACTTGATAGAGCTGTGATCAACGTTAGTTGGAGAGGTATGTTCATAGAGAGTTGGGTTGATGTACTGGTAGCCAGAAGTTCTGACCATAGACCTTTATTACTCCACATGTTTCAGAAGGATGAGGAGGATAGGAGGGGAAGAAAGTTGTTTAGGTATGAAGCCAGCTGGGCTTTGGAGGAAGAATGTGTGGGGGCTTTAAGAAAGGTTTGGGATTCGAGGAGGATGGAAGATGGTAACACAAAAAAGCTACAAGATAGGCTAAATGACAGCAGAAGAGAATTACTGAGATGGTGCAGGATGAGTGGAGAAGATAGAGAAAGTGTGCTGAAACAGAAAACCCAGCTCCTAAAAACGCTTCAAGAAAATGAGAATAGACACAACTCTGGAGAGATTAAAATATTACAGCAGGAGATTGGTTTGTTGTTAGAAAAAGAAGATTTAAAATGGAGGCAAAGGGCCAAAGTAAATTGGTACCAGCTAGGGGATAAAAACACCAAATTTTTTCATAGCTGTGCCAATCAAAGAAGAAGGAAAAACAGAATTACAGCAGTAAGGGATGAATAAAACATATGGCACACAAGTCATAAAGATGTGGAAGGGGCTTTCAATAGTTTCTTTGGGAGTTTATTCACTTCCTCTTCACCTGGTCACAGGGAGATAGATGACTGTCTGAAACATATGGAGACTCGAGTGACAGGGGCTATGAATGAAGCTCTCACAAGAACTTTCTCAAAAATGGAGGTTGAGGAGGCTTTAAAGCAGATGGCACCACTAAAGTCACCTGGACCAGATGGATTTGGAGCTTGTTTTTATCAAAGTCATTGGCATATCATTGGAGATGAAGTCTGTAGGACTGTCTTGTCTTGGTTAAATGGTAACTGCTTTGATCCTTCTGTAAATTTCACTTTTATTGCCCTCATTCCTAAAGTTGCTAATCCTAGTCTAGTCAGTGATTATAGGCCAATAAGTCTTTGTAATGTAGCCTATAAAATCATGTCTAAGGTGCTTGCTAATAGACTCAAAACTATGTTGGATGATTTAATCTCCCTTAACCAAAGTGCTTTCATCCCCGGGAGATTAATCACTGACAACATCATGGTGGCTTACGAGTTGCTGCACTCTATGAAGTCTAGGAAGAGAGGTAAATGTGGAAATATGGCTATTAAGCTCGATATGTCTAAGGCATATGACAGGATTGAGTGGCCTTACTTAGAAGCTGTCATGGGAAAGTTGGGATTCTGCAGTAGATGGGTTGAGCTTATTATGCAGTGTGTGTCCTCGGTCTCTTACTCAGTTTTAATCAATGGTGTTCCTGGCTCCAAGTTTTGTCCCTCAAGAGGTTTGAGACAGGGAGATCCCTTGTCTCCCTACCTCTTTATATTGTGTGCTGAAGGTTTATCCTCTCTTCTTAATGCCTCGGATGTGAAAGGGGACACAAGGGGGGTTACTGTGGCTAGAGGAGGGACTAGAGTAAACCACCTTTTGTTTGCCGATGATTGTGTACTCCTTGGTAGAGCAAAAGTAGAGGAATGGAAAAAGTTGCAAGCAATACTACTGGTTTATGAGAAAGCTTCGGGTCAGGTGTTAAACAAGGATAAATCTGCCTTATTTTTCAGTTCCAACACGAGTTCAAGAGAGAAAGATTTGATAAGAGAAGAAGGGGGGGCTATCATGGTTGGTTCCTATGAAAAATATTTGGGCTTGCCCTCAGTTGTGGGTAGATCAAAGTACTTAACCTTCAGAGGTATCAAAGAAAGAGTGTGGAAGAAGATTAATAACTGGAAAAATTCCTTCCTGTCTTCTGCAGGAAAGGAGATATTGATTAAGGCAGTTCTACAAGCAGTGCCTACTTACACTATGAGTGTTTTCCAGTTCCCAAAACAGCTGTGTAGTGAGCTTAATGCAATGTTTGCTAATTTTTGGTGGAGTAACCAAAAAAAGAACAAGGGTATACATTGGAGCAGATGGGAGTTTCTGGGAAAGCAAAAAATTATGGGAGGGCTGGGTTTCAGAGATGTGGAAAGCTTCAATAAAGCTTTGTTGGCCAAGCAGGGATGGAGGTTTTTAAACAATCCCAACAGTTTAGCTACCAACATCTACAAACAGAAATATTTCAGAGGGAAATCAATATTGGAGGCTAATCTGGGTTTCAAACCCTCCTTGATTTGGAGAAGTATGTGGAAGGCTTTCAGCTTGATAAAAGAGGGGCTGAGATGGAGGGTGGGGAATGGAAAAAGCATAAGCATTTGGGGCCAAAAATGGATGTCTTCACCTGTCTCTTACTGTGTTCAGTCACCAGTGTCGAGGTTAGATGGGGAGGCTAGAGTGGAGGAGCTGATACAACAGAATGGAGGGGAATGGAAGGAGGAACTGGTTAAAGATATTTTTAATGAAGATGAGGCGGAGCAAATTTTAAGTATTCCTCTGAGCAAAACTAATACAGAAGATAAAATAGTGTGGGGGCCTTCCAAGAAGGGACTTTTTTCTGTAAAAAGTGCCTACTACCTGGAGGTTGAAAGAAAAAGAGCCAGCAGAGGAGAAACTTCAAGAAGAGAAGAAGCAGATACTAGGTGGAAGGGTATATGGGAGTTGAATATTCCTGAAAAAGTCAAGCTATTTCTGTGGAAGGCAGGAAATGACTTCCTACCTACAAGGAAGAAGCTATACTCAAAAAAGCTGGTGGATAGTGATCTTTGTCCAATTTGCAAAAATGAGGTCGAGGATGTTATGCATGTTCTATGGAAGTGTACTGCAACCAATGATGTGTGGCTCGAGTCACTTATTAAAATTCAAAAGCGGGCTACTGATGAAGAGGATTTACTGGATCTCTGGGGAAAATTGAAGCTGAAGCTGTCAAAAGCTGAACTAGAAGAAATAGCAACAGTGATGAGGGGTTTGTGGTTGAGAAGAAACCAACTCATTTTTGAAAATGTTTTCAAAAAACCTGGGCAAGTCCTATGTATTGCTAGGGATGAGGTTAAAGAGTTTCAAAGGGCTCAAGCCTTAACTTGCAAGAACCAAACCAGTGCAGTAGCTGTGAGGCAGGTGAGGCAAGTTATATGGAAGACACCAAGAGACAATTATGTGAAAGTCAATTGGGATGCAGCACTCGATCTGAGGAAGAGAAGGATGGGGATAGGAATTGTTATAAGGGATGAGAAGGGGGAAGTTTTAGTAGCTGTCTGTGGTCAAAGAGGGCACGTACAGCAAGCAGCAACAGCAAAGAGTGTAGCCTTGAGGAGAGCTATGGAAATCTGCAGTGACCTTAACTTATGCAGGGTTGTGTTCAAAGGTGATGCTCAGACTATTGTTAAGGCCATTAATGAAGATACTGAAGAATTCCCAGATCATGGGATGGTGATTGAGGATGCAAAGAAGATGCTTAAGAATAGGCTAGATTGGGAAGTTCAATTTGTGCATAGAAACTCTAATGAGGTAGCGCATATACTTGCAAAACAGGCTCTACTTTTAGATACAAAACATATATGAATAGAAGATTTTCCTGATTGTATCAGGCATACCATAGAAAGAGATTTGAGTTGTAATGACAACAACTTTTATCAATGAAATACAGGATGATATGTGTTTTTTATTCAAAAAAAAAAGGTTGGCTTTAACGGCCAGCTTTAGCAATAGAAATAATGTTAGATGTTATAGTTATAGGTTGCGTAAGTATGGGCGTATATATTTATATATATAGTCCGCCTTCTTTTTTTTTTAAATGGTACGTACCTAAATTTTATTGATTATTCTCGTTTATGGTGGAGGAATATCTTGTACATATAGTGAAACTTGAGAGTTGCGAGGAAAAAAATAAAGGCTCAAACACAAGTTTCTTAAAAGAAATAAGACCTTGTATAGATATTACAAGAAAATAAGGAAAAAGCTATAAAGTTTAATGCCTAATAGTAGGAAGACTTGTACAATCTAGAGAGAACAAGACAATCATATGTTTAGGGAGTTGAAATAAAGATGAAAAACTTACCGTATGTCTCATAGCACCATAATTTGCTAGGTTGTCTACTAGTGCATTACCTTCTTTGTAGACATGATTAATACTGAAGGGAAAATCATTCTTGAAATATTAAATAGCATCCCAAATGGTTGAGTAATTCCAGGGGAGATGAGCATTTACTCTTTAGTGAGCCAATTAACCACAATGAGAGAGTCGGTCTCAACAACCATAGCAGTGATGCTTAGCTCATAACACAAAATTAAACCAAATCTTAAGGCAGACAATTCTATAAAAGTGTTAGTACCAACATCTAAAAAAAAAAAAGAGAAACCAGCAATGATAAAGCAATTATTGAAACGTAAAACACAACTACAATCAGCAAGCCCAGGATTACCTTTTGAGACACTGTCAATATTCAGTTTAAGAATGCCCAAGGAAGGCGGAATCCATTTGACCAAGATAAGTCTTTTACCCTACTAGTGATATGAGAGATATGCAAAAAGTTGAGAACATCAGTATTGATGTTAGAAATAATATCTTTAGGCTTAAGCAAAGGGTTTAGGTCCTGGAGCCACTACATAATCTTACCAATAATGGTAATGGCAATAGTATTAAGACCGTCAAATCTAGAGCTAGCCATAATTCCCAAAAAAGAAGAGATGGTAATAAATGAGCATGTAAATTGAGTTTGTCAAAACCCTTGAAAGAAGACCACCAATGAATATCAATGTTTTTCCAACAGCTAAAATCCAGAATAAAATGACCAAAAGCAGAAGATAAATAAAAGCAAATGTTTTTCACAAGAGAGCAGTCCAAAAAAACATGGTTAGCATATTTAATAGAGCCCTCAAAACAACAAGAGCATTTAGAAGCTATGTGAATCTCGCATTGTTGAACTCTATCATCGAGGGAAATTCCATTATGCCATAGTTTCTAGACGAAGAATGAAATTTTGGTAGGGAGGACTTTATTCCAATTAAAACTCAAGGCATTGGCGGGAGCGAAGTGGCCCCAAAAAAGGTTCCAAGCAAACTTGGAAGAAAAACTACCATCATGAGAATGTTTCCAAACTCTAATATCATGACCAGGTTTAAGAGTGATTGGGAAGTGATTAACTTCATGAAGCAGAGTGGTATCACCTAAATTAGAGAGGATAGGTATTTTCCATCTAGTCGATGAGCAATTATCTTTTTATTAAAGTTGAGAGTTGTTGATATGGAAACCTTTCCGAGTTAAGGAACCAATGTCCATCTAGTTATCATACCAAAAATTTACAGCACCCTCCCTAATTTTTCATTGACTTTCTTGGTGAATGAGTGGAAGGTAACGACATATAACTTTCCAAGAATTAAAATGATAGGATTTAGCCTTTATAATATCAAGCGAGGGAGCATTTCTCATGTATTTGTGATGAAAAAAAGTAGTCCAAGGAGAAATAGAAGTAAACGCCAAGCAAGCTTACAATGAAGGGCTTTGAGGACATCATGTGAGTTTCTAATATCCAAGCCTCCTTCAAGGATAGGATGGGTAATCTGACGCCAAGTGATCCAATTTTTACCCTCAGAGTCACCCTAGAAAAATGTACGTGACAAAAGCTTTATTGATAGAGTCAATGACTTTTTTGGGTGGATGGAGTACAAAGAGAATATGATAGGGATGTAGGTAAGGACATATTTGATCAAAGTAAACTTGCCTCCCATGTATAATAAACGACCTTTCCACCCACTCGTTTTCTTCTTGATTTTGTTCAAGATAGAGTTAAAAGTGGATATGAAGATTTTTTTATAAGAGAGATGAGCACCAAGATAAACAATGGTCAATGGGAAATTTACCCTTATTAAAACCCATGGCAACTTTAATGATATTCTTTCCTAGTGTTTATGGCATTTTTATGCAGTAGGAATGTACTTTTAGAGTAATTAATCTTTTGCCCTGAGATATTCTCGTATTGAGAAATGAAAACCATAAGGGTTTGGAAGCTTTTCTTGGATCCATTTGTGAAAACTAAACTGTCATCGACAAAGAGGATGTGAGTGATAAATTGGCAGCCACGAGGTACCACATAAGGAGCGGTATGCTCGTCAATCATCAGCTGATGGAGACCTCTACCTAATGGCTCTTCATTAAGAGGGGGAAAAAGAGAGAGAAAGATTCCCCTTGTCTAAATCCTCTTCTAGCCATGAAATAGCCGACATATATGAGTACCGTTGAGGTAGATGGAAAAAGCATACTCAAATAAACAATCTTGAAAAAGAGAGACCGCACTCTCCCTAAAACCAAATGTATGACAAAATATGAGAAAGATAAGCCCAATTGAGTCTATCAAAAGGTCATGTCAACTTTAAGCATGACATTATTACCACAAGTATTTTTAGCCAAGCTATGAGTATAGCCAGCCCTCCCTCGATACATGAAAATAATATACCGAGCATCTCTCTCAAATCAAGCTGATTGATGAAAATATTTGTCGAACAACTGTTGAGATTGAGCTTGAGATATGTTTTCCTTCCGATGTGCTCATGATTTTTATGGGTTCTAACAATATATAACATAATCTTTTGAGAATGGACTAAGAAAAATGTTAATATGCACGCAACAAAAACACATGATTTAAGATAGATGGGTATAATTAGGCCGATTATAAATAAAAGCATTCATACGAGATATTATCAAATGCATGTTTCTCTCCTGCTTAATTTCAGTAAAACTCATTTGAGAGAAAAATCATATATAGTAATCATACATTTTCCCAAACTACATATATACAAAGTACTCTCCTCGGGTACACTACTAAGCAAGCACTTGATTCTTCTCCACGATTCTCACTCCCTTTGCAGATCTAAGCACATTGGCCTGTTTCAAAAGTACACACAAAGTAGCCAGAAGCATCAAAACTAGAGAAAAGCATCGGTCTCTGATCAGTACTTTTATGTACCAAGAACTGAGAAATCCTATATATTGCGGCATTGCCGATCAGTAAGCTTTAAAGTGTGATAGAAGCACCTGATCCTTAGTAATTTGATCTACTTGAAACCCATCAACAATGAACAAAGATAACGTCTTCTTGTAGCTGCCGGCCTCAAGGGTGCTTGCCAACAACTCATCATGCTTCCTGGTTAGATATAAATCAAGCTCCTGTTCCCTTCTTTTTGTTCTATTGAAAAGGAAATATAAAGACAAATGGAAGAAATTAAGAGATCAAGTACTGAGACAAAGAACGTTAGAGGGGGTTCGTGTAAGAAAAGGATATAACATAATTTTCCAAAACCAAAAACAGAATCATGTATAACATAATGTATGTAGAGAACAGACAGATCAGCTCGAAGGCACTCGTATTCTGGGTCGTAGTTCATGAAAACGAAGAATGACCCAGTTTTTGTACGTTCCATTGCGATCCTTGCATATTTTTTTAAGAGTAGTGTGGCATTTGCTAAATCATGAATCGTGATATGCAATGGGTTTCAGGTATCAAGTGCAGGCAATTTATGGTTGATCATGAGAAGTAATAAGGCTACGGTTGGATGCTGAATAATGATCTATGGATAATAATAATAAATATTTTATGAATAGTAATAACTGTTTGTGAATAGTAATAATTCCGGATACTTCACTTACAAAAATAAACAGGCCCTTATCCCTCCGGGTTTTGCTACACAACCTCTTATTATTCACCCATCACTATAACAAATATCAGTTTTTGCCAAGAGTGACTGTCGTGGGAAATAGTATATCATTGGTGGCAAAAACAATTTTTCCCACCAATTTGTTCCGTGGGAGACTCGTGGCATATAATTGGTGAAGAATGAGTCTTTTTCCACCAAAATCACAAGTTCATGGGAAAAAGTTTCTTTTTCCACCGATATTTGTGGCGGTTAAAATATTTTTTTTTCGTGGCAAATACAATTTCAGATGGGAAATAACATCATTTTCCATAAAAAAACTTGTGGCAAAAAGTTTTTACCCATGACATATCTTCATAGAAAAAGTTGTCTTTGGTATTTCTGATAAAATACTTTTGTGGAAAATATATATTTTCCACAAAGTATTCCATCAAAAATGCTTATTTAGGAAGAAAGGTTATCGTGGGAAATAATTACTTTTGGCCAAAAAGAAAAGTATTTGCCATGAGTTGTATTCGCGGCAAATGCTAAGAGATTTTAGAAAAAAAAATGTTTTTACAAGTTTCATCTATTTATTCAAGCTTTATAAGATCAACCTACAATCCATTCAAAACACTCATTTATTTTTACAAGCTTCATCCATACCTAAGACATTTAATATACACAAATTTGTCTATTAAACCAACATCATCATCATTCTTTACAAACTAGTTAGTCTACACATTATGAATCAAAACCTAGTCAAGCTGTAAACTCTTACAAGTGCATGTAGTAAACACATATTCATGGCTTCTACCCTTTCCTGCAACCAAATAAGAAGGCACCAAAATAAAACCACATCAATCAACACTTAAAAAGAAAAATTCAAAACCCTTATAGGCTAACCCAATTAAAATGGCACAAATAAATGCAATAGTAGTTAGTTAGTTCAAAAACCTTTAACAGACCAACTAAGATTCAAGCATAACTCCAAAAATTGGTAATTTCTCACTAGTATAAATCAACTAAAAAGCAGCTATTTCATTTGTCCCACAAAATAATTAAACCAAACATCAAAGACAACCGTGGCTTGATAGAGATGTAGGAAAAAAAAGACGGATCAGCTTATTACCATAGATGGATGGCTGGTTTGGTGGCAGACAGTGCACTGGGCCATAAGGCAAGTCCTTTTGCAGCTCCTTTTTCATTCTAGTGGACCAAGATATAGGAAGCAATACTCCTACAAAAACGAAAGACAAATTACATTGTCACTATTGAAACTAAACTATAGCCATGCCCAACTGCCAACAACAAGAGATTCACTAAATACAAAATCTGTCTAAAAACAACTTCCTAATCAATGTTTTTCTCCAACACTAAGTAAGATGAATAAGAAGACATGGGTCTTTAAACACCTTAGAGAAAGTTAAACAACAGGCTTGCCACACTAATGAGAAAATCTTGAGACAAGTTAGTTATATATATCTAATAACAAGTTTAGGCCCCAAGAGAGGAAATTTTTTTTGTTAAGAACTCCTGTAATTGTTATCTACTCTTTAATTCTAAAATCAACACGAAAATATAAAGAATCATATAACTAAACTAATAACAAGAAAATTGTACTAACATTGACAAGAAAAACTTCTAATGAGAACCCAAGAGAGGAAATTGTCCATACAATTTATACACATACACCACAACTACAAAACTTTATAAGTTACAATTCATGGCTCCACAAAACCACAACCATATAATCCATTCAAGCTTTATAAGAACAACATACAATTCATTCACGGCACGCATTTGTTTTTACAAGCTTCATTCATACCCAACATCATCATCATCATCATCATACTTTACAAACTCACTACAACTCCATCACTTAATCCCAACACTTCAAAACAATTCATCTTCATCCCAACTCCATTCCATACTCAAACATCAACACAAGTAAAGCCACAGAGATTTCATCCACTCCATGGCAATTTAAATAGGCTATCGCCCAACCAACCAAAAAAAAAAAAATCCACTTTAGAACCAATGACAGATTATAACTAACCCAAACAACTATATTTAATTAAAATTTGCTTATAATAAAACTACCTTTAATTTAATTAATCAATGAAAAAATGCATAAGTTTCCTAAACTAAGCCCCATCACACAATCCATTGTTCATGCATAGCACACTCAACATAATCAAATCTGTCCAATTCTTGGATTTCAAGTTCCTCATGTAAATTCAAATCCATAAACCATTGCATTTAAGTAAAATCTAAAATATTTGCCGCCCATACACATACTCAATTTATCAATTATAAAACTTATTAACATATTTACTACCTATCTACATCAATCCAATACAATTACAAATTTCAAAATTTTAATAAACTTCAGTCATGGCTCCACACAATTCCCAACCTTCACATCATTTTTCTTGGTTCATTGAAACCAACACATTCAATGTATAAATATGCTCATATTATTAATTAAAATTTATTTATAATTAAACTACCTTTACTTTAATTAATCAATGAAAAAATGCATAAGTTTTCTAAACTAAGCCCCAAATCAAAATGATATAACTAGTTTCCAGGTTATGCAAATGACCCGTCTAGGATGCAAACTATTCTAAATGATTCTTAACACCTACCGCAGGCATACACACAACACAAGCACATAGAAACTCCTGGCCGTGAGTCTAGCCAACCATAGAACTGGATTCCATATGTGAACTACATTAGTAGTTCAGAAAGAAAAGAAAAGCACACTTAAATTCGGAAATACCAGATCAAGCTCAGCATCCTCAGCCATTTGAATAGCCTCATATTCTGCTCGTCATCAATTAGCCTAACAGTAGCTAGCAGACCTGTATCAAAACCAAAAAGCTTAGTTTCCGAACCAAAATCCAACTTCAAATACGTACATAGGGATGGTCGTGGCAGGGGAGGGGGTGGAGCATGGGGGTGGCCTCGCGGTGGTATGGAGGGTAGACTAGCAGCAGTGCAGCGCCGTGGAGGGAGAGGCGCGTGGTGGAGGCACACGGATCCAACGAGATCCGAAGGGAGAGAGAGAGATCTTCGACGGCAGGGTGAGAGGGCTGAGGGAAAGGCTGAGGGAGGAGGGTCTAGTTGGCCGGCGAGGCTCGACGGCATGCCTATGGGCTGCTCACGCTGGCGCGCGGCGTCGTGCCGTGGAGGGAAGCCGAGAGACGCGGATAGGTTGGCTTGAGGAGAAACGATGGCGTCGGGCGAAAAGGGTGTGGGAGGATCGGAGGAGGAGGGGCCGGCGATGTCGGGAGGGTGATTGTTAGGGACGCCGGTCAAGTCCCTAAACACTAAGTCCTCTTCGGCAATGAGCTCCTTTGGTTGACCGACTCCAAGTCCTTCACTTGCTTGGTTCACGCTCAAGTTGGCTATGGTGGCACTTTGGGCAAAGTGAGGTTAGTGTTTAGGCTAGTTGGAAGTGTATGGGAGGTGGAAAATTGGCTAAGTGTTGAGATCACAATGGAGAGTGGTGCACGGCACTAGGGTGAGCTAGGGTTGGCGCCACTTGCATTAGGGTTTAGGGTTTGGATGAGTGAGATGGACGGCTAGGGTTTGTGGAATGAGATGATTAGGGTTTGGAGCTAGGGCAAATGTGGTGGGCGGCCAAGGCTTAGCCGAATGGGATAAGTGAGTGTTTTTAGGAAAGTTTCCTAAAAATTTGGAATGTGTTTTGGATTAGGGTGATGGCCGGCCAAGGGAAATAGATGGGGTCAACTAGGGTTTCCAATATAGAAACTCAAGTATGGAATGTGGAGTGGGCGGCTAGACTAATTCAAATAAGGCAAGGAGCCGAAATTTGAATTTGAATCTTGTATGGAAGGTGTATCTCGGCTATGGAGGGAATTGATTAGATGAAGGGTATCTTTGGGATATGATGGCCGAATATGGCAAGTAGGGCAACAAGTGTTGGTCGAGTATGTGAATGGAAGGAAGATCAAATGGACTAGGCAACACACTTGTTGGCCGAATCACTCAAGAACAATTATGAACAAAGTATGAACAATGAATATAAAATATCAAGATCAATAAGAATTAAATGGAAGACAAGAGAATGAATGGAAAAATACTCATATGATTGATAGAATGAATCACACTTATTCACAAATTGCAAAGTGTGATTCTCTCCTTAGGGATTCACTAATTGCACCCCAAAGAGCCCAAGTGCTATGCACCGATAGTGATCTCAAGAACAAAATAGTCCACAAAGGCTATTGTCAAAAGATGTGAAAGAAATGGCTAAGGGTCCTATTTATAAGGTTACAACTTGGAAACCCCCAAAAGGCTCCTTTGAAATAAATGAATTAAATAATTAAATAACATAAGTGAAGATAGTGGCATGGACCACTAGGCCGTGGCATGCATGAGCCAAGGGTCGGCTAGGGTGGTGCATGGTGGTCCTCGGTCTGGTCCATGGCTAAGTGGCTCGGCATGGCTAGCTATGGTGCATGGCATGGTGCCATACATGGGCCGGCTGGTGGGCATGGCATGGTGCCATGTTCGGCCTGCTGGTGGTGGCTAGCCATGTGAGCCTGTTGCAAGGCATGGGCTGGAGCCATGCGCTGGATGGCATGCCTGGTGGGCATGCCACTGACCTGCTCTGCATGGCACGGGCTGGAGCCGTGCACTGGATGGCATGCCTGGTGGGCATGCCACTGGCCTGCTCCGCATGGCACGGGCTGGGCCCGTGCGCTGGATGGCATGCCTGGAAGGCATGCCACTAACCTCGCTGATGTGCGGCAGGAGAGCCATGCGGCTGGGGGCATGGTCAGCTAAGGGTGCTCGGGCGTGCGCATGGAGTGCGGGGCCGTGAGGCCTGCAAGGGCGTGCGGGGCCATGCGGCCTGTGTGGGCGTGCGGGGCCATGCGGCTTACCCGCATGCGTAGGGCCATGCGGCATGCGTGCAGGCGCAAGGCCATGCGGCCTGCGCGCATGCGCAGGGCCGTGTGGCCTGCGTGCGCGCGCTGAGCCATGCAGCCTGCGCGCATGCGCAGGGCCGCGCGGTGCCTGGGCATGCGCACGGGCGTGCGCATGCCTGGCCATGCGCTGGGCTGCGCATGGCCACTAACCTCGCTGGGGTCGAGGTGCCGCGCGCACACGACTTGCATGCTGGGCGCCCCGTGCTTGTCAAGGCACGGGCCAAGGCATGCATGTGGCGTGTCCAAGAGCATGCTGGGCGCCCCGTGTGTGACAAGACACGGGCCAAGGCATGCTCGTGGCATGATCAAGGGGCATGTCCCGGACATGGGCGGCTCCTTTTGAGGCGATTTTACTTGGGGGTCTAACAGTGATACCGGTAGGTAGCGGCGACGACGGCAGCGGCTTGCTGCGGTGGAGACGTGCGAGAGAAGGGAGGGTTTCACTGGGGAGAGGGTGTCGTCTGAAGGGCAGGAGAGAGAGAGAGAGAGGGAAGAAGGGGAATAAGGGGAAAGAAGTGTTTTAATTTCGTTAGATTATTTTCGGCGATAAAACGTCGCCGCAAAAACTAATATTCCACCAAAGGAAAAACAATTATGGTAAAAATATTTGCGGCGATACAAATTTGCCGCAAAAAGTCAATCAGTTCGTTGCAAAAATCGAATTTTCCACGAAAGAAAATGTGTTACGGTAAGATTATTTTCGGCGAAGATAAGTCGCCGCAAAAATATCTTTCTCACCGCAAAAAATCCTTTTTTCCATGAAAATTTACTTACCAACAACATCTCGTGGTAAAAGACTAGTTTTTTTTCATGAATAATTTTCATGTAATTAGCTAATTATTTGCCACGAATATATATCTTGGAAAAAAAATTCGTGAGAAAAGGTCATATTTATTGTAGTGCATACTCCACACTCCACATCTTTTAATTTTTTTAATATTTTTTTTAAAAAAAAATTGAATTTATTTTTTTTAAAATATTTCAAATTTTTTATTCACTATTCATATAAAAATATTTGATAAAAAAAAATAAAATGTAGAATGTGGATGAATAATAAGAGATTGTGAAGATTTTTTGTATCCTTAATTTGAAAGCAAAGTTGAATTTGCGCTACTAAACTATAATGAACTGTATTTCGACCCATCCGAGTCCCTTTTTCAAAAAAAAGAAAATCGATCTGACCAATTAATGGAAACCCATCGCCGATCCTCTTGCCCTATGAATGGATCATGCCTGATTTGTTTAGAGATTGTTTGTATTTCCAATTCTCTTCAATCTATCTCAACTCATCTCAACTCATTTCAATTTTATAATTATAAATTTTTTAAATTTTTACATAAAATATAATAATCTCTTTTTTTTTCAAATTCCAAAATAACTTTTCTAAATTCTCACATCAAAATATAATAAACAATTCAACTTTTTCAAATTCCTACATAAAATATAATAAATAATACAACTTTTTAAATCTTAAAATAATAATAATATTTTAAAAATATTTTATTTTACTATTCACAAACTATCTAAACTCATCTTAATTTATCTTGAATTCAAACGCGTACTGAAGTTTTCTCAGGGTTCGAGTATCACTGCAATAAAAGATAGTATAAGGTTATGTTTGGTAAATGAGATAAGATGAGAATTTTTAAAAATTTTATGAATAGTATTAAGATGAAAGTTTAAAATTTTATTTTTTAATATTATTATTATTTTAAAATTTAAAAAAATTAAATTAGAATTTAAAAAAGTTGAATTATTTATTATATTTTATATAAAAATTTAAAAAAAATGTAATAATCAGATGAGATGAGATTTATCTTTACTTCCAAATAAATTCTTATTCTGACAACGAGAAGTAAGCGGCCTGCAGCCTTTATCCACCAATCGAGTGCCCCTCTCCTACTCCGACAACTACA
This sequence comes from Cyclocarya paliurus, assembly GCA_029856935.1. Lineage (NCBI taxonomy): Eukaryota > Viridiplantae > Streptophyta > Magnoliopsida > Fagales > Juglandaceae > Cyclocarya > Cyclocarya paliurus. The sequence goes on from CM056948.1 coordinate 9,193,584, forward strand.
TACATGTCATGGTTTATCGAAGTTAATGAAGATGGTGAAAAGACGTTAAAACGTTTGAGATTATAAATGTTCGATTATATTTAGATTATGTTTGGAAGGTGAGATGAGAATTTTGTGTTTTGTTTTAAAGTTTAAAATATTATTTTTTAGTTTTAAGATTTGAAAAAGTTAAATTGAGATTTGAAAAAGTTGTATTGGGATTTGAAAAAGTTGAATTGTTTATTATATTTTATATAGGAATTTAAAATGGTTGTAATGATGAGATGAGATAAGATGAAAATTTTGTATAAAATAGAACATCCAAACATAATCTTAGTTAGCTAGGTTGTACCGTGCTAGCTGCACTAAGGAACAAGGAAACGAATAGTACGCCACTAAAAAGTGAACATAAACGAAAACTTCTTCTATATCTTCTACATGCCTAGTCCAACATGCACCATTGATATACAGAATCGAATGCATAGAGCGATGAATTAGCATAAATTTTGTTCCGAGAGAATACCCGCTGTCAATAAAGGAATTATTCAATTATTACCTACACTTAACCCATTAATTTGCTTATGCTTGCTTCTTTTTGGTGAAGTGGACATGAATATATAGCTGCTAATTATGCCATACCACAATTACTGACACATTCATGAAAATTACTGTTATGATCAAGTCAGCAAACTCATGCTTTGATCAAGATTATTACATATGGTTAAAGGAGATCAAGGCATGCACCGGAGATCATGCCACATTTTTACCCTTTTCTTCGTATATAATCGAGTTTTCAGGGATGGAGAAAGTTTAAAAACGATGGCAAAGTACTTGAAAACATTTTATATTTAAGCTCGTGCACGTGAACGCCTCATCTGTGCTTGGAAGTTGCAGTCTGCGGCAGTGCAGAGTTGGGTGGTCCACCCAGCATCTACACTCTCCACATGTCAATCGGAAAGGTAGGGGACCTCAATCTGAGATTACGGAGAGAGAGAGAGAGAGGGGAAGGTCGCATATCCACAGTATATCTGGGAGTGCGTGAGGATTAATCATGAAAGTTGTAGATGTAATTGGGTTTGGAGTTCTCTAGACAACATTACCAAAAAAAACAGTTGAAATTTTAGATTATGTTTGGAAAGTGAGATGAGAATTTTGTGTTTTGTTTTAAAGTTTAAAATATTATTTTTTAGTTTTAAGATTTGAAAAAATTAAATTGGAATTTGAAAAAGTTGTATTGGGATTTGAAAAAGTTGAATTATTTATTATATTTTATATAGGAATTTGAAAAGGTTGTAATGATGAGATGAGATGAGATAAAAATTTTGAAGAAGATGAAAGATCCAAACATAATCTTAGATGTTCCGTCCGAGCATGGTTTGAGAAATTTTAGATGTTCCGTCCCGAGCTGATCAAATTTATTTTTAAAATTTAAGCTGGATTTGGATACTGAAATTATTTAAGAATATTTGTAAATAGTAATAAAAAAATAATAATAAAATATTAAATAATAGTAAAAAGTATGTGAAAAGTAATTAATAATAAATAAATTAATAAAAATTAATAATAAAGTAAAAAATAGTAATGAGAGTATTTGAAAGTATTTCAGAGTATTTGAACACCTAAACTAAACCACATTTTTTTATATTTATCTATTCTATTTAAATTTAATTTTCACATTGAATTATTTATTTACTCTCTATATAATAATAAAATATTATTAATTTAGTAATTTTTTATTTAATTTATTTTTATCACGTTTTATATCTTTACAAATTAAATGTTAATAATAATTATATTCTAATTAAATTAATATTAAAAAATTATATTTTCAAAAGTCATTTAATGCTAATAACAAAAAATATTTAATTAAACTCATTTAAAATTCTTCATTTTTGACCAACTACTGTAGTAAAAGTCTAAATTATTTTAGATTTGTCTAATTCAATGTGAAATTTTTTGACATCAATTATGTAAATTTTAACCAACATTCTCACTTGGCCAAGCCAATAAGGATGCTTAAACACAATACCAAAAAACAGTTCACAGCTCGGCTCGCATGTATAATTATGAATGGGAATTTAACAAAGGGCAGTGCTGGTGTGTCTCTCAGTTTTGACTGTTGGGTGTTGGGCATGTTCATTAGTATAAATTTTTCTTCCAATTTTTTTCTTCTTGTTTTCTTTACATTTTTTAATATTTTTAAAAAATAAAATATATATATATACAAATACATTAATAATAACTTTCTTAATTAGTAAGTAAAAAAAAATTAAAAAAAATTAAATACATAATTGGTCAAAATGAAGAGATAAAATAAGACGGCATAGGATTATTCTTTAACAAAACCATTGGTCTTCTTCACGGAATCCGAGAGTAAAGAAGGGCTCTTTGCAAAACCAGATGCCAAGGAACTTACTGGCTGCAGTCCCCACTCACGTTATTCTTCAAAGAAAGGAAAAGAAAATGGGGATAAATTCCGAGAAAATTCATCAAATGCCTAAATGCTATATATCGTCTCGTATATATGTTTGTTTTGGATGTAGTAAATATACTCCTAATCACTACGCACAATATATAATTGTTTACATGAATTCAGTGATAGATTCAGAAGATGATCCCATGGGCCCGCGTGATATATTAGCCCAAACAAGTTTCAAATCGAATGAGTAATTAGCCCATCAGGCTCTTACATTAATAACCCCGGCTATTATAATTTTCCTTTTGTTTTCAATGTTATATATTATTATCTCATCCCAACTATTTTGACGGATAATACCGTATCAACATAACGTGATAAGATTGGGATAAAAATATAATATATAGTAAAAGTCAGTTTTTGGTGAGCGAATAATATGGCTTTAAATATAATGTATGTATTAACTAGTACGACCGAGACATTCAGAATAAAAACAACTTTTTTATGTAATAAACTATATTATATCTTAAAACCATAAAAAAAAAAAAGAGTCATGATATGAATTTTTCTTTAAAACAAAACCGCGAAAGATTTGAAGTTACATCAGTACTTACATCACTTATACTTGAAAGTTACATGCTTTCTAGTTTCTACACATATGCTTGAAAGTTTAATGGATTCCAGTAGATATTAAAAGATCAACTTTTCTTTTTCAAAGGATGCAATTAAAGATAAAGAAATGAGAAAAATCTAATAGCCGGTCGGTCTACTTTTCCTCAAATAACAGCCATCCAATAAAATTTTATCACGTAATTCCTCCATTTTAAATCTCATATGCCTGTCCGCACATGATAGCTCATGTGAAAGAATGTCCTTTGTAAAAACCCTTCCTTCCTCCCTCCTTCTTCCACCGAATCATTCTCCTCCTCTCTCAGTAAAAAAGCCTCACAAGTCACAGGTGAGGAAGCCTCACACGTCCACTGTCGATTTGCTCAAGTGGATTTTTTTTCTTTCAAAATTTTAAATTTGATTGACGAGGGAACGATTTGATGGGGATGGATTTTGTTTTGCCGTCCGTTCCTTTTTGCACATATGTTTCCGTCTGCGTCGATGGGGTTAGGAAGTTGGTTTTTCAAACTATTGTGAGTTCTCTTTCCTGCACTAGAGAAATCGAAGGACGTGGCTGAATTAAGAAGAGGAATGAGAAAAGAAACCTGAATATAGTTGGATCAAATATAAGAACAGAGTGCATATTTTCTTATCTAATGATCAGTTTCCAGTAATTTATTTTTGTATTTCTGCATGTAAAAGAGTTTTTTTTTTTTGGGTATGAAAAAGCTTTGATTGCAGGGTGCTATCTGGGTTCAGCTGGGGGGGGGGGGGGGGTTCTGCTTCATATTTTCTTCATCTGGTTTCAGAAAATCGTCATAATTTGCTTATTTAGAATTTTCTTCATATTTTTTGTGTTCGGCGACTGGAGATAGGCAACGTCTTTGTCTTGAGTGGCGGTGCAAAGAGACAATTGGTAGTAGAATATCTTACCTATTGTGATTCTGTGTGATGAAGCCTAAAAAATTTATTGTATTTTTTTCTAGACGTTGATGTTTGAATGGAGGGCTGCTCTTTCCTTATTAGTAGCCCGACCGTTCTAAGCATCTCTCTAAAGAAATTTCTGGTTCCACCAATAAGGGATTAAACAGAGGGCGTCGTGAAAAGACATGAAAAATTTGTCAACTTAACGCGTCCTTCGACATTCAGTTTTGAAATTTCTTTTCCTTTTTTTTTTTAGGGTGATGCTCCCACGTAGGGAGGCCACCAAAACAGCCACCTAATAGTTAAAAAAAATATTGTCTTTTTATTTTATTTTTAAATATTTTATTAAATTCATTAAATATTTTTTAAAAAATAAAAATCAAAAATTTATTTTAAAATTTTTATTTAAAAAGTAAGTAAAAATAAAAAAAAATAAAAAAATTCAATCGGTGTCCAACATCGGTGACGTGAGAAAAGCATTTCCCTTTTTTTATTATGCCGAATGACGATTGAACACCAAAAATTCCAACTTTTCCTACGGACTGACACACTGTGCATTGACAGAGTCGCAACTCCGTAAATGCACGCGGCCACGTTGTATACAACTTACGTAACATTGTGCGCTATTGCATTTCAAAGTCAACCACCCACGTTGTCGTGTACGCTAAGGCTGCCCTCCGTTTCACTTGGACCTACGCCTCTCCCAGATGTGAACACGCCCATACGTAGATCCCGAAGTCTACCCCACCCTCTAATCTACACGTGGTTGGTCAGCCCTATCGCCCGCTGCCCGTCTTTCTCTCTATGCCCAGTCAAGTCTCCGCCCACAGTCCAGACCACCTGCCCGATCCTCTCTCTCTCCCTATATATATTAAATACACACTACGCGTTCCTCCAACTCCTCGTTCGTTTCCCCAGACCACCACAAAATGGCTAAGCTCGCCTTCACTTTTACGGTTACCTTCTTCTTGTTCGCCCTCTGTTACGCCCGAATTCCGACAGGTATCACGGAGAACGACGTCGCTGGGGATGAGAAGCTGGAAACTACTATCACTTCCCCCGCAACCGACACCGAAACGACCAGAACCACCATGCTCCTCCCCAGCGAGAAACGCGAGCCCGAATTCGCCACCATGGTCTTGGTTCCCGAGGAAACCGATTCGAATCTGCCGGAATCCGACTCTAATTCAGTCCCGTTGACGATGATCAGCATCCGTCCGATTGACCGCCACTTCCCCAGGCATCCGTTCCCGTTGATGTTCCGTCATGGACACCCTTGCCGCCACCACCGCCACCCCCGCCACGACCAACAACACCAAGGCCACGAGTTCAACAAGCCGTGGGGCCCGCGCTTCCCTGACCGCGAGGTTCCTTACGGTAACGATATGATAGTGGCCGACGAGAAGGATTCGGGTTCGAATCCGGAGTCTCGGGGCGTGGTGCGTCAGATCCCGGGCAGATGGGTCAAATTCAGTCACCAGGGGCCCAGATTTCACCACGGTGACGTGGAGGCAAGGGAGGAGGACATCAACGAGGAGGATTCGGGTTCGGATCCGGAGTCGCGTGGCGTGGTGCGTCAGATCCCGGGGAGGTGGGTCAAGTTCAGCCACGAGGGCCCCAGGTTTCACCACGGGCACGATGACGTGGAGGGAAGGGAGCACATGATGAAGAGGAAGAGGCATCACCGACACGGGGAGCGAGAAGAGTGGAAGCACGAGCACGAGCACGAGCACGAGGGTGGGTTTATGAAGAGGGTCCGCAAGTTTTTGGATTTGTTTTGAAGCTGTGCGTTGACTCTGGCTGGTTTATGAAGCGCTTATACATGTAGCTTTTTTCTGTTCCTTTTCTTACTTTGATGCTCTATATATCTATTTATCATTTGGGAGCTTTATCTTTTGTAAATAATCTTGCATCCGCAAGAGATGTAGAAGTATTATATGTATAATTAAGTTCTTCGCTTTCCATTATGAAATATAAATAAACGACTAGATCGTTATATCTTGCCTTAACAGAATTGAAAGCATAAACAATTATCAAAAGTGAGTGGAACATGAATTCATTGGAATGGTGCTGGAGAGCTCTGAACAGGGCCACGGACTGACTTGATGAGAAGCTCCACTTACATCAGAACACTTCCAAGGAGGAGGACTCCTTGAACCTTTCGGTGTCACGCCAGCAAGGTTGATGTTAGAGAGGCAAATCCCTGTAAAAGGGGAGTTCCTCAGGCCTTGTATTAAACCCGCTTGCAGCACATTCACACCCCAAACATTCTTAATGCCAATATCCTTGACGACCGGGAAGGCATTTGGGTTGAATCCAGTGTCTGGGTGGTCGCCAACATCACCGGCAATCTTTATCCCCTTTCGAGCATTTTCCAAATACACATCGGATACTGATATATTTCTTATTAACCCTCCCCTACCGATGTTCGTTTTCACATGGATACCAACTCCCATGTTGTGAAGGTGTATGTGTTCTGCCAAGACATTCTCCACCCCACCTGAAGTTTCACTTCCAATAGCAATCCCGGCAAATGGTGATGATCCTGTTATCCGACGAATTGTGATGCCAAAACTGCGACGACCATAAGCAATTCCATATTCATCCCACCCACTCTTCACTGCCACAAGATCATCTCCAGTTGATATGTACGAGTCCTCTATGCAGACATGAGAGCTTGAATCTGTATCATAACTCAAAAGGACATACAGCAATACGTGATTATCATTCTATCCATGCTTCAGCAACCAAGGCGAACATTCTCACATTCTCAGTAGGCCAGACAGTTCTGGGGTCTAAATTCAGAATTAAGCCAACCTATCTATCTCAGCCATCAGCAATTCCCTCTATTATAGCACACTATTCAGATATCTTACCACCAAGAAGAATTAGGAAGGGTCAGCAGGACTTACCCTGCTCCACCCAAAAATCTAAGAATGAACAAATTAATGAGTAAGTTAGAAAGGCTACATATAAAGGTCAAAAGAAGTACTACCTGGATCAATACCATCAGTGTTGGGAGAGTCTGCAGGAGCCAATATTGTGACATAGCGGACAACAACATTGCTGCAGAAAAAGACAGGTGTATGAGATGGGATTATAGCTTTATTCTTCTAATCCTAGGTTGTATCAGGCTAGTGGCAAGGAACAATATGAGGCCCGTGAGAGAAATATGAAGATCTAACAGTGAATCTAATGTAAATCCAATTCAAAAGTTTTAATTAATTGGTAAGTCTCTGTAACTCTGTAAGAGCTATAAAAGGATTTTGCCAACTTGACATTATTGGATGGTGATATAAGTCTTTTTAACACTTAGCCAAACTGGCTCTCGTGACTCTCATGCCGCCCCCAAAAAAACTGAAAATACCAAATGGTATATTTAGCTCAGCACTATATAAATTACTTTACCTAGACATCACCCCAAAAAAAAAAAAAACACTTCTAAACCTTATAATCAGTAACTCAGTAATAAAAATTGGACCAATGCTTCTGCTTGACCCACCGGTTTGATGGGACATTAGTTCCATGTACGTGGGCCCATGGAGCCACACATAATCAATTTCTCAAAGATACCATTATGGTGCAGCCCGGTCCTTAGACAAAAACTCGCAAAATAAAGTTTAATGCGATTACCTGCAATAGACAGGGTGAATGTTCCAAAATGGAGAATTCCGGAAAATCACATTTGAAATGATGATGTTTTTAGAATTCACAAATTCAATGAGACTCGGTCTGGTAAATTGAAGAGTTCTCTGCCTCCACATGTCCCACCAGACATCTCCTTGGCCATCAATTGTCCCATTCTCACCTATGAAAAAAAGATCAGATAAACATTAAAATAAAAAGAAGACAAATAGAAAATGGGTCATTTGGTACTAAACCATGTAGTTCTAGATTGAGATTTTACAATCACTGCATCTCAAAAAACCCACATGTTATAAACTTGAGCTTCATTACTAAATAATTGGTCTATATATTTAATTTTTTTAATAGCCTTCAATCAAATTTATAAACAAAAACATTTCACGTCTGGCGGTATATTTCCAGCTAGCTACTTGCATGTGAGCTTCACTGCCACACAGCATCTTGTACATGACTGAAGGGCGAAGGTTCTTTAATTATTAAGTGATTTAAGATGCTTCATTGGACAGAAGGGATCAATGATTATGCTATAAGCCACCACAAGCAATGATAAAAATTCTTGTTAATACCCACCAGTGATTATGACATCATGAAGTCCATCTCCATGAAGAAAACTCATATATCTTCCTCCAGGGAGTTCCCTACCTCTTCCATAAGATGGCAAAGGAGCAACTAAAGGCCAATTTCCAGTATCCTGAATCATCAAGAAAGGAAGAAAAAATCAACAGTGTAGAATTAACTAAAGCAGTAGTCATCTAAAGCTTTCAGTTCTCTTAGCTTTTCCTTCTTGAATAGAAAATGTAAATATTGCAACGAATATTACACAAGGCTCAATACCCACAGGAGATCACATTTGTGAGCTCCCCTCACTAGAAGTATGAGTTCAAAGTCAGTCAGGTTAGGCGCATCCTAAAATGGGCCCAGGAATATGCCACAAGCCTCAGGGATTAAGGTGGATAAAAAAGTCACTACCCGGCTCAACTATCCAAGGACAATGAAGGTCCAACTATTGATTACTGAAACCCAAGTTTGTTATCAGAATACTGAGGATGGAAGGTGTTAGGCATCCGTTATATACTTCGGATTTAGGATATAAGGGCGGTAAATGAATCTCACATTGACTGGGACGGAGAAGTTCTTGCACTTTTTAATGATACCAAAGACACCAATTGTCCTTGACCAGTCCTTTTGGAGCATAGGTCTAGATATGGCTTGGGCTTTCCTTGAGTTGTTACATCCTTCCACCTAACCTGATCAAAGGCTGAAGTTCACTTGTGCTCCTTGACCATAGGTAGAAAAGGGTCCTAATTAGATTTGGCCTTAATATTCATAACCACGCACACAATAATCAGACAAATAGCCAGTCAGCTTGTGATAATGTATGGTCATGCTGAAATTATAGGAGACCGTTACCATGAGGGCCTGCTAGCAAGAAACAAACCATACCATTGTATCTGAAGCTCAAAAGCTGTCTGTGGTGAGCTAGTGAGCTACCACAAAACCTCAAAGCATGATACAGATGCAGACGGTACAAGATGACTAAGGAAGGGCTCCGAGTATAAAAGGTATGGGACCCAACCGGTGTGATTGGGGGCGCCCTTGTTTTTGGCCATGAAAATTATTAATCAGGCCATATATTTGAAATTCTTCTGATGCTTGCTGTAACAAATATTACATTAAATGTATTAATATTGCTAATCGTGGATGTTCTGGTGTTACTGATGGTATGTTTTGGTTATATAATTTAGGTATCAGACAAATGGAAAGTATTTTGATCCTACACCTGCTTATGGAACATGCAATATTCTATTTCAGTGCTTATCAAATACGACAAGCCCACCAGCAACATATCTAGCTGTCCAACAGCCTTATACCACTGAAAATACAATGCACATGCAACCATGCTACACCAGACCCACAATATTCTTTTCCTTTCCAAGCCAGGACCACCATGGGAAATGTAGATCTATTAAACGCCAAAATTCTCCACCATCATTCTCGCTAAGCCAAGCAAAAAATATTACCAATCAAAATCAAATTTTCAACAGTGCACTCTAATCCATAATCTAATATCTCAAACTCGTTATCATTGTTCTCATTTAGTAACAACGGAAACTAATTAAGCGAATTACATAGCAATCAGGACAACCGGTACACGTGAGCTATGGCAAATTTGGACTTTTATATATCACAACGAATCAGGCATTCACGCTAACCATATGACAAAGGAAAATTATACACGCACAGACGCTGAGACACGCTCGAGTTCTATGGGTAAAGCTAATTAATGAGACTGTGTACCTGAGTGGCTTTGATAACAGCATCTCTAGCCAAGTAGAGGGTCATGTGGCTAGTGAGATTGAAGCTCTCTGTTAAGTACACCCCAGGAGGTATGTAAAGCAGCGTACCACCTCTCCTCCTCAGGTGCTGAATCCGATATATCGCCTCCCGAAACGCATACGTGTTCAAAGTCCGTCCGTCACCAACACCCCCGAAGTCCGTTATCGAAATCTTGTCGTTCCGATACCTCATCGGTACCATCCCCGAGCACGTTATCAGTTCCGCAATCGCAATGGAGCTCAGAAACGGCGCAATGGTTGAGAAGCAGAGCAAAATGGAGACCACGAACCGAAGCATTTTCGTAATTTTCAACTCTTTTCAAGGGTGACCAGTAGATGTGTGGATTTTCTGTGTTGTTTTTAGGGGAGGTTTGAGAGAGCCAACGAGAAAATGCACAAAAGCTACTTTAGAGAAAATTGAGATACAATAAACAAAGCGATTCTTTCCGAGAGACAAGGTTTGAACTAAAAACTTACTTCGAGATTTGGTCTAGAATCTTCGAGAAAAGCGCGCGTGTGAGAGAGAGTACGTATGGGAGATCTGGAAATTGGTATAAAGAGAAAGCTCCAAGCGAAGTGTTAATGGCGATTATTCTGCATTAAAATAATTGAAAGGGAAAGAAAAGTTACGTATATGAGCAACAAATTCACTGACAGGAGCCAGATTGAGAAAGAGGGAGAAAGTGACCTGTAAGATTGAGCTCTGAAGAAGCATTAGAGGACTGGAGAGAGCAGTTTTCCATGACAGAGCTTTTGTGCAGCAGCAGCAGCGATTGTCTTCAATAAGAGATGGAGAAAGTATGAACGCAGGAGCTGGCCGGTCCTGATAGTTACTTCTCAATAAATGCTGCATCGTAATAGTAGAAGTAGTCACTAGTCAGTGTAACGGACACCTATCGTGGCTTTTTCCTAATTTTTTCTTTCTTTCTTCTTTCCTCAAGTAAATTAAATATTAAATAAATTTATTTTTCAATATTATCCAAGTCCACTTCACCGACTTTTGCCTCGAGAAGGTAATTTAAGATAGATTTGGGATGAGTTGAGAATTTTGTGTTTTATTTTAAAATTTAAAATATTATTTTTTAATTTTGAGATTTGAAAAAAGTTAATTTAAAATTTGAAAAAATTGTATTGAAATTTTGAAAAAATTAAATTGTTTATTATATTTTATATGAAAATTTGAAAAAAATGTAATAATAAGTTGAGATGAGATAAAAATTTTATGTGAGATGAAACTTTCAAACCTATCCTTAATCTACCAATGAGTTTGCAACGACTTTTTACAATTTATTTTATTTTATCTTATTTAATTATTATAATTATTTTAAATTTTATATAAAATAAAATAAAAAATTTAATTTTTAAAATTTCAAAATAATTTAATAATATAATAATATAATTTAATAATAATTTATTAAATTTTTAATTTTAATTTTAATTTATCACATCTTATCTCATGTATAAAATTAAATTAGGCCTAAAATCGTTGATCAGGCAATTGATGGACCCACCTAAAAGTACTGATTTATCACGATGGAAATAGATACTAGAGTTTTTATTTTAAGATCCCAACATCATCAAGAAGAAAAGGAAGTCTTAGCACAAATTTTTAATAGAATGTTATATATTTTTCAATACAAACCCATCAAAATCAAATAAAACTTAAATTAAATTAGAAAATAATAATATTTTATTATAGAGTTGTGCAATAATTATTGAATAGTTAAACCATACAAATCCAACTTTGATATGGCAATTTTATACGACTAGCCGTTTGTCGATACTATATCTCCACTGTATCATGCTCGAATCCTTAAATGCCATTCAGTGGATCATACCATCGGAGAAACAAAATTGTTTGTCGGACCTATAAATTATTGAGGCCAAATTTATGAAAAGTTGTTCAAAATGGAGAGACCATTCAATGTAATGATAAATCTGCTCGATTATTACAAACGTCTTTAAGTTCTGTGCATTATGGTGGATTTACTCGAAAATAAAGATTATTGCTGATCGCATTCGCTCAATCAACTTTATGGGTAATTTCGATAGTATGTTCAATTGCTCTTCCAATTTATGATCTTGTGTTCCTATTTAGCATATAAAGTCTCGTTTGTTTTTACAGATAAGATGAGTTAAGATTAAAGTTAAAAATAAAATAAAATATTGTTAGTATATAATTTTTTTAATATTATTTTTATTTTAAGATTTGAAAATTTTTAATTATTTATTTTATTTTATATAAAAATTTAAAAAAAATTATAATGATTAGATGAGATGGGCTGAGAAATTTCATGAAAATAAACAAAGCCGGCCTCATTTAGATAATAAGATGAAATGAAATGATTTAGTAAAATAATTTGTGAACAGTTATGAAATCATGTTTGAGTTAATATATTTTATAGAATTTTTGAAAAAGAAAGAGAGAAAGTTAAATAAAAATATTATTTTTTTAATATTATTTTTATTTTAAGATTTGAAAATTTTGAATTATTTTTTGCATCTTTTTAAAAATTTAAAAAAATTATAATAATTAAATGATAAACTTAAAAGATTTAAAATTAAAAAATATATTTTTTGCAGCGTTTGGATTGAAATGTGACGACTTTACTATCCAAATCAGGCCAATGTCTAATCCATTAATGATTATCATAAATTTTTAACGAAAAAATCAGTGAAAACCCAAAATCTGACACATTTCCACATAATAAAATGTTCCTTAAAAGCTTGAGCATTCCTTTCATCTCTCAGTTTGGAATGTGCAACTGCAATACTTTCAACCTGGCGACTGAACATGTGCTTCATAATTTTTTAGCAAAATCTGACCAACGTTCGTTTAGAATGTGGTGAACAAATCTAAACGTTCTTGGCCAACGATTATGTTAAAAATATGCTCCTAATCAATAGCGTGCGCTGAAATAGGCTCCTCTTCACGAGTATCATGTGCATCAACCTTAGGTTCCTAACAAGTAGTAGGTGCATTTGCCTGTATGCATGAAGGTTTAATGCAGCGCTCTAAATGTTGTGACATCTTTATACACCAGTACAGCATTAAGGTGTACCAACTCATTATAACCTTTAATCCGTGGACCTAACCATTGGTCCAGACTTGAATACAGAGATTCACAATTGTGTGTATATTAGAGGGTAGGTAGTGTTTGTAAAGCTAGACCTTGCAGGAACAAATGGTCACAATATGTCTCGATGCTTGCTTTTTAAATCCGCTTCTGAATATGTATCAATGGCATAAGTAATTTCAGTTCCTATAAACGTGCCGCCAAGAAGTATCAACCATATTCCACTGAAAAATTCAAACAAAGAATATATGATTCATGAGCACCGCCTTTCAGTCTAACATAGATATTTACAAACCGAGTTGGATACATGCCCCTTATTGTAACCAAGAATATCCAGAGAGAAATGTCAAAAAAAAAAATATATATATATATATATATATATATATATATATAACCGGAGAGAAGGATTACCAAGAGAAAGAAGTCACAAGAAAATAAACATAATCTGTAGTTTTGTTTCGAGAAATCTGTAGGCCATGATGAGCTCGATCAACAGCTACTATAGATGCAAGATATCCCAATATTATTTTACAGTGGAAAGAAGCAAATGAGCTTGCTTGACATATGAAGTAAAGAAAGTCTACCTCACCTCCAAAATACCAAACTCTGGTTAGCTTTTGACATCCAGCACCTCAGAATTTTCACTCGCTGCATCCTCATCCTCCCCAAAAGATGATCTTAGATTCTGTCAATTGGCTCTGTCCGGTCATGCACAGCTGAACGCTCTGAGACATCAGTCAGTGACTTGAGGTTGCACTTGATAAGGGCTTCCACAAAGTAGCATGTTTCATCCTTTGTGTTCCCATCTGGCACATCCACCACAAATGACTCGATCACCAATGTCCCCGGCCTCCCATCAATGATCTCTGGATGGACGGTAATGACAGAGGAGTAATTCTGCAAAATTGAGGGAAAAGGGGTAAAGAGTTGGAACATTGTAGAATGAATTTCCCATACCAATATCAATATGTTGGCCCACACTGCCAATAACTAACAAACATAGGCCAATTAATTTGTTTAAATAAATGGGTATTCCCAGGAAAATATATAAGTAATATGATTTTGCCATATAACATAAATCCAGCACGAGTGAAAAACATAGAGGTTCAGGTTGAGGTGCTAGTAGGACACTAGGCACACACACACACACACACATATATATATATAATATTTATAAGAAATGAAAGCCTGTTTATGTCAAAAGTGAAAAGAAAAGGAAAATACTACTGTATGGCAAGCATTGCAATCTAGAACCTTGTCCCAAGGATGGCAATGAGAAAGACTTTTTTAAGTGTATGGGATTGAGGGAAACTTAAATGAAACTGTATTTGATTATGAGAAAGAGCCCTTAGTTTCTCCCCCCAGCTCAATCGATATTATTTTCTGGATATAGTACGTTGATCTATATACCTTCCCTACCCCTCCCCCTCTTAATATCCTTCAAAACACCATTTTATAATTTATAATAGGCCTATCTTAACCCAACCATTTCATTCTTCATAAAGTAATGCCAATAATAAAATCTGGTCTGATTCTTTAAGCAGTCTACACCATTCAACGGATTGGAATAAAAAATGTAAACACATGATGCTTATTCAACTTTATCTCTCAATCACATGTGAAACAACTATGCATTTATGTTCCTTTATCCTTGCAATAATAGACTGCAGGGCCATCCCATGTATCACCAAACTACACTGTGGGGTAAACATAAAATTCGTCCACAAATTCCAGCAAATTAACCAAAGAATAAATATAGAAAGGAGTTGAATTAAGCCAAAACAACGACGGTGCAACCATCATTAGAGGCCAGAATTTGCATTCGCGAACATTAATCCCATTCACCACTAAACCAAAAGATTGTTAACGAAAAGAAAGCGTGAAATTTATACCTTCAGCCTGTGATCTCCGCCAACAATTGTCATACTAAAGATATGCTCCTCATCGTCCAGAAGCTCCAACCTTTCAGTGCTAGTAGTGGCGGGCAATCCCGACTTCACATTCACCTGTCTAACACTCCCGATCTGAAGATCACCGGCCTGCACAATGCACCTGCTAACAAACGGCTTGTACTTCTGTGGTTGATCAAATCGCCTCACCAAAGACCAAACCTATTGCCCAAACACCACCAATCAATCTCCAAGTAACAAGCATCATTGAATCCCTCCACCTCAACTTTCAAGAACTAGGACTATTTTATTGTTCTTCCTATGTTGATTTAGATAAGATCATCAAGTATGGTCAAAATTCTCTGAGCTGAATATTAATTGAACTTTTACAAACAGAACCCAATAATTGTCTATAACCATATATAACTTACCATATCGATCGAATAGAAAACGAACCCAAATGCTCTTGGATATGCATGTGGGTCTTGGTGAAATAAGAAAAACCTCGAGATAAACAGAAAGGAACATAACTAAAGAATTAAATAGAAACAAACGGGGCTTACGAGAGGAACGGGCGCCTTGATATACTTAACGAGGGACTTGCTACACTGGTGCTCTTTGATCTCGTGCCGGTGGTGTCTCCTAATATACTCGTCCTCCATCGTTCTGTACCTGTTGCCGTTCATGGCGATATAGTCATTGGTCACCATCAGGGTCCCTTGAATAATGTTAAGTAACTGAACGTACCTGACCGGAAACTGGTGGCCGGTTAATATAACCAATTGTCCAGAAATCTCCGGAAAAAAGCGTGGTTTGGTTGTGATATGAGTTGGGATTCTGGGAAGTATCCTCCCAGAAGCGTCCAAAATGAACCGCCCACTTGAAGCTCCAATAGCGAAAGGTCCCAGAGCTTGAGCTTCTCTTTCCCAATCCAATCCCGTTAGCCTCACTAAAATAATAATAATATAAAAATATGGCGCATCTTGGACGCGCTTCATTTTAATAGTATTTGTTTGTTTCATATTCTCGGGCTAACAAGTTGCAGCAATTGGTCATGGATTCATGGGCTTCCATGCAGATCGGACCCGATTACTTAGCGACAGAGGTTTTTTCTCGCAAAGTTTTATGAGATATATAAAAAATATTTCTCATTTTAAAAAACAATTATATAATGTATTGTAAAAAGTATAATGTGGTTACCATTTATCTTTAAATAATTGACATATGTTTTTGTTGAGTCCAGCATTGATCATTTTGGCAAAACTTATCACTGACATTTGGCTAGTCCAAGTACCGACGGAGGATCCTTCATACTTAGTCATGATAAAGTGTGTAGAGCGTTTCGATTTTTATATTATTCAAAAGTTACCTCTAATGTATCTTAACTTTTATTTATACAGGCCAAGTGTCTAACTTAAATGGCTTGTCTCAAGCAATACTCGAAAAATCAAAATTAGGTAATGACCAATTTAATGAATCGGACGATTCATGATAATTTTTAATCGATTATTTGAATGTCGATAAAAAGTACTACAAATCATACATAATGCAGTTCAACCATCTTATATCATATTCAAAATAGTTTAAAATATAGACTCATTGAGTAGTTTCAATAAAAATATCATAAGAATATAAATAATTTCAATAAATATGTAATTTATATATTTAAACTCAACTGTCCAAGCTTTTTTTTGCCTCATATATAAAGAAGATAGAGATCATTAAACTATAAGTACATGGCAAGTGTAGTATTTTATGTACAATCATAAATTTAATATAAATACAATAAATATAAATATTATTTAAAAAATTGTTCAAAAAATGAGTTCCATCCATTTATGTAAAAAGAAATCTAAAATACACTTCATTTCAGTAATCCGCAACAAGTAAAGTACTGAACTGTTCATATTTTAACTATTTCCTGCTATCTTTTAACTATTTCCTGCTATATTCTTTATTTCCAGCTTTTTTTTTCTGCTATCTTTTAACTATTTCCTGCTATAGTGGCATCTGTTTAAGAAGTCAAGTGTGTGAAAAAAATTCTCAATACACTCATTTTGTTTTCATTTTATGATTTTTATTTTTCTGATTTAGGGATCGTTTGTATTCATAACTTTATTTAACCCATCCCAATTTATCTCATCTTCATCATTATAATTTTTCTAAATTTTCATATAAAATATAATAATATTTTTTTTTTCAAATCTCAAAATAATCTTTCCAAATTTTCACACCAAAATATAATAAATAACTTAACTTTTTCAAATCTTAAAAGAATCTTCCCAAATTTTCACACAAAATATAATAAACAATTCAATCTTTTCAAATCTTAAAATAATAATAATATTAAAAAATATTTTTCTAAAAATATTATTTTCTACTATTCACAAACTATCTCAACTCATCTCTGAATTCAAACGTCCCTTTAGGTATTTTTATCATCTAGAGTGTGAATAGACACATTACAATCACATTAACAAAGATTATTAAAAATATTAAAAGAATAAAGACATTACAAATGTGCTAGATAAAATAGATAATTATATATTTTAATATTCTCATTTTTTTTTTCTTATAGATCTTTATTTTATGTGTATAGGGCATAATTGTATGACATTGTATATTGAGAGATATTGTAAATTCATTGGTAGTTAAATAAAATATTTGAAATGAATAAAAATATTAAAAAATATAATATTTAAATAATATAGAGAAAAATTAAATAAGCTAATGTATGATATATTGTAAAAATCAATATATAAAATTTAAAAAAATTAAAATTTAATGATGTATTTTAAAATATAGAAATTAGGATAAAGAATAAATTATGAATGCTCTAGTGTACAAGGTTTGGAATAGCTTTTTTCCAAAAAACAAAAAAAGGAAAATTGGGAGAGGCGAGGATGCCAGCCTGGCGGCACCCCCTTGAGTGTCTGGTGTCTCAAGAGACTGGAGTGTGGACTTTAGCCTTTTATTTTTTCTAGTGAGAAATAATATTTGTAAGTGTAATTTTTTGAAAAAATTGGATAAATTTAGAATTTATAAGAAAATTTTATGTTTTTAAGAGAAATGATTTTTGAGGTAATAAAGCGTCCATGTGTCGCATAATTCTTTGGAAAAAAAAAAAGTAAGTATGAGATTCACATAAAAATTTAATTTTTAATAATAAGTCTTATTTTTTTCAAAATGCGTGCACAATATTTGTACAATCCATTCTATAATTGTATCTAGTATTTTTTTTTTTTTTTTTAATGATAGATTATGAGTCCTTCTAGGGCCACCCTGAGGATTTCTATCAAAAAATGCAAAATGTATTTTTTATTTCAAAAATGCTACTTGCACACGGCTGGTGTACCTCCCGTGTACCCTTGGCCATTGTAGCTTAATAAAACGTTGCGTTTGCACCATCTTATTGAAACGGTGCATTTGCACCATCTTATTGGAACTGGCAGGGAGGGGTCGAACGAAGAGATGAAATCACGAAGGGATGAAATCAGTCCTTCAGTTTACCTCTGAATGAAATCAAACCATGAGCTCATCGCACACCCCACAGAGCACCTCAGTCTCACCTTAGCTGGGAGGACGGCCATGGAATCCCGCACCGAACACAACAAGCTTCCCAAGCAAGCTACGATGATTTTTGCAGGGAGGTACAATGAGTGGTCATCTCCTTCGGCTGAAACAAACTTCCCCACCGACGTGCAGGAAGACGAAACACGAAGGGAGGTACTTTCAGTTCTCATCTTCTTGATCTCATCTTTTTGCCCTAAACCGAATCTCCCATTGTTAGTGTTTCTTAAACAACCAATTTTGATTTCGGTATATATACATGATTTCAAATAAACTAGAAACCCTAACCCTATTGTTTGATTTGAAATTCTTTTAGATTCAAAATAGCACTTTATTCAGATTCAAAATTGCACCTAATTTTGCAATTCATTTAGATTCGAAATCGGCTCCCTAACCCTAACTTGTATCGGCATATACTCTATTTTTTTTTTTTGTTCTTGATTGTTCATGAAATAAAAATATTTCTTATAATCGTCAACTATTATAGCTAATATATATAACATGAGTCATTTACATGAGATATTGGTCCAATCCTATAATATTTTCTGATTTGTTCTACTTTATTTCAATGTATACAATATATAGTTTCTCTATTTGTTTTATATTCATGTTTGTTTTCCCAGCAATGCTCGTGTACATGATTAATTGATATGAGTACATGTTGTTGACTTGTTAGCAAAAAACACTACTTCATGATAAAGGTCGAGTATGGAAATGATAAACCATGCCATGCTTCCTTGGTATAGATCTGGGTCTATATACACGGATCTTTGTTTTACTAAGGTGTCCCGAGTGCATATATAAACACAGAACAGGAACCACTATTCACGGGTTCCTCTTTTATGCCATGCTTCCTTGGTATAGATCTAGGTCTATATATACGGGTCTTTGTTTTTTTGAGGTGTCCCGAGTGCATACATAAACACAGAACAAGAACCACTATTCACCAGCATCCTCTTTTATTTCATGGGAGTGTTCCTAAGAGAAGAGAGAACAAAAAAAGAAAATGATATATTGGTCTTAAGATATGGAGGGTGGTGTATGATTTAGTGGTAAATTTTTTTCATGCACCCAACAGAATCTCAATTTTATCTGTCAATATTAAACATTGTTGTAATCTGCTGTCATTATTATTCAGCACCTTTTTGTTCTATTTTTCTGAAAACTCTATTGGATTAAATTTAAGAATATGTCATCATCCACCACGGACTCTTCTTCATCTGTTGGTAAACAACGTCTGGGTCAACCATTATGCTTCTGTGAATTTGAAGCCCAACTAAGATACTCATCTACAACAAGAAATCCAGGACAACCCTTCTTTAGGTGTCCTAAGTACAACACAAAGGAAACAACATTCATGTTTAACGTTACATTTAATATTATGTGCATCTAACATGTTTTCAAAATATGTTTAAAATGATCAGGGATTGCCATATTGTAAATATTTCAAGTGGGTAGATGGGGATTAATACATAAAGTCCGATGTTCGAGAAATTCACAATGAAATGTTAAGAACCAAGAAAGAACTGGAGAAGATACTTGACGATATCAAAAAGAGCAAGATTGATCTCCATAAGAAAGTGAATGAGAGAGATGGTGCTATCTGATAGAAATGAGGAGATTGTGAACAAGGAGATGACGCTTGTTGTACGCGAAGCTGAAATAAGACGTTCGCGCACACTTCTTCAAGTGTATTGGACTTTTACATTTGTTGTAACATGTTACTTGTCTTGTCTATAAGTGACTTAGGATTAATGTTAGAAGTTAGTTGCTATGTGTATGTAACTTATTTATATGTCGGTAATGTTATAAATATGAAAAGAACTTTTTTGTAGTTTAAGACTTGTTTATATGCATATTTGTGGTTCAATAATTTCCGATTACAATAATTATATAACTATTTTACATTACAAATATTAAATCTTTTCTAGCTATTTAAATTTAAAAACCTTTTTAAATAAGATTTTAGAAAAATATCATAGATGGTTCCCCCTATTTGCATGTCGTCTTTCCTTTGCTTGCTTTCCCTTTTTGTTTGATTCCTTCGCTCTAAAACCTGATGTTGAGTGTCGGCCACATGCTTGTACGTGTTGGGTAAAGTGATTTGCGAGTAACGTGAATACTACCGGCACCTGGGTGAAATCTGCCCATAAATGGAGGCACCGAACTACAATGAATACTAAATAACAACCTGTTTCACCAAAATATAATGCACCACCTGAAGGTTAAATCTGGATGGACAGATAGGTGGCTCATAAATGCAATTAATCTGGTGTATCTGGATGCAATTAATCTGGGTGTAATTGAAATCACCAAACCCATCCACACGTAATCAGCAAGGCACTTTCAAGTAAAACAATTTTGATGTCAATAATTGAAGGCACTTTTGCATATAAACTGGAAATCCATCCAGTTTCCATTTTACAAAAAAATGATTACAAAAAATCAACTACTCCCAAATGTGATTACATGGCTCAGCCCCATATCCAAGTTAATTTCAACAAAAAGGTATAAATACCCAACCACAAAAACTATCTATGCACAATTTATGTAAATTAGTTCTCTCGACCACCCAACCACTGTTGAACCAGTTGTGATCCATCCAACCCAAATTGCACCGGTTGTGATCCATCCAACCCAAATTGCATTTGTAGAGATTAATTTGCAAATATTAGTCTCATGTAAATGTTACTATTTTCATCTAAAAAGTACATAAATGTTACACTTTATTAACTCCCAACCACTGTTTATTGGAGTTGGTCTCCACTAATAACATTAGCTGATCTGTCTTGAACATGCTAGTGAAAAATAAATAAAAAGTCAATAAATAAATATAAAAACTTTGACGTAAATATAAAAAAATAATAATATACTTCCACGTAACCAACATTGGACATATCTATTTCTGATGGGTCAAATAAATTTATGCACATGTTTGGCACTGGTGTATCTCCTCCATCTCTCTAATAAACAAGTAGCATTGGTCATTAGCTTTTGCATTAATAAAATAACCGGCCTAAACATGAATAACTAAAATTGTTGTATGTGCACCTGTTTACGTTTTCGGTTTACTGGTGCATTTTTCATCTTTTTTTTAACTTTCCGCATTTCTTTCTCCATCCTGGATGCTCTCCTCAGAGATGAGGGTCTGCCTTTCCCTCTAACAACTATTGGATTGAGTACTTACTTTGAACTACCCACTGTCGTTGTCTCATTTGTCGTACAACCAATATTGGAACCAGTGAGGGTCATGGATGGGGGCTCTTGATTCTCACTATATTAGTCAATCAGAACATATAACTTTTGTGTGGCATCCTCAGTATGTTTTTTTGAACCCGCTGCATGAGTAATCATTTTATAACAGATTTTCAATAGACTTGAATATCTGCTAGCATCCGGCCTCTGATTCCCTCCATCATAGCTGCTATGGATTAAAGTGTATCTCTTTTTGATGTCCTTCCTCCATTGGTCTAAAATGTACTTCTCTGGCAGTGCTTTTATCCCGTTACATTTAAATACGACCAAAATGTGCCTACACAATATACCCCTTATCTGAAATAAACCACACGAACACTTTGCATTTGCATTTTCCTCACTAAAGTCCACAAGGAACTTAACCAACTTATTGAACTCATCCACACGAACTTCATCCTCTACTGTATAGGTTTTAACTGCACCATTTCTCTTAAGTAACTCTGGATCCAGATCAATAATGCCGGTAAGTTACTGCTGAACTTCCCTAAATTTAGCATGTGGATAACTCTTGAAATCTTTTTTCGATTGGAGATCTAGATATGCATGGAATGGTAATGCTAAATGAGTGGAAGTCCGCAGTATTTTCATTCTCAATTTTTTTTCAAGGCACTATCAAACTGGTCGATAAACTCTTTTAAGATTGTATTTGCATGAACATAACCATTGAAAAAAGCATTCATGTTTTCCCTGCATTGCACTGCGTTGTACTCATCCCAGCCCAAAAACACTCTTTCAAAAATGCAGGCACCCAATGCTCACGCTCAGTGTATAACTTTTTAGCTAGCCATTTTCATGCAAGTTGTAAGTGGTGATTAATTGATCCCAAAATTTCTTAAACTCATCAACAGTTTAAGAGTCATACACACATTTCATTAGTGCATTTTTCATCCCACTTTTGTATGAAGCATATGAGAAAAGTTTTTTGGAAACTTTTTTCAATATGTGCCACAAACAAATTCGATGTTGGCTTTCTGGAAATACAATATCAATTGCATTTTTCATTGCTGTCCTGATCGGTGATAATAGTTTTCGGAGGTATACCATCCATACACTTCAATCACGTCTGAAATAACCACACAAACGTCTCTGTATCTTCACTGGAAATCAATCATGCTCCCAACAGAATTAATTGTCCATGATAGTTTACACCAACAAATTGTGCGAATGGCATCCCATATCTATTCGTCAGGTATGTAGTGTCGAATGTGACCACATCACCGAAGTATTGGTAGGCTGCCCTGCTACGGGAGTCTGCCCAGAAGACATTCTTTAACCTCCCGTCGTCATCCAAATCCATAAGTGCAAATAAACCGGAATTTTTGTACTGCATCCTACAAAAATACTCTTGAAGTGCTCCAGCACCACCTTTCCCAAGCTGTAGATGTCTTGTCTTATCGATATAATTTCGACAATCTTTTTTAAAAAATGGAAGATTCTCAAATTCACCAGCATCAACGACGAGAGAGCTGAAGCTCTTATTCATTCGGATCCCAGCCAAATCATTGATATCTAAGACTCTTTTTACGGAGTCTCTCACTTCTCTATTACATTGAAAGAAGCGAGATTTATTTGAACTGAGGCCGTGGTTATGGATATTATGAATTATTGTCAATCGGAACTTTCCATCAACTTTTAAAGCATTAATCTTTGCCTTACATTCTGTCTTTCCTGTTGGACGTGGTCTGACCATATTCAACGTTCTATTTCGGGCCTTCCCACCACGTGCACAACCAAGGGTGACATATCGAATTATCTCATTATCCCCATTCTCAGTCCTTCTTGTCATCATCCCAAATCTACATTTCTTATCATACTGCTTATAATACTTCATTAATTCTTCAAAAGAATTAAACTCAATCCCTGACTTCGGCTCCTCAATCATATCACCATCAACCTCTTCCTTTAACTCAGATGTTTCGACAATGCCATCCCCAGTTTCCCATGAATCTGGTGTATTGTCTTTGCTTTCTTCAACTCTATAAGAGGTACATGGAATATCACTGTGCCTACAGTCAAGTGATTCCTCTATATCAACTCTTCTGCTCGAAGCGGAGCTTGTAGTCATGAGAGGAGTTGGGTAACAAACATCCTGAACAAAAAATCAATGACACTAAACTCAACACGGTCCTACAAATTTGGATGGGAAAAAATATAACATACCGCGATTGGTGAAATTGAGCTAGATGGTGTTAGCGAAGATGGGTGTTCTTCTCCTTTTCCCATGCTATATCGGGATGAACTGCATGATTCCACAAAAGGAATTAAAACTGGCCCTACAAGTAGTCCATCCTGAATGAAAAACTCTAAAATAAACAAAACTTTCCTATGCTTCCATTAAGCAACAAAATAATTTATGGAATACCATGATTCCATGAATCCAAGACTAGATCATAGACCTCCAAATCCACATGAAATATTTATACACTTAGCTCAAATGTACTTGATGTACGTGCAAAACATCACAAATAAAACAGAATAAAAACAAGTTCTTCCTTTTATTTTACTTTACAGTCCATACTAAAAAAATTTTGCTCCCCTCTCACTTTAATGTAAACTTTCAGATTTTTGCTTGCAACTTCAGTGGAAAAAACAACTGCAGTAAGAACAAGGCCCCCGCTCGTGGAAAAGAAAAAAAAAATTACAACTTCAATATGAAGAACTCAAGATGTCCTATGATTCACTCACCTTTTTCTTTCAACCATCCTATGATTAACCATATGGAGTATAATTGCAATGAATATATTTTAGTCTGAACTCACAGACGATGCTTAAACTTATTGCATTTTCTAATTTTAAAACCAAAACTAATTTATATCACCAACTTTTAAGCACCTAGTATCTGTTATGAATCTCTGCAAACACTTTAGTCTCAGCCATTACTTGGTCAAAAACTTAGGAAAGCAAAATAGACCCAGGAAGAGAAAAATTTAGATTAAAACACCCTCTGTAACCTCGCTTTGAAACTGAAAATCTGCACATTTGATTGGCTGTTTGGATTGAGAGCTCTAAATCATTCTCAATTACAAGTTAGGAGATGTGAAGAATTTGAGTATGATGCTTTGAAAAAAAAAAATCTTTACATAATCAAAATGATATAGATTCAACTAGTCATGCCCGAAATCAGCAAATAAAGTCGGATTTAGAAAAATAGAAAAATAGAAGATATATAAAAATAGAAGGAAAATGGAAGGAAAAACATGTTCAAAGAGATTTGGTCTACCCACGACGGCATGCGTTTCAATTTCTTGATGTTTTTGTTTTGTTTTTTTCATATCGGCTGAGCCGATTCTGCAAAAGGTACCACCCCAACTGGGTACCTGTAGCAGAACTGTTTTTATTTTATGTTTATTTTTTTAAGTAATATTTAAACTCCTTTAAATATTTTAAAAAAAAAATTTACAAACTCATTTTAAAATATTTATTTAACAACTTAAAAAAAGTAATCGATAGCTTTTATCATAATGCATCCGCATCATTTTCCTATAGATATATATGTATTTAACTTTTTTTAAAGAAAATGTTACTTAGATCAATAAAATTAACCGATTGTGATTTTTTTTTTTAATTTAATAGTTAAGAAAGTAATGAATAGTAAATTGATATATTTTTTTAAAATATTTTAAAATAAAAAAATACATTTGCATTTACTATCACCTTTCTCGATTATAAATATCGGTCTAGTAGCATTATCTTTTTTATTTTTTAAGAGTCGGGACTTTCTTACTCACACGTGCCGGTGCCCCAAATAAAAACAAATTCCCGCCAAAGAAGACCTACTTTTGAGTCTTCATCCTCTCTTCCCGCCATTTCAAGTCCCATCCGCCCGACCCTGCCATCACGACAAGCAACTGCGATTTCTCTGGGCAACGGTTTCCTTCGTAAGCATAATTTTTTTTCAGTTTCTTCATATAATTTACCAAGCTTTGTCTCGATATGAATTTTAGTTTATCTTCCTCCTGTAGGTTTAGGTTTTAGTACCCTTGAGTTGTTAATTTGATCTGTTACTATACCTGATTCGTTCTGCTTAATCCGTTATCTTCCTGATGGATTTGGGGATCTGAAATAATTATAGGTATAGTTCTCAAACATGACCAGAGAGGACATCGAAAATGGAAGCGAGGACATGGTTATTGATGAGGGTAAACCTGAAGGCGGTGAACGGATGCAAGGGAACGCTGTTCCTGAAGGATTTAATGCCAATTATCTCAAAGTCTATTACGGTAAATTATTCATGTGATTTTTCCTTGCCTCTGGATTGTGTTGATCCAGCTAGATTTCAATTTTCTGGGATTAGCTCATTCATATCGATAATTTTTTTGTTGCTTTTATTTGTGGCAGGAAAGCTTTTTCCACACGCAGATATGTTCAAATGGATGTCCTATGGAAACGGTGAAACTACATATCCTAATCACTGCGTGTGCGTGTTTAGTGTGTGCGCGCATGCGAAAGTAATTTTGCTGAAGATTACTTAATTTATATTTGTAGATGGGAAGCATCCTGCCTGTGATCAGTCCTACTTTGGCCGAAGAGAATTTTCGTTCACACTGGATAATGACATTTATCTCCGCTTTCAGTCTTTCAACAGCGCATCTGAACTTGAAAACTCTATCAAAGAAAAGTGTCCTTTTAAAATAGATATCGGGCCTGTGTACAGCGTGGATGTAAGATTTTCAATATCGTTCCTGATTATGTCGATCTGAGGCATGTTTTCTGTGACAGTTAATGCCTGACTTGTTTCGCACTAGATTTTGTCTTAGTTTTAAAGTTGCATATTGAACTAAGAAGTTTAAGCATACAATTCTAATCAAAGATGAAAACTACCTCTTAAGCTAGTTTTTACAATTTTCTTGCCTGTAATGTTGACTTTAAAATCATTTTTCTGCTGCAGCCCGCAAAGAGACATGCATATGCACTAAGTGGTGATAATGTTTTCGCTCCAGTGGAGAGGGAGCTTATTTTTGATATAGTAAGTTAATGAACTTGTGAACATACTAAAACAATCACAATTTAACTGAAATCTTGACTATGAGGGCTTGTTTATTTGACTTGTACTTCCTTCGGCAGGATATTACAGATTATGATGATGTTAGATACTGCTGCTCAGGAGCTGATGTTTGCTTGGACTGCTGGCCACTAATGACAGTTGCTATCAAAGTGATTGATGCTTCCCTCAGAGGTAGGGGTGACATTTGTTTTCCTCCTTAGCCCAAGCAAACAAAGAAGACAGACTGATTGGTATCTGATTTCTTTATTTGAATAGTTAGGGGCGCATCTTTAAGAAATTGTATTTTAAATGAACACAATCGGAGTGGCTTCTAGCTCTTGTTAATGTTGCAATATTAAGGCGTCATGTTATATGGAGAGATGATGCTAGAAAGTTACTCCCTTTGCTATAAGTTTCCACTAACATTAATGAGAAGGTTTAATATAAAGTGTCGGAAGCTACTTACTATTAGTTTTAATAAAGTAAAATATTGGCCCTATATGTTATTTAATTTTTATCATCTTTACAAATGCCATAGCTTTACACTTTGCTTTTAACTCCTCTGTTGCAGATGATTTTGGTTTTAATCATATTCTCTGGGTATATAGTGGTCGACGTGGTGTTCATTGTTGGGTTTGTGATAGGAAAGCAAGAAGGTTATGCCACAGACATTTGATCATTCTAATAATTTGAACACATATTGCATTTTCCTTACCTTATGTCATGACACAAAATTACACAAACTGTACTGCGGTTGCTCCTGCAGGTTGACAAATGAACAGAGGGCATCTATTGCTGAATATTTCCGTGTACACAAGGTGGTATACCATTCTTTTCAAAATAATTTGAATTTGAAAGATATTTCATGGTATAGAGATTTATGGAATTTCTTAAATCTGTTCAGGGAAATGAAAACAGTCATAAAAAGGTGTCTCTAACGGTTCCTCTGCACCCATTCCTTGGGTAAGTGTTAATATTTTTACTTTCTAATTCTGGGACCATTTTTCCTCTTCTAAGACATGTCCTATCTCTGCAGGAGATCATACACTGAAGTTCTAGAGGACTTCTTTGAGTCAAAATTGCTTTTAAGTCAAAAACTTTTTTCCACTGAAGAGAGATATGAGAAGATCCTAGAGATGATTCCGGATGAATGTATGGAATTTTTTCCCTTTCTTGTGTAAAAAAATGTTCTTAACCATAATACACGGCATTATCTTTGCAGCTATCACCTCTGAACTTCGGGGAAAGTGGCAGGACAATAAGCGATCCTCCATGTCAAAAGAGGACACTAATGTTGTTAGATGGCAGCAACTAAAACATATACTGCAATCAGGAAAACATAAGGTATGAAATATTTATTATAATACAACTGTCTCTCTAGGAACCTGGTACTTGAAAATCAGCATCTATGCCATGCTAGCATGAATAGTAGGACAAAAAAAACTAATTTCTATTCAATACATTGGGTTTAGAATTTTTCATTTATCTAAGGCGTCCAGATGCATTAGATTGGACTAGGAGATATTTCAGGTAGTTTTATATTTCTACAATTACTTTAGATTCTAATAATACCTTGGTGATGTGTTGTCTGGTTATAACGAGGTCGGTTACTTTTACATTTTTATTTAGTGCTGGTTTCTTAGTACTATCTATCCAATGGATAGCAAATAGGCAATAGTAAGGTTTTGAAGGAGATAATCTGGGAATACTTAGGATGAATAAAATTGTGATAAGAGTTAATGATGGATTCATGTAAGCTATTGGGCGAGGAATTCTCTAAGCTCGTAAAGTGTAAGGCAATTTTATTAGGACTTTGTTGTTTTGTTTGGCCTCTTTCCTTGTTTCAGGCACAAGGACCGCAAAGGTGTGTCAAAGAGATTGTATTCTCTTTTACCTACCCCAGGCTTGATATGGAGGTTAGTATAATCCCTTCCCTGTTTCTTACATTCTTCTCAGGGTCATATATCAGCATGGATAAAGAAATATATATTCCTTAGTCAAGTACTGACATCTAATGATAACTCTTGTCATCTGGCCTATCTGTTTGTGATCTAGGTTTCAAAACACATGAATCATTTGCTAAAAGCACCTTTCTGCGTACATCCAAAAACAGGTTAGGCCAGGAATATTTGTTAGCACTGAATATGAACGGCCATGGTAATACAAATGTTGACTGGATATCACATTATTGGATAATGTTCTTAAAACTGCAAAGCATTTTCTATACGCCTCAAAACTCCAAAAATTATTAAAATTAAAGAGATGTTCAAACTTTGGCGATGGAATTCATAATTTCATATGCTTATTGCATGAAACCTTGAATATGTGATATCTGCAAACATCTTTTATGGCAGATATTAATTAGTTGTGGTGTGATTTTAGTACTTCCATAGTCATTTATTCTCCCTATTCCAGGTCGTGTTTGTGTTCCTATTGATCCAAACTGTTGCGAAGAATTTGACCCCACATCAGTACCAACCCTTTCCAAGGTAAATTTGTATGGAATGGTCGTATTTATTACTATTTATTTTCATTTTTGTAGATGCTTTCCAGGACAATTTTTTTTTTCAAACCCAGTTGAAGTGTTTTGTAAAATTTTCATCTAAGAACAATATAATTTTTTTTTCCTAATGATGCAGATCTTGAATAATTCCTGATTTCTATGTCATACAATCACTACACTTTTCCCATAATTACTCCATGCATGAATAGTATTACTGGGCTAACATTAAAAATTTACATAAGCTATTCTGAGACTGCTTATTGGAAACCGTGCAATTGTGGCTTCTCCCTATTTTATTGTAACGGTGTAAGCTTTGTAAAATCTGAAGATAGGGCCTAGCCAATTCCCCACCTCTAGCATTATTTCTAGTTTAATCTTTTGTAGTCTTAATATTTGTTCACGTAGCCAACTGTAAGTCGTGTGAACAAAAGCTTTGGTAACTTGTACCCATAGCTCATCCATAAGTACTCCATCTCAGCTCTGCCATTTGCATCTTGATTTCTCCACCAATACCATCTTAGCATTTGGAATCATATGTTAGTGGGTGGGTTTTCATCTTCAGCATAATTGAACTCTTTTATAGACTTACTTTTGGGCTATTAATTAGTTTATGTTGGACTTTCTTGGGAACTTCAATGGTTTTCTTGTTTATGCTGTTATAAAACTCAACTCTATTAATCATTTGCTATTATGAATGAATGTTACTCACGCTTCCTTGCCTAGCTGCCTCCTTATTCATGTGAGCTAAAAGCATCCAGTTAATGTGCCTCTTGATTAATAGACACGTGATTAAACTATCCAAATATCTAGTTTTTTTTTACTACACATTTGATTGTTTTTCTCTTTAGAAATCTCCTTGTTGGAGCAAATTTACACCTTGTTTTTCAACAGTAAGATAAGTTTTATGAAAGGATCAAGACGGAACTAACAGTACACATGGAGTATACATCAGATACACCTAATTAGAGAAAGGAAAAAGATCAAGAAAATTATGGAAGCTTAAGCTAGAGGAAAGAAAGCTTAAAATTCCTCCATTGTTGCTTTGCTGTCTTCGAAGCTTTGTTTCTTTTCTCTTGCCATGTGCACTGAATTAAACAGATCGGGATCATTCTCCCCAAGATCTTGCTGTGATCACTTTCAAATCTTCGTCTCCAGCATACTGATAAATCTGCCACCAGTCTAGGCATCACCCAATTTAGCCAAGAGAACCAAGAACTGCACGCTACATAATTCTAGCAACTCACAATGAAGTAATCGATGGACAGCATTTTCCTCATCCCTCGTACACATGCAACACCACTGTTACCATAACATGTCTCTTTTGTACATTTTTCAAGGTAAGGATCTTCCCTAGTGTACCCGTCCAAACAAAGAAAGCCGCTCTCAGGGGGGTTTTGGTCCTGCAGATGGACTTCGATGGAACGTTAATATTATGACAAGATCAATGCACTATAGATTTTCCCTCCGATTTAAAGCACTCCCCCACAGTCGCCAGCAACAACGTACTGATTCTTCTTAGGAAGATTTCTTGAACAATATTCCCAAGTAATATATAACACAGTGATTCCATCCTCCCTCAAAGTTCAAATACCTTTGGATCAACCAAAAATAGTTCTATAACCCCATGGTTTTGTGGAGTCATTGGTGAGAAAAATAGCACTTGCACCTTATCAGATTTGCGTGAGGAAATATTAAGGATGAATACTTTTAATTTAAAGCAGTTAGTGGAATTTGTCTGCTGGATCTCATGGCATCCCATTTGATTTTTGTTGAATTTGCAGCTTTTAGAAGAAACTAACACGGGAAGTTTGAGAGCAGATATTGATAATGGTATGCCAATACAATGCTTGCTCCTTTCATCACTGATACCGTTTGGTATTTTTTTTCCAGTACGATTGACGGTGTTGTAAGTTTTCTTGATGCCAGAATGGGATAGAACCTCATTGGGGAAATCAGTTAGGTTTTTCAGATCATCATTCTTGCAGCCTCTACTGAAGGTTTGCAAGGTA
Source organism: Cyclocarya paliurus (assembly GCA_029856935.1). Lineage (NCBI taxonomy): Eukaryota > Viridiplantae > Streptophyta > Magnoliopsida > Fagales > Juglandaceae > Cyclocarya > Cyclocarya paliurus. The sequence goes on from CM056948.1 coordinate 9,224,780, forward strand.
TATCTCAAACTCTCTTGTTGCTCCTTGTGTCAATATGAGAAATTGCCATCGTGTCCAGATTTGCTTTGACATGTCTCTGCTTAGTAAGAAATTTAAGGCTGCAATTTTCAGTTTTGATTGGGTGGTTTTCGCTCTATGTTTTATTTTAGTCTATGCCTATTTTAGAATATCAAGTGTCTGCTAAAACGCGGACTATTTGAGGAAAGGTAGGTCTTGTTAATGATTCTAATAGAACTTCCCCAACCGCTGTGTAGTAGAAACTTGCTATCTGTATTTCTAGAGGTCTGAAATGAAGTTGTTGTCCTTTTCTTTTCCTACGCCTTTTCAAGGAATGTCTAAGGGGTTTACTTATTTATGTCTGCTGATTCCACTTATACGTATGCTTAATATGTAAATATACAAATCCCTTTTCCTTTTAGATTTTTCTGCTGAAGCATCTCGTTTTACAGAAGGAAGTACTAGGTTAACTATGCAATTCATGAAATGTTGCAGGAAGAGATAGAAAACTCCTACAATGCGAAACTGCAACACTCAAAGAATTCCCTGAATTGGTAGTGTTTATCTAATTACTTCATCACACCATGTCTCCGGCGGCTATCAGAGTTGGTCTGATTATTGGCATGATTATATATGGAGGAACTGAAATGATCATGATGGAAATTTAGAAGGGTGCGTAAATACTGAAAAGTGAGTTTCAGTTAGTTTTGTTTACTACGAAACGAGGTGTCCGATTAGCCTCCATTGTTGACCTTGAGAAGGTCTTTAGAATCTACTTGCATGTGAGCTGTTATAATTTCTGCAAACGCATCAATTTTCTTAAGCAAGGTACCAGGAATTTCTTTTCTTTTGTTTTTCTCCGTGGAGTTTTGTGTCGTTGCCGGTAGGGTGAGATAACCACTTCTAGAGTAACTACAAACAAAAAGCTCCTTTTAACTTTGTCTTGGATTCTGCATGATTACCTATTAAAACAGGTTCTTGACAAAACGTATGCTTTCATCTTAAATTCAATTTTAATTAGGATCAGAAAAGTTTTAGCTTGAAATGGACATCAAATAAGTCCCTGTCTAGTTGGCGTGCAGATAGGGGCATTTTTGTACTCGATATCACTAGAGGAGATTGGCCCTCCAACATACAATCAAGCACTTTGTGGTCACTTCTGTGTTGGACGCTTGTATTTTTATTTTCTTATCTTCTGGGTTAGGGCCTCGGATGGTACAAAAAAGTATAGGAGTCGCAAACTCGCAATAGTCCGAAAGGACAAATACTGCACGGATTCGATTCCAGTGTGCTTGTCCTTATAATCTAATAGCAGCATCGCCATCTCTCTCAGTTGTATAGGCATTAGACTAGAACCACATATGACCTGGACCACCTCCTCCCCTAAAGCTTTCTTACGTTTGTTTAAGAAGAAGCCAGGGAACACAGCCGGGTCTAAACTCTCAATTTAAGAAATCGGATTTTTTCCACCCCGTCTTGTCAAAGCAAATTTTCATTTTTTAATCTTCATAAACTTTATTATCTCTCAATTATGACAGAAAAACCCTCAAACATAACAAACCAAACAAAAGAAGCTCCTCTCTAACAATATAAGCTGTACAATTTACCAACCACATCGAACATACGCCGTCGTATCCATTTATCCAATCTATACAATCCTCTAATCAACCAAGGAAAATGAAAACAATCTGTGAACAACTTATTCTCTCCCAACGCACCAACTTTAGCCAAAAAATCCGCTACTTGGTTCCCTTCTCGAAATAAATGCTTAATAGAGAAATCAAAACCTGCCAACAACAACATCAACTTATCCCAATAGTCCCAAAGATACCACACCAGAATCCATGAAACAACCAGCAAAGAATCGAACTCTATGTCAATGAACACATGCCCCAACTGTTGACATATTTTTATTCCTTCTACAACCGCCACGCTTCCTTATTAGAACAAGTACCAAAGAATTTGGAAAACCAAAAACCAAGTATCAATCTTGTGCTCCAAAATCCAACTTGTAATTTCAGAAATCCGTCCTCTTTGAGCATAAAAAATACATATGTTCTGTAATACATTATTTCCGTCCTCTTGGCCTGATCTTTGTAATCTACCACCCTCTGACTTCTTGCTGCAATCTTCTTATTTAATATAATGTACTTCTAAATGCTCAGGCAACCAAAAAAAAAAAAGAGAAACTGTAAGGGTGCGTTTGATTACACAACTCATCTCAACTCATCATTACACATTTTTTAAATTGCAATATAAAATATAATAAATAATTCAACTTTTTCAAATTTCAAAACAACTTTAATATTAAAAAATAATATTCTAATAATATTTTATCATCTCAAATCAACTCAACTCAACTCAACTCAACTCACTTCAACATCCAAACTCACCCTTGACTTTATTCCAGAACTCAAAACATAGCAATATAAGGTAAAGGTAAACAGGATTCACATATGAAATCCCTCTAAGAACATATTCTTAATGCCTTCATACAAAAAGGCAGAAGGCGAAAATATAACCATAAGAACCTCTGGCATAGCCACGGAACCCCCGCCAACACTACCATTTACACTTAACTTGGTATTTTCTCCTCAAAAAGTTGCAACATTTTTCACAAATTCAGCTTGAGAAACAAGTTCTCCTCTAATTAGCAAGAACTTCCCAGATCAATTCGGGATCGAAAGACGGCATCGTCTCCAGCGAACATCCTTCAGTTTCAGGTTCCTTTGCCGGTGCCGTCGGACACTCCGTTGAAACAGAGGACGGTGAGTTCTCGCACTTCAGAAACTCGTCCTCGGAAACTTCGGATGATAACAAGTCGCTGCCCCAACTATCAGGGAGAGCCAACGGCTTCACCCGTAACGATAAAGAAGACGACGACGACGGCCCAACCTTCATTGCCTTCTCAATCTCGCTAACATTGGCATCAATTTTCGTGCTGCATTTCTTAACATTCTTTTTAGCTCTCTCTCTTTTCACCTTCTGACAAATCGCTTGGATTTTGGAATCCACCGAGCTCTTCAAGGCATTCAATCTCGTACAATCTCCGAATCCTAACACAATTGGATCAGTAAGATTTGGGAAATTCAAGCGCGCATATTCACCACGAAGCTTACAAGCAGCACGGTCGTAGGCGTAAGCAGCGGCTTCAGCAGTGTCAAAGGTGCCCAACCAGACTCTCATTCTGTTCTGGGGTAGTCTAATCTCGGCGACCCATTTGCCCCAGTGCCTCTGCCTCACTCCTCTGTATAACTTTTTCTTGTATGGATTTATGAAAGCGCTTGAGCACACAGAGCTCTGCAATGGGTTGGCCGCCGAACTGCGAGTAAACGCACCGTTTGCTTGGCTTTCTTGGCAGAACTTCAGGAGAAGATCTCTTTGGCGGAGGTAAACAGAAGAGCCTAGAGGCTCAAAAACGGGGCTGGTGATGGTGTTTGATGAATCGCAACGAGAGAAAATTGAATCCAAGGTGTTGGTGCCCCCTGTTAATATGAGTTGAGATAACGATGATCGGATATCGGCACAGTCGGTGAATGCGACGGGAAGGTTGTGGTCTCGACTTGTATCCATAGTGGATGAAAATTTTTCTCGGTGTTCGTTTTCCGTGAAAATTGGAACAGGCAAATCGGTAGGAAATCAATGTGCAGTAAACGAGGCCACTAAAAACTGTCCTTTTTTCCCGAGAGATGGTGGAAATTAGAACAGAAGGGTTAAGAAAACGAAAAACTGCAAATGGGTGAAGACAGTTTGGTAGTCTTTCGTTACCAAAAACAGAGAAGATGAAAAAGAAAGAGTAAAGGAACTTAATTTTTAGCTCTGAAACAGAGTGATCCAAGGAGTTACGTGGATCACTGAAGAACTGTAGGGATACAGGGTTCAAAGAAGAAGTTTCGGGTTCTTAAGAAAGCTTAACAAAGGAACGGAGTTACCATGAAAGAAACCAGAAGCATTAGAAGGTTTGGCAGTAAGAGGTAGAGGACCCAATTGAGATTTCCTTTTCCGAAATCTCACAACAGTATTTCGCAGTACTGTGTTGAGAGTTGAGACCAAGTTCGGTCTCCTTCTTTGGTGTATTTATAGCTGCAGAGATCATGAATGCATAGCCCTCCGCGTTGATTTTTAACTCTCTCTCTCTCTCTGTTCATCACAGTCAAAATCTTCTTTTACAGAGTCGCCTCTACGAGATGACTTTTCCAACGAATCTCATTTTTTTTTTCTTTTTTAATTTAGGTATAGTTTTGGTTAGATGAATTAAGCTAAAAATTAAAAATAAAATAAAATATTATTTTTTAATATTATTATTAATTTAAAAATTAAATATTTTATTATATTTTATATAAAAATTTAAAAATTTATAATAATTAAATAAATAAAAAGACTTTATATTCAAATCAAGTCGTACGTTTGAATAATGAAAGTATTTTAGAATATTTATAAATAATAATAAAATAATAATAAATAATAATAAATAATAATAAAAGTATTTAAAAGTAACTCAAATACTATATTAGCAAGGATATTATGCTATATAGTTAGAAAAAATTATGTAAATGAGTTTACAACATTTTTTTTTTTTATTTGGTTTACAAATTAGTTTGAATTTCTGAGATCCTTTGGAAAGTACACTTTGTCTGTAGTAGAAAGATTGCGTGGAAGATCTGATAATTAATTCCTTGCTTCTTTTAGTTGGTTTCCAATTGACCAATTAAGGCGGTTTAAATAAGTAAAATTTTCATTTCATCTTATTTTAATTTATTATTATAATTTTTAAAATTTTTTATATAAATATAATAAATAATTTAATTTTTTAAAATAATAATAATAAGTAATATTTTATTTATTTTTTAACTTTCATCTAAAACCATCACTTCTTACTATCCAGCCTAACTTTCTAAAACCCTATTTAGATATAAAAATGATCTCATCTTATTTCATTATTATAATTTTTTTAAATCGCTATATAAAATATTATAAACAGTTTAATTTTTTCAAAATTTAAAATAATAATAATATTAAAAAATAATATTCTAATAATATTTTATTTAATTTTTATCAAAAACCATCCCATCTCATCTCACTACTTAAACAGATTTAAAACTCTTATAGACTGTAAAATTAATATCTAGATTCCCACCTTTTTTTTTGAAAAAATAAATAAATCATCAACCTTATCAAAATTAAAAACAAAAGAGTTTACTCTTTTGTTTTTTAAGAAATGAGTATGGAAAACTAGATGCTGCATTTAATCTAATTTTATAATTTTATTTTCTCGAAAGAACATGAAAATATTATAAAGAAAGCATTTGTGACGTGGACGGGGAAATCCTATGCATGCCGTTGATGCCAAGTTCTGAGTACTAGAACATGTTATGAGAGAAAATTACGAGAATATGATCTATATATATATATATGAAATAAAGATCAATATATATAATCTATGTATATATTAGTTTTTACGTAATCAGTCAGATAATAAAAAAAAAAATTAGTAAAATTCAATATGATATTTTTTTTTGATAATGATATAAATGCACAGTTTTTTTATGATATTTTTTATAACCATATTTTTAAAATAATTGTATTTATATAAAGTGATATTATTTCTATAATCTATTTTTTAAAGATTTTTTAATTTTAAAATACATATAGATAGATAATTATAAAATTTTTGTATTTCTATCCTTTTGCCTATTTTTTTCCCCCATAAAACTTGAATGGTAGGATGGTTAGCTGGCTTTAATTTTTTGATCTAGAAGAAGTGGCGAGTCAGCGTGGCAGACTGGCAGAGTCAGAAGGAGGACAGTGAATCATGGTATGTAAGAGAGAGTGCGGGTTGAGTCTTGACTTTCTCCAGCTTGAGGTTTTGAATTTGTTTCTTTCTTCTTGCTCCTGTCCTGTGCCACTAATAGCCTTAGCATTTATCTATGAGCGGTGCTACTCTGCCCGCTCCATTTGACAGACAGTGTAAAATCAGTTTTTTTATTTATTTATATTTTTTTAATATATTTAAATATTTTTAAAAAATAAAAAAAATATATCAATACATTTAAAATCACTTTCTTTATTATTAAATAAAAAATAATAATTTCACTAAGCGGTCAAATGGAGTGATTCACTTAAGACGGCATAGTAGTGTTTTTCTTTATCTATACATAAGTATATCTAAAATTATCTCTTTTACATATCTATTTAGTCATTTAAATAAAACTTCTATATTAGTTTATGCATATTTAAAATAAAATAATAATAAAATTATTATTATTAATTTTTTTATCAAATCTTTATTTTAATATAAATTTATTAAAAAATTATTTATTAATATGTATATATATACATATACTAGTACAAACATGAAAAAATCTACACAACCTCTTCATATTCACATAACATACGCACACCATACTTTTTATTATTTTTATTATTTTTTTATCAAATATTTAATATATAAATACTAATTAGAATAATTGAATTAATTTAAAAAGAATAAACTAACAAAAAAATGAAAAGATATTAAAAATTTTTAAAAATATAATATGTAGAGATTCAGGAAATTGTGTAGTATTGCTCTTTTGATAATATGTAAAATTGTCACGTCAATTTAGATAAAAAAAAAAGTAAATATATTATTAAATTGCAGTTCGTAAAAAGCTACTTTCTCGATTTATCATTTATTATTCATATAATAAATATTTGATAAAAATAAAAATAATAAAAATTAAAAAAAATTATGATGTGTGAAAGTTGTGTGAATAGTAAGAAATTGTGAATATTTTTTCCTATCATAGTAGCCAATCTTTCTCCCTCATAACTTCTCTGCCACGCGTCTCCTTTTCTAACATTTCTACATTTATGTTTCGTCTATGGCTCATCTGGATTATTATCTTTCTTCTTCTCCTTACAACCATTTACTATTTAAATAGAAATGGTTTATATAATTTCTAAATAGATAATATCGTGCAAATTTTTGTTAAAAAATAAACTCCACATTAAAAATTTATTAAAAAAATATTATTTATTAATAAGATCCACTTATTTTATAAAATAATGTTTACAAAATTTATCTATTTAAAATTTATACCTAACATGACTCTTTAAATTTTAATCGTACTCGATTCTATCGAGTTAATGTACCAATTATTTAAATAATTAAATAATATCTTAAATAAGATATATATGATTAAACCGATCAAACCTAAAATGGACAACAATATATACAAATATATATACATATATATATTTTATAACAGCTCGTACTCTATGTTCTATGAATTGAATGATTTTATCTTCTCATTAATTTTAAGAAATATTTGGATTCAAGTCTTTACTCACCTTTATTAGCATTAGGTATTTTAAGGTGTGAGAATCTTGTGCGCTCCTAACAAAAAAAAAAGTGAGATTTATCATTAAAAAAATAATTTGCATAATTTAGAATTGAAAATATCATTTCTAGTATTAATTTGAAACTTAGTTATTCTAATCAGTTTTATTTGATGGAGTACTTGTGTATCATCTACTTCCTCCATGCACGATTATGGGATTGATCAACCCATTTCACACAGGCAACCCACATATAGTTAACATGGGTAAAGACTAACCTGTAATTAGGTCAGAAAGATGGGTAAGAGCTAGGCAAGGTTAGAAATTTGATTAGTCAGAATGATATGATCATCCTTGCATGTTTAAGCAATCGTGGAAAAAAAAGTTCACGTTGATGCCATTTTCAATCATTAAGTGACCAATAGTAATTGGTTGGATGACTTGGGATGATGATCATGTTGATTGATCATGGATCATGGTGTGCATCTATGATTTAGGTTCCATTTAGATAGTGAGATAAGATGAGATGATTTTATATGAGAGTTGAAAGTTGAATAAAATATTATTAGAATATTATTTTTTAACATTATTATTGTTTTGGGACTTAAAAAAGTTGAATTGTTTATTATATTTTGTGTGAAAATTTTAAAAAATTATGATGATGAGATGGAATGAAATCGTTTTTGTATTCAAACAGGGCCTTAATAAAATAAATAAAGTACAAAAGATAAACATTAATATCAAATAAGCAACCTACGTGAGTTAATATGGACAAAGCTTTACCAACTTATAATTAGGTAAAAAAGATGGCTAAGAGTTAAAACAAAATTAGAACATGATAGTTAGAATGATATTATCCTCACATGTTTAAGCACTCGTGGAAGAAAAGTTCACGTCGATATGATTTGCAATCAAGTGATCAATGGTGGCAATTTATAGGACTTTTTTCAGTAAAAATAATTGCTCAAAAAATCACTTTCTTATAATGTGGTCGGATCAGATGATTCGGGAATAGTGATCATGTTGATTAGTCATGGTATGCTTCTTGATTTAATAAAATAAATCAAGTACAAAAGATAAAACTTAAGATTTGGCGTGATTTTGTTAAAAAGAAAAAGAAAGAAGATTTGGCGTGATTCGAGAGCGAGATCACAAAGCTTATGGATGAAATTATCATACGTACGTATCTAATACAAATTCTCAACTCACTCTCTCCCCTAAAAGTCTTTTTTGTTGTCATTAACTTTTTTTACCTTTATTATTTTGTTTGATCTCTCGTGTCTTGTCGCATGCTCAAGTTTAGTCTCAAACAGTTGAAAATCAAATTGTTATATTACAAAAAAAAAAAAAAAATATTTGTGATAAATTATTTACGATTATAATAATTATTTCTGATAAAAATAATTATTTTATTGTAATTGATCAAGATTCTGGCTCATATTATTATCCATTTGTGTAGCAGCTGGCATGTACCCTTTATCGTAGAATGGTAAGCAACAGCATTCATTTGCATAGCTTTGAGCAGGCAAACTTTTTTGAGTCATCGTCCCTCACCTACAAAGATGAAACACCCCAAATGACGAATAATTAACACTGCCTGCAGGCCTCTCTCCATTTCACGGGTAACAATTTCAAAAAAGATACTAACAAATCTCAACCCCACATGTCCAAATTTAATTCTTCTCAACATATAGAGACATGTGATAAACAGCCAATATATAGACTTTTTTTTTTAAAATTTTTTATAATTTTCAATCATTTAAATGAACATTCACTTACTAGTAGATGCCATCTTTAATCACACAGATTAATATAATATATTTTAATTGATTTTATACCTTAACTATTTAAACAGATAATTACTTAAAATGTCCGAAATTAACGAATTATAAGTATTGGAAAGTAAAATTCTTGCGTTCAAAACCACAAAGGCTGAATGAGGTAGATTAGACCTACAGCACAGTGGGACATGGTCCTACCAAATGGTGCATTAAAGACGTAAAGGTAACATCGAAAAGTAAAGAGGGAGAGGGTAACTTCACAACTGTATGAGAGGCTTTCAAAAATCAAAGACAGCTCGTGATCAAAGAGGACAACACCGCCCCAGGGCCCCAACCCAATCTCTATGCCCTTAAAAAAGGACTGTTTTTGCATGTGAAAATATGAAAAAAATCTTATATGAATGTATGGTCATAAAAATTAATATAATATTTTAGAAAAAATTTCGAAATAAAAAAATAAATTATGCTTTAGAACAGCAATATTGGAGTTTAGTCCAGAACGAAAGCGAACAACAATGGAGTTTTGAGTCGAAATAAATCGCCCAAAAAGGTGTATTTTGGCGGTATGCGGACTTGGTCATAAAACTAAGAGTCAAGCAATCAATCCGCTTGACGCCGACTATTTGCGTGGTCCTTGCTCCTGAGCTCGACACGTTAACACATCATTTTTCTTTTGCCCACACTCAACCCCTACTCCACGCGTAGATCAATTATTCTATCAACAAAAATTCTACTCAACCTCTTACTATTCACACCACACTTTACACTCCATCTTTTTTTTAATTTTTTTTTAATTTTTTTTATCAAATATATTTTTATATGAATAGTGAATAAAAAATTATAAATAGTTTAAAAAAAATAAATTCAAAAAAAAATTTAAAAAAATATTAAAAAATATTAAAAAGTGTGGAGTGTGGAATATGAGGAGAATGAATAGCAAAACCCTTCTATCAATTATTTTTTCTTTTCTTTTCTTCTAAAAAGGTTTTTCCTTATATGCTTCGCGTTTCTTCTATGATGTCGTGCTGCTGTCATGAAGGGGAAATGACGTCATGCTGACCCCAAGGTCTGGGCCCAGTGAGCCTCTCACATGGGCTTGGGGTCCATGTCAATTGTGATGGTGATCTGTCAGGATGTAGGTGACTGGATCACGGTGCTATTGGTTGGGAGACTGCATGCATGGGTGTGGTGCATGGTTTCAACTTTCCAAACACCACATTCAACAAATGGCTGGTGTGGATTGGGCCATAACAAATATTTTTGGATAACTTCTCTCTATTTTTTGCTTTTTCAATGAGTTGGGTCGAATAAATACAGATAAGAGCTTTCATACTCCATGTTGATGGTCGGACAAATTTAGCTCCACCTAGAAGTTTCAGAATATTCTTTCGTTTGAAGTCCTTTAAACATAACCCGTACAAATTTAAATTTACAACATTATTTTTTTTATCACTTTTAAAATGTTGGGTACGACAAATACCAAGCATGATAGTGTTGAATTGGCAAATGTTATAAATTATGTTGTGACAACATCTCAATTATTTAATTTAAGAGCTATTTTATTCTCAAACCGGCCAGTGAGTTTTAAAATTTATTTTTCATATCAAATTATGTCATGTTATAAGCACTTTATCAGACGTAATGTTAATCAAATTTTTCTTGATTCAAAACTAGTAATATTTGAGATTAATTGATAATTCCATTCAATAGAGTGCCCTATGTATAGGTATGTACTATGTATATATATATATATATATATATATATATATATATATATATCTGTGTGTGTATATAGGTATGCATATATATATTTTCAACAGTCATTATGGAGCAAGAAACAAAAATATAAGCAGATCGAGAAATGTCTCTAGCAAGTAGAGTCGATCCCATCTTCCATCTTGCATTAAGCTGCCAATGAAAAATGCCGGATTGCTGTGTCATGTGTTGATGGTCTATGGAAACAAAGAAAAAACACCATATAGCATCTTGTGAAAAATAAAAATAAACAATGGCAAGGGAAGATAGCTAGATCTAGGAGGATTGACCTCCCATGAATTAATGAGCCTGATGAGGATCGTTTAGAGAAGATAGTGGACAAAGGGGAGCAGATGATCGAGCCTGCATAAAGAAGCACAGTATTGGCTATTTGGAATGGTTATTGAAAGAAAAACTAGTTGAGTGCCCAATAAATTTTAGAGGGACCATTAGTCATCCAACAAATAAATAAACAACAGCAATAATTTTTTCAAAACTTATTGTCATTATCAATCTACTTCTGAGTAGTTATGATCTTAAAGTTATGGCCAGCTTGATGTGTTCATATTTTTTTCCCATTACTTAGGGTCTAAAGCTATTGCATTGTCTTAGAATGGCCAGAAGAAATGGCACTAAAAGCCGCCATGTGAAGAAGAGATGAAAACCAGTACTTATTATTATTGCACCACCACTATGGAAGCTGCGTTTAGATATTGAACTGAGTTAAATTGAGATGATAAAATATTATTATAATATTATTTTTTAAGATTATTATTATTTTAGAATTAGAAAAAGTTGAATTGTTTATTATATTTTGTATTAAAATTTGAAAAAATTATAATGATAAGTTGAGATGAGTTTATGTTCCAAATGTAGCTGACTCAAAAGGCAAACACATTTTCATGTTACCCTGATTTTCATTCGTCAGAAACACAAACAGTACTACCTCTTGCTACCATTGTATTTGATGCCTCAGCTTGTGAAAACCGTTGCTTCAAATGCATGCAACTGTGCGAGAAAGATCTCAGGTATCCACTGTCAATTAAAGATTCTCGCACATCGCGCATATATATATATATATAAATAAAAAATAAAAATTTCCGCAAATCTTGGACATATAAATCTCAGTCTTCCACCCAGCCTGTACATTAGAGTAGACCAGAATTAATAGGATAACGAGTGTGGCCCGATCGAGTCTCATCAGGATACCCTTGCTTCAGTGCAATGAGCTGTCTTTAGACCCTGGTCATCTTCGAGTTTATATCATTCTCAGGGTATATGAATGGTATATGTTGGATCAGGTCGCTTTGACAATTCCATTAATGTAAACTATCTGCAGCTTATAGAAATAAGTTTTAGGCCCCAGCAGTACTAGTACATGAAAATTATATATAATATGCAGAATGAGCATGCATGCATGACCTCTTCATATATAAAAAGACTACAGTGGACTTTTAAGAGTGATCTGCTGTAAAGTCTTTTAATGATTTTGAGAGATAACCACTTTCTTGTACAGAGGTTTTGATCGAGAAATTAGATTCTTCTCTCTCTCTCTCTCTCTATATGCATATATATATATATATATATAAGAAGGCTAAAAGGTGGTTTCGTACTTTGTTGAAAAAACTTGTGCCGATGTTATCAAACCCTGAAAATGAGGGTAAGCTGACTTTTGCAGTCCAACACCGACACCACTTGGACGTATCTATCGATCTTTTCTATCTGTGGGGGTTGAGAGGTGTTAGGAGGGAGTTTGTTGAAGCAATTAAGGTTCATGACTCTTTCTGCCACGTCAGATATGAAATGGTATTGTCGACGTTCTCTCTGGTTGTTCTTTTCCTTTTTTTCACCCGTTCTCATGTTCTGCATTTGAGTGAGATCAGTAGGAGTTTTTCCTTCAAAAATCAAAGAATGATTGATGATTTTACATGCTATCTCTTTTTAAGGAAAGTTCGGTGTTCGGGATATAGAATATATCAGTACATCTATAAATAATAGTAAAATAGTTTAAGTTAAAGATATTTTTATTGAGTTTTGAAAAATAGAGAAAAAAAAGTTAAATAAAAATCATATTAAGGGTTAGAGTAAGGTTACAAACAGTATTTTTATCACTTTTTATCTTGAGAAATAATATTTGCAGTTATAGAGGGTATAAGTATCGCGCATTCATTTTGAAAAAAATCCACTACAAGAAAATCGCTTAATGTGGCCAGTTATTTATTCCGAAAATAATTGTTTTCATTATAATTAGTCATTATCGTCATAAATAATTTGTCACAAATGTTCATATATTTTTTTGTCGTGAAAGTGAGTAAATATAAAACCTATATGAAAAAAATTAATTTTTTTTAATAATGGATTCTAATATTTTTCAAAAAAAATACGCGACGTTTGCACAATTCATAATTATATATAACACTACTCAATTATTTTATTATGTAAAATATGATGTTTTTCATCACTTTTGGCCCTTTGGGTCGTCATTTATATTTATTAAAAAAAATCTAAAACTTGATGGATTATATCACCTCGTTATATTATAAAGTTTTTTAATATTATTTTTATTTTAAAATTTGAAAAAGTAGTATTATCTTTTGTATTTTATTTAGGAGTTTGAAAATGTTGTGATGATTAGATAATAATTAAATAAAAAAAGTTTAATATTTGAAATTAAAAATATTTTTATATTTAAATGATATTTGAGAAAAAAAAAATCTAAGAATCCTTGCAAACATTTATTTTAGCAAACGTAACTTGTAAAATGCATCGAATTTGTTGTTTTCAAGGAAGAGGTACGTACCATCTGAGTACTCCCCATATTTTTTAGACGATTTTTATTTTATTTTATGATATTTTATTAAGCTCTATATATCTTCAAATAATAAGAATATTTAAAATTGATTAGATATAATGGGAACATTTTAAAACTTTGCCATAAAAGTTTAACAAAAAAATGTGCGAGTACAGATTGGCCCAGAACTATTCAGCTGAATATTAGCTGTACGAATAGACCAATTTAACTTTAATTTCTCTGTTGTTGGCCCAAAACCAGGTCATTTGCCTCATGGGCCCGAATTAGAACCGATAAGCCTACCTATTGATTATACAAAAGAAAAACTTTACACAACAAATTTATAAAACAGATTGGAGAGGTTTTTGAGAATGACTGTTTGCAATATTTTGCTTCATTGACCAACTACAGTGATATTAATAAGAGTTATTTTATTTTTTAATCGGTGTGTAGAGCATGTTATTTATATTATTTAAATGATAATATTTAATTTATAATATTTAAATTTTAAAATTTATTTTTTAAGATCCCGTTTGGATAGTGAAAGTGTTTCATTTCATCATTATAACTTTATTAAATTTCAACATAAAATATAATAAACAATTCAACTTTTTCAATTCTCAAAATAATAATAATATTTTAATAATATTTTATTCAACTTTCACCTCATCTCAACTCACTATCCAAACGATATGTAAAATGAATTATGTCATCTAAACACATTAATAAATATGCACTACACACCATTTTTCCGTTAATAAAACCTTTCAACATGGTGGACTTAAAGTGATAGGCTCATACAAAAATGATATGATTTTATTAAACTTTGTAAAATCATTTTTATCACAAGATTTTTTAATAAAATAAGAAAATGAGAAATTATACCTTAAGTTGTAGAGTGTGCAAACGTTACGCAACTAAAAAAAAAATGTGCAAACATTTATCTTTTAATTTCATTGTGTCCCTAACTCATTTACAACCAGCATTCGAGGTGCTCTCTCGTCACGGCATTAATATTAATTCAGCTATTTTGATTCGTTTGAAGCTCATTGGGTGGCTTAATGTCTTTCAGATGATCTCAAGTCTCAACCTCAACGAAATGATATTCGCAGTAGTGGCATTTACATAGGGTTTTGGCACTTTGGGAACTCAGCCATCTTCCAGTATCTCATGTTTGACTTCAAAGGCCAGTTGTCCAACCTCAGACTAGCTTGGTGAGAACCAGAGCTTGTTTGATTTGATGTAAGCCTATGCGAAAAATGTGTCCAGAAAATTTGTCTTCTTCCAAGTCAGAAATCTCACACTTGTTCTCTTCGATCCCTTATACATTTTTTATATATCTTGTGTTTAAGCTTTTTCCTTCAATTTTCATGTCATATTGTCATGACAATAGGGTTCTTTTGTAATGCAAACAAGTGGGTTTTTTCTTAGAATATGGAGTCAAAGTTTATTTTTTTTCATGGAGTTCTTTGTGATACTACCTGTCATTGATTGCTCTCAAGCTTATTTGAAGGGAAACATCAGAGAAATAAAACTTTATTTGATTTTTAGAATGTAAATTGTTTAAGTGGATGCTGTTTGTTTAATTATAGATTCTGAATGTAGGTGGTGAATACAAGTACAAACACTGGTTTGGATCCCAAAATTGCTCCCACTCAGAATGAAATGAATTGTTCAAATAAGAAAACAGGTGGGTAGAGCTTGGCTTTGAATTCTACTAAAGTTGACAATGTATATAATAGGGGAGACAAAGTGGATGGATCAAAGGAGGGTTCTCTTGTTATGAATGGTATAGATAGGAACAATTCCAGTAAGCATTTAGCATCGAGGGAAGCTGAAGATGTGCAAAAGGGTGAGGGTGGTGCGAGTGAAGAATCAAAAGGGAATGGAGGTGGTAATGAAAATGAGAAGTTGAGAAATGGTGTGGAATCCAAGGATGTGGGTAAGGTGGTGAGCAGTGAAGGGGGTATTATCTCTTCCATACCAATGTGGAACAAGGGTTCTCGGGGTGAAGAATGTGATTCATCTAATATGTGTACGGATGGAGAGAAAAATTTGGTTGCATGTTTGAGAGTTCCGGGGGATGGTGAGTATTGACACTGTAACTGAGATCGTTTTTCTATCGGTTAATTGGTAATGTTGTTTGTCTTTGTTGTTGGGTTGTGAAATTTGATGTTATCCACTCATATTTATTGAAGTTAACTCCTTAAGTACGTCTTTCTGTTTTGGTTAAGCGGCCAAATTTAAACATTCTATTTATGCTAAATTGTTTTCTCTTAATAAATTAACAAGATTACAACTATTGGAATATGGCTAATCACCATGTAGGATAACATGTGAGGAAATGTTCATGAACGACTTTGAGTTAGAGATTAAGGATGTACCTTTTAAAAAGTGTCATCCTGTGATACTTTACTGTCAAATCAACATGGGTTTGGAGAATCCATTAATCCTTTTTAAACATAGTGATATTATATATGTTTTTCAACTATCTTGTTAGTCTTTGTTTCTGGACTGTAAAATCAACATGCATTTAAGTATTTCGTTCCAGAAAATGGTACATTATAGAAAAAAGGGTTTTGGCAGTCATAGATTGTCAACTCCAAATTTGAACTATCTGTTCTAACGATAAAAGACCAAACGTTGTGTCACTTATGGATTGGTCTGATCTTTTTAGAAAATCTGGTATCAAGTCCTAATTCTAGAAAATGTTTGTTGATCACTTGAAAATCGATCTTTCAAAATCTGAATTGGTCTGATTCATAGTACCATATATGCAAATGAAGAATCATGAAATGTCTTGTCTTTTGAAAATATTGATCATATTTTACTGCTTTGTCTGACACACTGAAATATATTTCCAATTCCTTTTATTTTGTTCTTTTTGGGATTGATATTTATCATTCGGAATGCAATGTTGGTTGGAAATTTTTCAGACTCTCTAGATCTATTACTTTTAATTCAGAGTAAGGAAAAATGTCTTGTTACCATTTCTGCTCCTAATTTTGTCCAGTTAGCAGAAAGAAAAGTTCAAATTCAAGAGAGGGAACACAAAAATGTATCTTTATTGAAGTTTCAGTCACAAATGAGCTTTTATTTAATTAGTTTCTAGTCATTATGGCTAACTAAGTGTAACACCCCCTTCCCGTAGGCTAGGAGTGTCACGTGTTTTTCATAAAATAAATCCGGTAAGGAATCTCATATTTAAGAAAACAAATTAGGATTTATTTCATAAAACTTTATCTAATAAAAATGTCTTCAAAAACTTAAAAGAATAAATTGAATAGACGTCATGTCATAAAAGCAATAACATAAATTTATTTCTAGAAGGTCTGAAACTAAAATAACTGCTCCTTCTAATCCTGGCCTGTCTGCTCGTAATCATCATCCTCACCTGGATGGTTAAAAATATGAAAACAAACTAAAATGAGTCGAATACCCAGTAAGAAATCCATCACAACGTTAACATACTAAACATAAGGTTTTCATAAAAGTTTTCATGCTGAGAACTTAAAATTCATGACTATTCATACTGATATTTATGCTATGCATGATTGATTTATCTGAATTAACTGACTGATCTGTTTTAACTGACTGAACTGACTGGCCAACACACTTAATCCTATGTGCGAGGTTGTGCACCGGCCCCACGTCTCGCGGCTGCGAGGGGAGTCGCTGATAGTATTCTGGCATACTATGGTGGACCACGTTTGAGTCCGTGGCTTGCATGTCCACCCTGATCTGAACTGCATTGGTACCATGCATCTGAATGACCATCTGACTAACTGATCTGATTTTATCTTGCACTTGAATTTAAGATAATTTACGTGTCTTATGACCATGAGATGCATGACATAATACATATATAATTATAATTTCTGAAATTGAACATGATGCGGAATGACATGATCGTGTGCTATGTTGAATGACATGATTGCATATGACATGAATGGTACATAAACAAAGGCTTTCAATGAACTGGCTTGAATAATACTTGAATATAAGCTGAACTGTGATGATCCTAATTTTGTGATCAAATAACTTACCTCATAGCGTTACTTCCTGAATCTCACTTCGTAACTTGTCACCTATATAAAGTATTAAACGTCACTAAATCTGTCTTGGAACCATATCCTAATATCCTACTTAATAAAATTCATACTGTATAATATAATGAATAAAATATTCTGTTTAATATAAAATCAATGAATATTTATATATTAAATTATTTAAAAATACTAATAGCATATTCTTATTTAATTAAATTCATAATTTAGAATATAGTTAAATAAATATTCCGTTTAACACTATATTCCATAAATCTTAATATTTTGCAATTACTTAAATACATATTATAATTTAGTAAAACACTTGGACTATTTTAAATAAGTCGTAAACTTAAATTCTTAAAATACATTTCTTCCTTAACATAATTATTCAATCTTATAAGAAATCTAATACTATTATAATACTCTTAACATATTGCTTTATTTTCTATTTAAAGTATAACATGATAATTTTCATTAAACTTCTATTAAATACATAAAAGATTATTAATAAAATATTAGGCTTGATAGTATACTTTCAAAAATATATTTTAAATTCCTGAAACACTTTCTTATAACAATGATCTTAAGATTCATATATTTATTTAATAAAATATAACTAACCTTTGAATTATTAAGCTTAATAAAATCAATAAAAATTATTGAAACATAATAAAATCAGTCCAATTTAAATTACAAATCTTATCATAGTATATGTCTAATTAACCTCAAGTTTTAGCCCATAAAGGAATTTGCCCATCAGATTAAAACAAGGTCCAATACACTTTTAAAACACAAGCTAAACAATTAAGCCCATCATACGTACAACCCAAGAGCCCGATTACATGCAACGTTATGTGATTTAACATACACGGATCAACAGAGGCAGCACTGCCTGTGCGAGAGGAACCGGGTGCTATGCGAGAGAGAAACAGGGGCTCACCGAAGGAGGGGCATGCGACGGGCGATGGGTTGGACGGTGGCTGGGAGTGCGGCGACGCAGCTGGGTTCCTAGGCTGGGTGGTGCGACGCCATGAGAGGGAGAGAGTTTAGCGAGAGAGAACGATGTTCTACCGAGAGAAAGGCTGGCGTGTGGCTGCAGTAAGGTGGTTGGGCAGTGGTAGGTGGTGGTGGAGGTCTGTCCTTCGGCGTCGTCTGCTTTCAGTAGTGTTGTTTGTGGCTGAGGTAACGTGTGGGTTGGTGGCTAACGGGTGGTGGGTCAGTTGAGTAAAAAGCTCTGTTTCGGGGGATGCAAAACAGAGGTTGCGGTTCACGTTGGCTGGGGTAGTGGAGATGCCGTGGATGATGGTTGGTGCTGGGGAGGAGACGTGGAGGAGTTTGGGGTAGTTTCCGTGTGGGTGGCTGCTGGTTACTAGGAGGGAGGCTTCGGTTGTTTTTCCTAGACGTGGCCTAAAGGCTGTGTGTGAAGTGGAGGGCAGCGTGCATGGGGTGGCTGGCTGTGGCTCAACGTGTTTGCTCTATGGTGAGGCTGGTTGTGTGTTTCTCAGGTCTCGGGTGGCTTTTATAGGCAATGGGGGAGGTGAAAGACGTGAACGAATAGGAAGTTTAGTCGAGTTGAAGTTGGCTGCACCTAGGAGACTAAATCCTATGAGGATACAAACTCTAAGAGGATCGGTATGCAACTGAGGGGAAGGGCGTACGTGCGTGTGCATGTGCATGTGAGTGTGAGTGCAACCGTGAGTATAGGCTAGGAATTTTAATGTTGATAAAACTCTAAAATTATACTTCTATAAAATCTGATGATAAAAATAAATAGTAATAATAGTAATAATAATAATAATAATAATAATAAATATTATAGCTATAAGAAAATACATAAAATGTATCTATAACCTAATATTAGGATCGGGTTGTTACACTAAGGAAACTGGAAAAAAATAATAGTAATAGTCCAATAATACCACAAACTAATAGAAGAAAAAAAAAGAGCAATTATGTGATTTTAAGATGTGTTGTGAATTATGTTGCTTGTTTTGGAGATGAGGTTTTGTTGCTATTTATTTGGAGTTCTTTCTTTTTTGAAAAGTAATAAGAAATTTTATTGATATAAAGATAGACATGACCCAAGTACACAAGAGGTATACATGTGATTACATCTAATTAGGAATTAGAAATGGTTACAAGGAAATCATAAAAGTTGAGACCATTTAAATTTATAGAAATAGCCCACATAAATAAAGTTTTCTAGAAAAAGTTGTTAAACTCATCCCAGGGAGCGCTCACGATCCAGATGCATCAAAATATACAAATGGGAGCCATCTTCTACACAGCTGCAATCTGTGGTGTCCATGTGATCTCTTTGCTAGCAGTTTAACTACCCTCCTCGGCATAACCCATGCTAATCCTATTTGGCTGAAAAATTAATTCCCTATGGCCCAAACAAACTCACTTTGTAGGAGTAAATGATCCATTGTTTCACCATTATTTCTACAAATATAACACTAGTCAATAATGAATAGCCCACGGTTTCTTAGATTATCAATGGTCATAAGCTTCCCTAGAACTGCCTTAGTAGATGCTTTACTCCTCCATATGTTCTTCCAAGGAAAATGATTCCTATCTTGCATTGTAAGAGTCTCGTAAAAAGATCATATAGAAAATTTTCCTTTGCTAAAAGGTCTCCATTCCATCTTATCTACCATCATAATATAAGGACTAATGTTGCATAGCAAATTAAAGAACTCCCCCAAGATGCCTACTTCCGAATCATTTGCCTCCCAAATGTCTCTAACATTTCATTGCTGCAAACCATTAGTAATTTCTCGTAAGTCAGCCACCATAGCATATTTCCCTTGCAATTATGAAAATAGAAGGATAAACATCCTTAAGAGCCATATCTCCAACCCAAACATTATGCTAAAAATTGTTAAGGAAGAATCATTGTCTCCAAAACAGAGTATTTCCTTATAACTTCTATTCTTGATTTTCCATCATAACTCATAAATTTATGGCACTATCTCAAGTTGTTGCATTAAGAATATCTTAATCTAATTCCGTCACCTCCTTATTTAAGGAAGTAGCCACATGTAATTTGACTGTTCGCTTTCTTCTTTGTTCTCTCCGTCCTTGTGATGACAACTAAAGAGCTTGTGGTGTTATGTGAAGTGATTCAGGATTTATGTGTTAAAATATGTCATGAAATGGTAATATAGACATTATTTGGACTTAATGAGATAAGGTGGTTATTGGCTTTTGAAAAGAGATGCACAAATACTTAATTAGTGAGAGATAATATGGGAAGTTATTTTCCTATCTACCTACTTTTATGGGGAGTAGGATAATTGTTTTTATATATGTACGTAGGAATTGTCCTCTTTCTACGTACGTTTCATTTTCATCAGATTTTTCTATACACTTTGGTGAAGTAAAGAAAAGGGGTTAAGTGACAAAAATAATTTCTACAAGTTTTCTTCAAGAAGGATATTTCATTATGGCTGATTCCGGTATATTTTTTGAAATATTTATTTCCGTATAAAAGATGATTATGTAATTTTCATGATAGTTGAAGATTCTTATTTCAGTAAATTAAATTTTACATGTGGTATCAGAGCATGGTTGAAACTATCATGATTTTTCTTTTAATGTAGAGATCGATTTCATTAATATTTTTTTGATCTATCTATTGTTTTATATGCAATGTTTTGTGTTCATAATTTTCGGAACTTACTGTTCATTGATTCCAAAAATTCCTATGATATTTGCCGGATTTAATGAAATCTTGATGAAAGCATGTAGTGATCGGATTTATTAAAATTTTGCGTTATTGGAATATCATGATTCCGTGTGAATATTTATTAGCATGTGTCGGTTTGATTTCGTATGAGTTGATTTCGAATTTGTTGGCTGCATAATGGTCTCATTTACTCCCAATTCAAACTGTAGAATTATTGGCATAAATGTTCCATTAATTTTTTTGAGTCTTGACATTCGGTGGCCATCTTTTTTATTTTATTGGGCTTACTATTTTGTTTAAATGATTACTTTTTGGTGAGCATTTGTTGGGCCATATGGTTTAATGCATGTAGACTCTTTGTTTTTTCTTCTTTATTGTTTGATTTCATATGGGCCATTTACATATTTTATGATAGTAAATTAGTAATTGTGGCTATGTTGTGGGCTCACTTGCATTGGGTTAATAAGTGTATTTATGCATGCATGGGCTAAACTGTTATGGGATGGATTTTGCATGTAATTGAGAAAATTAAAAGAGAATGCTAATATAGGGTTTGAACGCAAACATAGTGTTCAAAACAATGCATGCTTACCAATTAAGCTACTCTCCTTCATGATAATATTTTTTTTCTGGGATATTATTTATCTGTTTTGAACGTGGACAGATTTTTACTTGTTATGTATCAATCAATATTTATATTATGGTTAGCATGTTGTCACCAAAGTGATCTTGTCGGGAAAATTTATAAATAATGAATTGAATTATCACTTTGTAAAATTATTATGAAATGATTATTTGATTATTATGATTTGATCCAAATGTGCACCAACTTTCAAGTAGTCATTAAATTAATTAGGATAACTAATAGAATAATAGTGAGATTGGAATGGATGCCCAAAGGTGACAAACTAATTAAACTTTGAAGGGTTATCAATTATGCTTAGGTGAATGAAAATCGTCATTAAATTTGAATATTGGTATATTGCATTAGTTAATCCAAAGATTGAACACAATATTACTAATGGAAGTGATTTTTCCATAGCATTAATGTTGTGATGATTTTATTACAGTGTCAGTTCCTGTTTCGCTTTATTCGCTAGCTTCTTCTGTTCCGATCTTTAATGAAACTAATTTCTCTGACTGGAAGGAATAGATCCAATTTCACATTGGTGTTCTGGATCTTGACTTAGTATTGCGAATTGACAAATTGGCTGCTATTACTGAAACAAACAGTTCGGAGCAGCAAGTTTTGTCTAAGTTATGGGAAATATCGAAAAGACTAAGTATCGTGTTTATGCGAATGTGTATTGCGAAAAATATTAAGCCAACGCTTCCTCAAATTGAAAATGCAAAGGAATATGTCAAGGCTGTGGAAGATCAGTTTCGTTTAGCAGACAAGTCCCTTGGAAGGAGATTAATGGTTGAACCTACTACTATGAAATTTGATGGTAGCCGTGGAATGAATGAGCATGTCTTTGAAATGACCGATCTAGCTGGCAAACTCAAATCTGTAGGTATGAATGTTGGTGAAAGTTTTCTTGTTTAGTTCATTCTGAATTCCTTGCTTACTCAGTATGAGCTATTTCATATTCATTATAGCACTATTAAGAAAAAGCGAAATGTGAATGAATTGACAAGTATGTTAATTCAAGAAGAGGCAAGGCTTAGGCAACAAGGACAACATTCAGTTAACGTTATGAGTCATGGAGTTGGAAGCAAATGAAAGAAACCAAAGAAGAGTTTTAAGAAAGATCCATTGAAGGTTGCGAGACCTTTTCATGTAAATGAGGCTCACAAGAGGGAACATAATGGACTGAAATGCTATTTTTGTCATGGCTATGGGCATTTACAGAAAAATTTTCCGAAACGTAGAGCTTGGTTCGAGAAGAAGGGAAAGCTATTGGCTTATGTATGTTTCGAATCAAATATAACACAAGTTCCTTCTAATACATGGTGGATTGACTCCGATTCTATTATTCATGTTTCAAATTCGATGTAAGGATACCTTTCGATCCAGAACATAAAAGAAAGGAGCATTTTATAGTCTTGAAAAATAGAACTCAAGTATCAGTTGTTGGTGTTGGAACTTTACGTTTGTTTTTAGAGTAAGGCCACTATTTGGACCTATTTGATACTCTTTATGTTCCTACTATTTCTAGAAATTTAATTTCCATGTCAAGAATTGATTATGATAGTTATGCTTTGTATTTTGAACATAAGGGTTTTTGGTTGTTGAGAAATGACTCATTTGTTGGTTTTGGTGTTTTATCTAAGGGGTTATATAGATTTAATCTTAACAAAAATTTTGCTAAAATACTCCTCATCCTGCATCATGTTGTTGGAATTAAATGTAACAGAGTTAATGAGAATTCTTCTTCTTGTGGCATAAAAGACTGGGTCATATATCCAGAAAAAGAATAGAGAAATTGGTAAAGATCAGATTTTTTCAAATCTTGATTTTATTGATTTCGATGTAGTTGTGGATTGTATTAAAGAAAAGCAAACCAAATATATAAAGAAAGGTGCCACAAAAAGTGGAAAACTTTTGGAGATTGTTGACCATATTGATAAATGTGGACCTTTCAACTTACCATCTTGTGGTGGAGAAAAATATTTTATCACTTTCATCGATGATTTTTCACGTTATGGTTACGTCTATTTGTTGCATGAAAAGTCTCAAGCAATAGATGCTTTAAAGACATATATTGCTGAAGTTAAGCGACAATTAGATAGAAATGTGAAAATCATTATATCAAATAGAGGTGGTGAGTATTACGAAAGGTATAATGGAATAAGACAATGTCCAAGACCGTTTGCTAAATTCCTTGAAGAGCATGGTATTTTTACACAATACACAATGCTTGGTACGTCTCAGCAGAATAGTGTGGCTGAAAGGTGTAATTGTACTCTTGTGGAAATGGTTAGGAGTATATTAAGTAACTCCTTAGTACTCATTTCATTGTAGATGAAGGCCTTTAAGACAACCGTTTATTTGCTTAATCGGGTTCCTAGTAAGGCAGTTCAAAAGATTTCTTTTAAATTGTGGACGGGAAGGAAATCGAGTTTGTCACTTTCATATTTGGGATAGTCCAACAGAGGCTAAGATCTATAATCCATATGAAAAGAAGTTGGATTCTAGAACTGTAAGCAGATATTTTATTGGTTACATAGAGAAGTCCAAAGGGTATAGGTATTAGGTTTTACTGCCCTAACCATAGTACGAAAAATCATTGAAACCGAAAATGCTAGGTTCCTTGAGAATTGTGAAATTAGTGTGAGTGATGTATCACGTAATGTAGTCGTCGAAGAAGTTCGGGTGCCTGTCCGGATACCCATAACTTCAATGGGAATTGTTGTTTCTCCAGCTGTCGAACAATATGATAACATTGTATAACAATCTAATGATTAGTCACTCCATAATAAGAATGTCACCAATGAACTAGTTGCATAACAATCACAAGGAATAGCATTAAGGAGATCTCAAAGAGAAATGAGATAAGGTATTTTAGATGATTTTTTTGGTATATTTGCAAGAATCTGATTCTGATTTAGGGACAAGTAAAGATTTGGTTTCATTTTCACAAGCCATTGAAATTAGTGATTTTGAAAAGTGGATCAATGCTATAAATGATGAGTTGAAATCAATGGAAAAAAATAAGGTTTGAGACGTCGTTGATTTGCCTGAAGGTTTTAAGACAGTCAAGTGTAAGTGGGTCTTTAGGGCCAAACGTGACTGCAATGGCAATATTGAACGACATAAAGTTAGATTTGTTGCAAAATGTTTCACTAAAAAAGGAAGTGTTGATTACAAAGAGATGTTCTCTCCTGTATCGAAGAAGGACTCTCTTAGGATTATAATGGCTCTGATGACTCATTTCGATTTGGAGTTACACCAAATGGATGCGAAAACTGTTTTTTCTGAGTGAAAATTTAGATGAAAAGGTTTATATGGATCATCCTGAAGGTTTTTTGATTAAAGGAAAGAAGTATCTGGTATGCAAATTAAAGAAGTCAATTTATGGATTTAAACAAGCTTTCAGACAATGGTATCTTAAATTTAATGATACCATCACGTCCTTTGGATTTAAGGAAAATACCGTTGATCAGTGTATATATCTAAAGGTCAGTGGGAGTAAGTTTATTTTCTTGATTCTATATGTTGACGATATATTGCTCGCTAGTAATGATCTTAGTTTACTGAATGAAACCAAGAGATTTTTTTCTATGAACTTTGAAATGAAAGATATGGGTGAGGCAACCTATGTGATAGGAATTGAAATATTTCGTGATAGATCACGTGGATTGTCAAGGTTGTCTCAGAAGAGATATATCGATAAAGTTCTTAAAATATTTTATATGGTTGAATGTGCGGTCACTCCTGCTCCTATTTGTAAAAGGGACAAGTCCAGTGAAAAGGATTGTCCATAGAATGCATTAGAAAAGAAAAGAATGGAAAATATTTCTTATGCATCTGTTGTTGGAAGCTTGATATATGCTCAAACTTGTACAAGACCGAACATTAGTTTTGTAGTTGGAATGCTCAGGAGATACCAAAGTAATTCCGGAATGGAGCATTGGAAGGCTGTAAAGAAGGTTTTAAGATACCTGAAGGGAAGAAGACATTATATGCTCACATATCGAAGTTTTGATCAGTTGGAGGTGATTGGCTATTCCAACTCAGATTTTGCTAGTTGTATTGATAGTCGAAAGTCAACTTTTGGTTATTTGTTTCTATTAGCTGGAGGAGCAATGTCATGGAAAAGCGTCAAACAGACTATCATAGTAGCATATACTATGGAAGTTGAATTTGTGCCATGCTTTGAGGCCATAGTTCATGTTTTGTGGTTGCAGAATTTTATCTCGGGATTTGGAATTGTCGACAGCATTGCCAGGCCGTTGAGAATGTACTGTGACAATTTCGCAGCAGTCTTTTTCTCTAAGAACGACAAATATTCTAATGGCGTTAAGCACATGGAGCTTAAATATTTGGCCATTAAGGAAGATGTTCAGAAACAAACAGTATTTATAGAACATATTAAGACTGAGCTCATGATTGCAGATCTTTTGACTAAAGGATTAGCACCAAAGACATTTAAGGAACATGTTGATCGCATGGGTCTTTGTTGCAATCCCTGAGGTATACTTGTGGATCTTTATGTTTTTTGTTTTATAACATCTATAGAGATATCACTAATTGTGTTTCTGACCTTTTTTTTTTACTTTCAATTACGTAATTATGAAGATGGATTATTGATGACAAGAATTGTCTTTGACAAAAACATTATGGGACATTACGGTTACTTCCTATTGTGGATTATAATTAAGTGATTTGCTAGCATTGAAGTGCATGGAAGCGAAGATGTCGCTCTATTGATATTTACCGTCATGACTTATGCTGGTAAGTTATTTAATTATAATATTATTGTAATCTCACTAAAGTGGGATTAAGCTAATGTTATGCGCATATTATGTTTATCTTGTCAATTCAAATAAGTGTCATTCATATGGGTCAAGTGGGAGAATGTTAAAATATGTCCCACATGAAAGGGTAATATGGACATTATTTAGACTTAATGAGATAATGTAGTTATTGGCTTTTGAAAAGAGATGCATGGTTACTTAATTAGTGAGAGATAATAGGGGAAGTTATTTTCCTATCTACCTACTTTTATAGGGAGTAGGATAACTGTTTTTACATATGTATGTAGGAATTGTCCTCTCTCTACTTACATTTCATTTTCATCAGATTTTCCTATGCATTCTGGTGAAGCAAAGAAAATGTATTAAGTGAGAGAAATAATTTTTACAAGCTTTCTTCAAGAAAGAGATTTCATTATGGCTGATTCTGGTATGTTTTATGAAAAATTTATTTCTGCATAAAAGATGATTATGTGATTTTCATGATAGTTGAAGATTCTTGTTTCAGTAAATTAAATTTTACATTATGAACGTGTTTTCCCCCTTTGTTCAAACATGATACAAAAATATTTTTCATAGACTTCTTAAGAGTATCCAACAAGATAAACAAGTTCTGTTCATTGGCCAACTCTTAAATGGAAATTGCATAAAGTTATTATACTGAATCGATCAGTTTATGCTCTGAATGCAGCACTTGCTCCATGATGAACCGGGATTCAAATGCATATGTGTTAATTTGTGTTAATTTATCCTTACCCACGAAACTTACATAAGAATTAATTATCTGGTCGTTAAAATTTTCCATGGGCATGTAGCGCATTTAATAAAAGACACTCGGTACCTTTATGCAGATTGCCCACCTAGATTCTTGAAATTTCTGAGATGATTGTTAGCATACATACACATTGCCATGGATTGTCATTAGGGGTGAAAATTTAAACCGGAAAACCGGTCCGAACTGGACCGGACCGGATTTACCGGTTTTGAACCGGTCCGGTCCGGAACCGGTTTTTAAAATCCGTAAACCGGCCGGAACCGGTCCGGTTCCGGTTTTAGGATTTTCCGGGCCGGACTGGACCGGTTTATAAATATATATATAAAAATTAATATTTTATATATAAGTTTTATTAAAAATTAAAATTATAAAAATTATTTTTTATATATTAATATATATAAGTTTTATATATAATGTATAATTAATAAATTATATTATTATTAATATAATTATATATAAGATAATATTATTTAAAGTAAAAGTTTAATCTTAAAAATGAAAATTTAATCAATTATAACATAAAATATTAATCTTAATTCTTAAATATCAACATTTGTAATATACTAGACTATATAAATTTATAAATTTATAAATTTATAAAATGTAATGTGTATCCTTGATAAGAAAAAAAATTTGAACGAAATTGTTCAAAATTTTTAATTTGAGAAATGCTTTAGTGATAAATAAATTCTATAAATTAATTAATTTAACAAACTGACGTAACTTACTATGTTATATTAGATTATAAAAATATTTTTATTGTAAAATAGATCTAACATAATATCATATAAAATATTCATGTCAATATATTATATAACTATACTAATATATAGTTTATAATTGATACTAATATATAGCTATACTAAATCACTATAATTAATACTAATATATAGCTAT
Source organism: Cyclocarya paliurus (assembly GCA_029856935.1). Taxonomy (NCBI): domain Eukaryota; kingdom Viridiplantae; phylum Streptophyta; class Magnoliopsida; order Fagales; family Juglandaceae; genus Cyclocarya; species Cyclocarya paliurus. The sequence continues at coordinate 9,253,254 of CM056948.1, forward strand.
ATTAATAGTCTAATATTAATACTATTATATAATCTAATAATTTATATAGCTATACTAATATATAAGTCTATAACTATTTAACTAATACTAATAGTTTAATATAGAGTCTAGACTATAGTTATAACTTATACTTATAGTAATATAGTTACACTTACACTAAATCACTATAATTAATACTAATATATAGCTATACTAATAGTCTAATATTAATACTATTATATAGTGTAATAATTTATATAACTATACTAATATATAAGTCTATAACTATTTAACTAATACTAATAGTCTAATATAGAGTCTAGACTATAGTTATACTTATACTAATATAGTTACACTTACACTAAATCACTATAATTAATACTAATATATAGCTATACTAATAGTCTAATATTAATACTATTATATAGTCTAATAATTTATATAACTATACTAATATATAAGTCTATAACTATTTAACTAATACTATTAGTTTAATATAGAGTCTAGACTATAGTTATACTTATACTAATATAGTTACACTTACACTAAATCACTATAATTAATACTAATATATAGCTATACTAAATTACTAATAGTCTAATATTAATAATATTATATAGTCTAATAATTTATATAGCTATACTAATATATAAGTCTATAACTATTTAACTAATACTAATAGTTTAATATAGAGTCTAGACTATAGTTATACTTATACTAATATAGTTACACTTACACTAAATCACTATAATTAATACTAATATATAGCTATACTAATAGTCTAATATTAATACTATTATATAGTCTAATAATTTATATAACTATACTAATATATAAGTCTATAACTATTTAACTAATACTAATAGTTTAATATAGAGTCTAGACTATAGTTATACTTATACTAATATAGTTACACTTACACTAAATCACTATAATGAATACTAATATATAGCTATACTAAATTACTAATAGTCTAATATTAATAATATTATATAGTCTAATAATTTATAGAGCTATACTAATATATAAGTCTATAACTATTTAACTAATACTAATAGTTTATTATAAACTATAGTTATTAATATAGACTATAGTTATACTAAATCACTATAACTAATACTAATATATAACTATATAACTATACTAATATATAAGTCTATAACTATTACAAATTTAAAAAAATTTAACTATCATTTATACTATTACTATTATTATACTAAATTACTAATGTCTAATATAACTTTACTAATATCATTATATTATATTAATTTCCTATAATCTAATAACCCAAACGGCACCGTTTTCCTAAATCACTAAAACTCTACCCTAAATCAGTGAATCACGGATTCACTCTCAGTCTCTCCCTGCCCCGACTCTAATCTCCCGATTTTCACTCTGCTCTCAGCCTCTCACTCTCACGGACTCAGCCACTCACTCTCAGCTCTCCCGATTCTCACTCTGCTCTTAACTCTCCCGTCTCTCACGTCTCTCACTCAGTCACGACTCACTCTCAACTCTCCCTTCTCTCACTCTCGAGCCGTCTCTCACTCTCTCTTCTCTCAAATCTCTCTGCCGAGGCCCGAGTCTCCGATTCTCCATCAACTTGTAACGGACCATGGTAAGTTTGTTTATTTTTATTGTTTTCTGTTTTTGAACTTACATACTAGCATTTTTGTGATTGGGTTTTGTGATATTAGGGTTTTTGTGATTGGGTTTTGTGATTTGTGATTTTAGGGTTTTTGAATCCGAAATTTAGGATTGGGTTTTGTGAATCTGTGATTGGGTTTGTTGAATCCGAAATTTATTTTGATTGGGTTTTGTGAAATTGTGTTTGTAATATTAGGGTTTTGTGATTGGGTTTTGTGTTTGGGTTTTGTGAAATTGTGTTTGTAATATTAGGATTTTTGTGATTGGGTTTTGTGTTTGGGTTTTGTGAAATTGTGTTTGTAATATTAGGGTTTTTGTGATTGGGTTTTGTGATTTGTGATTTTAGGGTTTTTGAATCTGAAATTTAGGATTGGGTTTGTGAAATTTAGGATTGGGTTTTGTGAATCTGTGATTGGGTTTTGTGAATCTGTGATTGGGTTTGTTTATTATTGTGTTTATTATTGGATTTTGTTTATTATTGTGGTTTTGTTTGATTGATACTGGTTTTGTTTATTATTGTGATTTTGTTTATTATTGTGTTTGTGATATTAGGGTTTTGTGATTGGGTTTGTGAAATTATTTTGAATCCGAAATTACTTTGTGATATTAGCCATTAGGGTTTGTTGAATTCGAAATTTACTTTGATTGGGTTTTGTGAAATTGTGTTTAGTGTTTAGTGAATGTGTTTTTTAAATTACATTGATAGGGGCCATAGGGCTTACATTAATCCTTTAAATAAATTTATTGCTACTTTTATACATTGAGAAATTGGGCAGCTGCTTACCCCACATATATATAGTTATAGCTACTTTTATTAATTTTATTTTTTTTACTATAGATGGATCTTTCAAATGAAACACCTGACAATGTTCGACTTTCAATGGGAGGGAGTGAAAGGACCATGGAATCAACAGCGACTAATGATCCGCTTTCTCCCAAAGCTACTGTAAGTAAGCCATCTATTGCTTCAAAGAGTGGTAGGAAAAGATCTGTAGCTTGGGATTATTTTACTTTGATTGATACTGCGGATAAATCGAAACCTAGGGCTGCATGTAACCTTTGTGGGATGACTTATGCTTGTGATCCTAATATAAATGGCACAAAATCAATGTTGGGGCACTTAGAAAAAATATGTAAGAAGTCTCCACTTAGGAAAGTGGATAAAAACCAATCTATATTGGGTTTTCAGTCTGGATCAAGTAGTGGGGGGCTTGTACCTATTGCTTTTAGTGTTGAGACTTGTAGAGAAGCCTTAGCTGAAATGTTGGTTGTTGATGAGCTTCCTTTTAAATTTGTGGAAGGGGAGGGGTTTAAGAAATTTATGCTTGTTGTGCAACCTAGATGGAATGGGATTCCATCACGTGTAACGGTTGCAAAAGATATTTTTAAACTTTATTTGAGAGAGAAAGAGAAGTTAAAAAGTGCTTTTAAGGGGCAGCGCATTTGTCTAACCACGGATACATGGACATCCGTGTAAAATTTTAACTACATGTGTCTCACTGCACATTTTATTGATGATGATTGGAAAATGCACAAAAGAGTAATCAATTTTTGTAAGGTTGAAAACCACAAGGGTGAGACATTAGGGAAAAAAATTGAAGCGTGTTTGCTTGAATGGGGGAGGCCCAATATATTGACAATTACACTCGATAATGCTAGTTCAAACAATGGGGCAGTTTCGTATTTGAAAAAAAAGACAAAGCATAGAAAAGAAACGATTTTGGAACATGAGTTCTTGCATATGAGATGTTGCGCTCATATCTTGAACTTGATTGTTTGGGATGGGTTGAAAGAATATGATCAATCCATTGCACGAATTAGAGGGGCTGTGAAGTATGTGAAATCATCTCCACAAAGGTGGGACACATTTAAGCAATGTTGTGATAGTGAGGACATTACTTGTAAAAGTGGTGTATGCTTAGATGTAGTAACTCGTTGGAACTCCACTTATATGATGTTGGATAGGGCTGAAAAGTTTCAAAAAGCATTTCAACAGTTAGAGGATGAAGATTCGGGGTATGTCAAGAGCCTTGGGGAGTATGATAGTGAGGATGATGATGGTGTTAGTGAGTTGGGACAAGGAGGGGCACCCAAGTTAGGGCCTCCAACCATTGATGATTGGGATAAGAGTAGGTTGTTTGTAAAATTTCTAAAAATTTTTTACGATGCAACTTTGCGTTTTTCGGGGACCAATTATGTCACTTGCAATGGTTTTGTATTTGAGCTAGCGACAATTCAAGCTGCAATTAATTTAGAGTGTTTGGAAGGGCCTCATAATTTGAGAACAATGGCATTTAGTATGAAATCTAAATGTGAGAAATATTGGGGAAATCTTGAAAAAATGAATCTTTTGTTGTATGTTGGGTTGGTTCTTGATCCTCGATATAAAATCCGTGTTCTAGCTATTATTTTTGAAGGAATATATGAAGATAATAGTTCAAAAGTTCAAATGTTGGTGGATCGGGTTAAAGATGCCTTGAGTCGTTTATATGATATTTATTGTGGAAATGACGGAAGTGATATAGGGGCATAAGATCAAACTAATAGCCAATCAAGTGAGGGAGGAGCTAGTAGTACAAGTTCAACTACTAGGGTAGGTCAAGGTAATTTCAGATTATTAATCCATGAACAAATTAAGAAGCGCTTGGAGTCGGAGAACTCTTTGTCAAGTAAATCTGAATTGGAGAGATATTTATCTAAAACATGTGAAGAAGATGATTCAAAATTCGACTTGTTGGCTTGGTGGAAGGTTAACTCCATTAGATATCGCGTGCTTTCAAGAGTTGCACGGGATGTTCTTGCAGTTCCGATATCTACAGTGGCCTCTGAGTCGGCTTTTAGCACAGCAGGTCGAGTACTTGATCCTTTCCGTAGTAGCCTATCTCCACTTATGGTAGAAGCCCTAATTTGTATACAAAATTGGCTCCGTTCTTCTGCCCCGATTAACCTTCGCACTTTAATGGATGATGTTGAGGAGTTTGAGAAATTTGATACAGGTATGTAGCATCATTTATCTTTTCTTTAACTATTTCTAAAGTTTAAATCATATTAGTAATTTGTTTTAATTATTAAGTTTTTTTTTCTCTTTGTGTAGAGCTCATGGAAGATCCAGGGAATTCTTCAATACCTACTTCTTTAGTTGGAGATCATTAAATTTAAGGTAGGTAAACTTGTATAACATTTCCGTAAGTTTTTTTTTTTCCTATTTAATGTACTTACTAACTTTTTATTGGAATTAATTGCTTGATTTATTTTCATATAATTGCAAGGTTTGTTGAATGGACTATTGGAGTTGGTGGCTTGGTGAATATCTATTGGTTCAAGTTGTAAATTTTTTTTTTGGATGTTCTAATTTGGATTTGTAATTTGGACTTGTAATTTGATGGATTTTGGACTTATAATTTAGACTTTTAGTGTTTGGACTTGTAATGTTTTGAATGTGTAAATTTGTAATGTTTTGGACTTTTGGACTTTGGATTTATAATTTGTTAAGACTTTTAGACTTCTAGTTTGGACTTTTGAACTTATTTTATTCCATAGCAGAATTTTATTCCATAGCAGATTTTTTTTTCTAGTTTTTGTAATGGTTATATTTATAGTAAAGCAGATTTAGTAAAGCAGAGCTGCAGATTTAGTAAAGCAGATTTTTGAAAGCAGTTTTTTTTTTAGTAAAACAGAATTTTTAGTAAAGATGAAACATATTTTTTTTAATAAAGCAGATTTTGTAATAAAAGTATAACAGATTTTGTAAAACAGTTTTTTTTTTATAGGCAGATTTTTAATGACAACATATCAAATTTACATTTTAAAAAAATCAGAAAACGGGACCGGACCGGACCGGAAACCGGTTAAACCGGAAGTACCGGTTTATAAGGTTAACCGGGGCGTAATCGGTTTTGAAAAATACAAAACCGGTTATACCGGTTCGGTCCAAGATTTTTCCAAAAACCGAACCGGACCGGACCGGTTACACCCCTAATTGTCATACTTGTGGCTCGCACTTCTCATATAAAGATGTTTCCTTATAGCATTGACAGTATTTATGGTAATAACTTTTCTCATTGAGAATCTAATAACTGGGAAACCAACGAATTCACTTGGAAATATCGATGAGCTTACTTGGCACTTTTTGCTTGGTTGTCAGCTTGTCGTCCAATGAATTAATAGTTAATATACTTAACGGTTTTGACTTGAAATCTAAATTTTTTTCTATTAGTGAGTTGTGACTAGATATCTAAATTGTGCAGGTGAAGCTTTCTATCATAGATGGAGGAACTGACAGTTTAATCATCTTAACAGCAGGAAGTGGCATTTGCATCGTTGACGTGAGGAATCTGATTGCACACAGTTCCCAGAAGGCATTCGACAGTACCTCCAACCCCTTGTTCATAAGCTTTCTGCCCTGCTACTGCACTTGTCTTCTTTGCAACAATTCTGATATACTAGCATCAGCTTGGATGTGCATCAACTTCAGGCTGAGGCATTTGTTAGGCAAAGGCTCCAAGTATCTAAAGCTTGACATGGAACTTCCAATCGCCAGTGGGGGAAAATCAGAGTTGGACAAAAAGATGGATGGGAAAACAGTTAGGATGATACTTGGGATGATAAGGAAGCATCCAAGATGTCGTCAATGCCCGTTACTCTAGGCCTCTCAGCGATGAACAAAGGAACCATGGAAGGATTAGTTGCATAATGCATTAGGGTCGAATGAACACACTTAAATAGAAGAAAAGGATGAGCATGATAAGTATAGTTTTGTTTTCATTATTCTTTTCACTCTTCTTCGTGCCTACTGATTTTCAATTTCCCCGGCACAACAAGAAACTCAATAAACACATTACACATACTCCATATGCTTGTTTATGGTATGCTCCATGGCTGTACATCCCAAGTAGCCTTATGGGGAGAACTTTGATTTGCAGCTGATTTAGAGAACACACTCTACTCACTGCTGACGTGTTAGATTGAAGGAATTCAAAATTCAAAATTTTAAACTTATCTTAGAAATTAGCTCCAACCAGTAACTTACAAGCAGAAATACTTCATTCAGGGAGCTATCTTAGCCACATTTCACATGTTCAACTTCGAATCTACTTTTATGCTCACTAGCTACTAAAGAAAGTTAGCATGCCTCAATACTATCTATGAACTATGAAGCTCGGTATCACAAGACTTGTTTCCGCCCTCTGAACTCGCATATTGCAATTAATCTTGGTCCTTCATTCTCTTTGAATACCATCCAACACCTTAATCTCTTCCACGAGCACTGGACCAATGGGTACCATTTAAAATCCATTACTTTCAAGAACATCCATCTAGTCCTTGTTTGTCTTTGAGAAACTAGACCTATTTTCTTTAAATGAAGCCCAAATGAGCTTCATTTAAAAAAAAAACCCACCATTATGGTTTCAATCTTCTATCAGTTTTGTCATTTGTGTGACCTTCTCATGCTCATCTGGAGCTTCTATAAGTAGCATAACTCTTACAAGTTTTTATAAATACAAAAACAAAAAAAATGAAATTTCTCCTGTAACAATAAGCCGAGAAGACAAATGGGATTGTTTGTTGTGGCCTAAACTACGGTTACTGTTGGTGCTTGATCCGTTAGAAAGTAACTGGCTGTTTGATCCATTTGGGTCTTGTTCTCGGAATGTCGCTTGACCATTCATTTGGCCAATAGAAACGTTAGAAACATCAATGGAAGCAGGACTGGAGCCAAAAGAAGCAAGAAGGTGATTTGATGCTCCGAGCAGCTCCCAAAGGCAGCTTTTCAGCCATGTCCTTCAACTGTTCAGCACAAAGTAAAAGTGACTCCTTAGTCCTTAAGATTAATGTTAGTTGTCTGTGAAATACGATCATATAACCTACATCATTTCCTCCTGCACGTGATTTATGAGCACTGAAGTCACTTTTCTGGAAATTAATGCCGTAATGTTTGTTTTAAAAACTCTTCTCAACCCATCTCAACTTATCTCATCTTCATCATTATAATTTTTTTAAATTCCTACAAAAAAAATAATAAACAATTAACTTTTTCAAATCTTAAAATAATATTAATATTAAAAAATAATATTTATAAAATATCTTATTCTACTATTCACAAATCATATCAACTCAGAGTAATTCAAACAGCCCTTAAAAACTCCTGTGACAAACTCCTAGCACTGTTTATTAGTTTTTGTGTGCAAATAGGTCACACAAATGAGGACCTTCGAAGTCTTGCTCATTTATATATCGCATAATAATTATTTAATTTTTATCATGGTGATGAGAACTGAAAGAATAATATTTTCCTTCCTACATATTACGAGTAAACGAAAAATGTAAACAAAATAATAATAATAAAAGGCCACGTTTAGTATAAAATAATAATTTGGTAAAAATATAAACTTTGCCGTCCTCTTCGTTTATTTGGACAATGTGCAAACAAAAAATATACCACATGTTTTATATTAAATATTAACATTTTAAATAAAATGTCCAGTATCTTATTTATTTTATTTTATTTTTTAATAAAATTTTCTCGTTTAAGACATCTGATTCAATAAGAATCGAATCAACCCTTATAGTATGTTACATTCATTAATAAATAATTGAGTGATCCATTCTCATATCAAAATTTTTTTAATTCCTCAGATTATTCGTTTGTAAAAGACAAAATGCATTATATCTTACAAAATGTATTATTTAAAATAAAAAATAATATTTTAATAATATTTTATTTAATTTTTAATTTATTTAATCACATATGAGTAATTAAACGATGTTATATTCTTCTATATTGTCTATTTTCTCTAGAGCGGTGCTCCTATGCCACCTAAATAGCATTATCTCCTAATGATTGTTAATTTTTTTTCCTTTTCATATTTTTTAATATTTTTAAAAAATAAAAAAATATATTAATACATTTAAAATTATTTTCTTAATCATTGAATTAAAAAAATTATCAAACAGTACATTTGAGCTGAGAGGTAACATAGCTTTTTCCTTTTCTCTAAGGTGATTTGTAGTCTTGTAGTATATTTATATTTTGTTATAATTTTTTTAATTCTAAATATATAGAATACGGCCAAAATGCCTCGGTAGTTAGGAGCATGTGAGGCGTAGCGTCAGGTCCACCACGCGTTTATTTTCTATTGGACCACCATGACGCAGCACGTGCAGTCTTGCGGCTCTCTCTTTTTCTTGGGCGGATGAAAATGTCCGGGTCGGAGAGCATCACGTGGCGGGTCCCATTCAATGTTGTCAGAGCGCACGAGCACTCACATGTGCTAGATTTAATGAGCTCTTGGGAAAGCAACACGTGTCCCAATGTCTCCGGATTTATCGGCCAAAGAATCACCGTTGATTGCGATTAGAGACTCTCCCCGGGGCCCCACGATTCGACTCGTAGTTGCGGAGGCTTCGACGCCTCTGATCTCCGAACATGAACATTCTAATCGTATCCTCGTCTTTGTTTTGTCTTCGAGCAATCTACCATGTTTTTGCTTAGTTTAAAAAAAATTACACTATAAAGTTTCAAACTCCGCCGACAAATCTGACGAACTTTTCGGTGCTATATTATTATTAATTTAATTGATGAAAAACTGATATTAATAAGTATTTTAGTACTATCTTTTTTTCAGATGTGACACCATATCAATTAAGTAAATTATAAAAGCTTATAATTTTTTTTCTCTTAATTTATATTGATTACGGATTACCAACAGTAATTCTTATACTTAGCGGGTAAAATGAGAGCTTGAACTTGGCTCTGCAATCTGTAATATATACTTACGTACGTACTTAAATTCAATGTTTTTTAATTAGTCTAAAGCTTGTTTAATTAAGACCCTAATACCTATTAATCATAATCATTGAGTTTCAGTTAGTTTCACATGATAATTTTGATGTCTTTCATGTTCAAGTAGATCATCCTGTAGCATAAATACAAATTAGAACGAGAGATGAACCGGCAGGATTGCAATATTGCATGCATGCATCACATGATCGATGGCCAAGTTGCAAATAATCACAAAAACGGTTGGGGCCCTGAAATCCTTTGCGGTTAGTGGGGAAGTTAAGACTCTTGGATTTTGGTGTCGGCTTTTGAGTTTCATTTGTTTTTCAAAGAAAAAAATCATTTAGAATGGTTTTTCATCTTCTTCTTTGTAATTTCCAACGGCGCCACTGAAATCTTTCTGCAGGGAAGATTACAAGGAAAGCTGGGACAATGTGCTCTTTGTGGGGCTCTATGTGTGGGGCTTTTAATTAGGCTGATCTTTATTCGTAAATCAATAATATAGACCTTTCTTTTTCGTATATCATGTATGGGGTAGATGACATGAAAGTGCCTTCTTTCTTTTCTGCCTGCAGGTATAAAATATAGAGATTTAAAAAAAAAAAAAAAAACCCTAAATTTATCAGTCCGTTCAACACAAATTCAAAGATATGCATGCACCAAACGTACCCTTGACTTGAAAATATTCGATCAATGTGCTAATTAAGCAATTAGTCACCACATTTAAACCCTTATACATATATATATATATATGTAAATATTGTGGTTTCTTTAGTATGGTTGTCTCTTTTGGTGGTATATATAGATGCAATATCTCTACATATTTCTGCCATATTATGGATGAAAAGGTGCATGCATGCATATAAATTGAAGGGCTCAGAAGATATGATCTTTTGTCAGCTCAGATCTTCATGGTGGGGTAATTTCACTACGTGCATTTGTTTTTAGCCCACATCAGTTAGCTAGACAACCAACATGCATGCATGACACATCATTGAGCTAATTAGATACCACATTCTTTTTAAGTAATGGGCAAAGATCGATGGAAGTGACAGGTGGATGACTCTGCAAGTTTTAATCATGTTGCAGTAAAATTTCTAAGAGAAATCATATTCTATAAATAATAAGAGCTTATTATAATAAGGGTTGATACAGTTACAATGGCTTCGACAAAAAGAAAAGGACACATAACTAGATTCATATATTATTGACAGATATGTTAAGATGGATAGCTGAAACTAATTTCAGCAAAAGGACATGCACTTTTTGATTGCATATAATTTTATTCTATGTCGTGGGGCTACGGACAAGTATTATTTTGATTATTTCATTTACAGCTTCTCGCAGGTTTGAATTTTGTTCGAAATTTGAATATGACTAGCATGCAATTGATTTATTATATATATATATGCTAACAAAAAGAGATGATGTTTAACTAGACAAATATCGCTCATGATCATGTGAATGATGTTACTAAATAGACACATCATGTGAATCTTATTAATACATTATTGCTGTTCTTTCGAAACAATCCAAATATCAGAGATTAATTATGAACAAAAATCATGCAAACAATGAGTGTGGGTAGTGGAATTTAGCACTTATTGGTCACCAGATCGATCATAATGGACAGTGCAAATAATAGAAAGATAATGGTTACAAGCTGGTGCATGCAGAATTGAAACTAAAAATTACAGTCGTGATCTATTATATATCCATCGATCAAGGGAGAAAACAGCGCCAAGCCCCCCCTCCCCACCACATATTCCTCCTTGATTGGCTCACTGATCGAGTCACTGTGTAGGGCCGGCCGGCCTGTACCATGCACATATATATGAATCTGCCTTGATTTACGCCTATATATAATTAAACAAAGTCCACTCAATAATTAATCAAAGTAACGTGGAAAACCTGTTTTTCTTTGTTTTTTTTCGTCTTTAATTTAATTAGTTGAGTTGTGTACTCTTTGCCTCGGTTTTTCTTCTCGCGGACATTGATTTCTCTTTTCAAAACTCAGCTATCTGCTGTTCAACTATTACGTAGCCCGGCCCTTTCACTTGCGCATAGACTTTTCATTGTCATGCACATGTTAACTCTATGATATGGGAATCCGGATGAAGATATTAGAAAAGAATATGCATGAATAGGAAGCTGGATTTTTAGAATAAATTGACTAGCAGGCCAGGGATATTCGTCTGTCGATCTATAGGGCAAACACATGGACGTAATCATTTTAGGATGAATGTTATTGATGCAAAAATTTTCCTGATCAATATAATACAAACTTTTAAAATAAGTGGTGATTTCATATCTTACCAGAGTCGCATATTAAGTTTGAACATGATTTTACACTTTATTCCATTTAACTAAATTATTCACTTATTGAAAGGGAAACTGACTAACCCATACGTGAGAGAGAGTATTAAGAATATAATATAAATAATTAAATATACATATTCTGATCATCGGCTTAAACTTTTAGGAGAAACGATGATTTAACAATAGTACCATTTTTTCACTCGTAGAATACTATGATTATCTGATGAAATATTAAAATAACTCCATTAATAAGAGTTTAAATTCTTTGAAAATGCGACTGTAGCTAGCTAATTAAAGGTGATCTGCAATAGAAACGTGGTGGTGCTCACCCCATGATACATTTACCAGTTGCATGTTTGGAGCAAGGGAGGGGATAATTAAGGGTCCCCAATTTCTGCCATTCTGTAGATAAAATACGCATTATCTTTTTGTGTGTGTGTTTTTTCCCTCTTGTCACTTTAATATGTTGAAGCTTCTGTAGTTTGTGCCATGCACGCCTTAATGGCAAAGGCTTCACTTTCCGCCCTGTTGCATGCTGATAAGATGCGTAGGGAGCTAGCTAACTGGCACAAAGCTACAAAATTGTACTGTGAGATCTCAAATTTATACGGCGACCTATCTTTGCTTTAATTAATGGCATAACTCAAAAGTGAGTTATTCGCCAACCTCACCTCACCCGCAAAAAAATGTCAGTTTGATTTTAGAAAATATCTTCTCAATTTTATTATTATATTTTTTTAATTTTAATATAAAATAAAATAAATAATTTAATTTTTTCAAATTCATCTCATCTTCTTTCACCTAATCATTATAATTTTTTTAAATTTCAATATAAAATAAAATAAACAATTCAACTCATCTTTAAAAACAAACGAGACTAAAGGTACCTCCAAGGACAAGTTTCCGGCCTCTTCCTTTTATTTTTCCTTCACCCTTTATTTGGGATTAGAAAAAAGAAAAACCCAAGAGAAGAAAACAGGAAATTTATTTGATGAAATGGTCATTAGATCCTATTTCGCAGACAAAATTAGTGAGACTTTGAAATAACAGAGAGAAACAATGTACGAAAAAGTAGACACGCAGTGCAAATTAGGTGATTCAGCTCTTACCCAATTAAAAAACTACCACCTATTTGCATTATATATTCCATTCGGATGTGGATGACAATTATTAAGTTGGATCCAATGAAAATAAATAACTATATATTAAAGATATGGCACCAAATATAATCACAATCTAAACCGCCCGTGGCCTTCGACATAATGAGTGGAAGCTCGGCCCTTCTGAAATCCATGACATTGGGCAAACAAGCAGGGCAATCTCATTACCAACAGTCAACAACCACATCATTTGTGGAAGCACTTGTATATTTTTAAAGCACATGACTGAAAAGGGTCCCATGGCATCCAAAACCAAAGAGTCTCGATGGCAAATCTCAACCACCAGTCTGGAGTTCACAAGAAAAAGAGTGAGTTTCTGACCTTTGGTACACACGAGTTCATCCCAAAAAGCAAAAGCTTAAAGCTTGTTAATTAATGGTGGCAATTATTCAAGGAAAGTGCTAGTCAACCACCCCGTATTTACTGTTGGACGTACTGTTAGTGCAACTTTTGATCTTTTTTATAAACAAACTAATCAGCCAATTCCGTATTAGGATATTTTGCTTCGGAGATTTTGAAAGTTGCTTAGGATGTCGGCCCTTCTCAAGAGGCAAGAAAGAGACCTTGGCTAGAGGATATGAAACATGGTTTATGCCAAAACACGTGTTACCAGTTATTTGCCTATCGTTTCATGTACTTGCCTAAATTTGTATGGCCCCCCGTCCTTATTTTGGTGTCCCATTCTTACTCTCACTTCCCTTTTTTTCTCCTGTTTGATTGCAATTTGCTGCTGGTAAAGTGATCAACTACTTTCCCACTTTTAGTTGGGAGATTGATGCCTCCATATCTATGTAATGTATGTATGTGGTCGTGGGTAAATTTGTTCAGTTTGCACAAATACAGAAATATTAGAGTGCTTTGAATAAAATAATGTAGTCAAATTGGTTGAGATCACATTAACCTATGCTGAATGTTTGGCAGCATATATATGTCTACCTTGTTAAAACCTAACACTTTTAAGGTGCAATTGGATCTAACACACTAATCCACTAAAATTCTAAATTCCCATCTACTTATCAAAATCCATTAGCCAAACTAGCCAAATTAATGTCCTCCCAAAGTAAAATTCCAAGTTCCATAGGCTCTAATCCACTAAGCCGCATGCAAATTTTCGTCTTCAGTGAACAAAGGGCTGTACCAATGTAAAGTAGAATTGGTTTAAATCAACCCTCGCCTAATAAATCTAGCCCACCTAATCTGAATTCTCCAAAACTTCAATGAACAAAACAGAACAGAGCCTACCTCATAGAAAAGCTAAATGATAATGCTAGAGATATATGAGTTATGTAAATACCGTGTATTTTTTATAATATGTGACGCACTATATAACTGTAAATATATTTCTTAAAACTAAAAAAATATACTGCTCGGAGGCATGAAAAGTGTTGCTGGGTCGGCAGGTTGTTTTATTGAAGGTGCTATGCGGGAGCTCTTTAAATAATCTCCGACAATCCGTGACTGCGCTACTGGGGAGTTGTTTCCGACTCGCCGTGACCGTGACAAAACCGGCGCCAACCGCCAATTCCGGAGCTTTGCCTCTTTGACTTGTCTGCCGTCTCAGGCCATCCTGTTTTTCCACTTTATTATATTCCATATTTTACTAAGAAAAAAAATGAAGGTTTTAACAAAATAAAATAGTTTTATTCATCGTTTTAGGCGGAGACCGTTGATTGCGGTTGAGAATAAAAAGCGCTCTGACACGAGCACCCCTATCTTTTTGACCACATCTTCTTCCTTTGCCATTTTTCTCCCTTCTGTTAAAGTACATTGATAATAAAATAATTTGGAACCAGTTCAGTGACAAACCTTAAGGCAGATATTACAGCGGAAAACCAAAACACCGTGCATGCCATTTGACATTTCTGTGACAAGATATTCTTTTTCTTTAACCAAGTATTGTCGGTGGACATAGACTATGAATGCCATTCCATCCAGTTAGGAAAATTTAATGTTGGTGAGTGTTATCTGTCGGGTTGTCTGGCTTTGGAATCTTATTACATGTCAAGTCTTCTCTGAGACCTAGCTGTGAGTTGTGATCATCTTCCAGTACTCAAGAAAAACCATCACCAAACACACCTGTTCATGTCCCCTTTTCTGGAAAATGGAAAAAAAAAAAAAAAAATATTTGTGTACGGTTTGCTTTGTTGCAGTTGAATGGAAAATACAATTTTAAAAAAATATTAAATTAAAATTTTTGTTGAAAAACTCATGTAAATAATGTTATATATTTTAAAAAAATTATCGTAATTAATTTTAAAAGCATTTTAGGGACATATTTATTAAACAGCTTCTTAATGGTAATTTTTTAAAATAAATTTCTACAATTAAAAGCGTCGCTACTCTATTTCTACCACAATTACAAACAGGAGCTAAGAATTTTTCTTTAACTTCTGTGGATGCTTTAATTTAATTAAAAAATTATTATTTTATAAAAATTAACATTCGTTTACTTTTTGAATCCATATTTATAAAATTAAAAATTTTTAATTTTACATATTATGTTAAATTAATTTTCATTCATGTTTTGTTTAACTTTAATAGTGAAATCATCATATTGTATAAAATTAAAATTATTTTGTTAATTATAATAGATACGTAATTATGTTAGTTAATTAAATTTGTTTTAACGAGTTTATAAAATTATGCACAGAATGTCTAATTGTTCTGAATATAAATTTAGATAACTATAATAAAATTATATTTAATAACATATATATGAGTAAAAAATAACTATATAACAATAGTATAGTCACAAGAATAAGATATAAGGCATAAAGAGTGATACTACTCTGCTGGCTGAATATACTGTTGGATGGGAGTAACAAAATATATAATTATAAAAGTAATGCTACGTATAGTCGTAGAATATGCAAGCGTTATATAGTTGTTTTGAAGAAGAATGTAGTTTACTATTCAAAAAATCGTTTTTTTCATGTGGGCTTAAATTATTATTTTTTTTTAAAGTGATTACACGATACTTGCACACTCACAACTGTAACTACTATTTCTCATATAATAATAATGGTACGTCGATCAGAATATTCGAGAATGAAAAAACGCAAGCACGGGCAGTACTTCTATCTAACCCTAATAAATCGTTTCTGCTGGGTAGCGAGAAATCATGAATGCATTAATATACCTAAAAGAACAGACATTAACTATATATGCGAGAAAGATATCTCCGATCAGCAATAACAATGGGCTCTCTACCCTTCTGATGATAATGCACCCATTTCACATGCATCATGCATGTTGACGTTGGCATCTTAATTGCCACATGTCCACATGTCAATGCGATCTTTATAAGATACCATGTTCATATTATTATGTAAGTCATGTCCAACTCTTTTCACATAAATTTATATCATAAATACGTGCTAGATTTCCTTAAGTCTTTATCAAAACTTAAGATATAGCGTGCGAGAAATAAATATATGAATTGGATTTTAATATATTTAGTATTTACTACGGCATGCCCAAAAAATTTAATCAAGTAATTATAAATGCTTTGAGACATAATTTATTAGTTTATATTTTCATTAATATTTTAAGCACTAGATTTTGGACAATCACTTTATAAGATCTAATTCAGCTGGTTAAGGCTACCACGAAAATTAAAGTCCTTGGTCTTCATTGCTCAAGGTTACTTCTACGTGTCCCTCATTATGAGTACGGAATAACAAAAAAAAATATCAATGATGTGTGAATGCAGCACATTTTTTATATTTATTTACCATAAAATATAAGTTACTGTCCATATATTTTTTAAAAATGATATATAGGATTTATTTATATTTAACGAATATATTATCTCACATATGTTCTGTATATTTATTATTTACTGCGAAACCAGAAATTTATACCGTAAGAGGGATGAGAATGATGGAATATTTGATCGGCGTAATGATGTTGGCCAAAACGTCAAGAAATGTGCAAAGAAACGCGTCTCGAGTAGTAGATGGAAAAAAAAAAAAAAGGCAAGCAAGCGGGATAAAACGGTAAAGTAAAAAAAGATTGCGCAGCTCCCAAGATCTATGTACCATGGAACTTTCATGAGCTTTTACTTTAAGTAAATTCCCTTTCACATTCATAGATGATCCAAAGGTACAAGCATGTACATATGTGCTGTGATCATGGGACGCGAAGTTTCAAAAAACTGGTACTTTCCCAACAATTTACATGGTACAGTCACATGGAGGAAAGATCCCGAAGATCCTTCAAAGAGATGGGAATTTTGGGTGCCTGTCTAGAATGCATGTAAATCGATATCTTGCGTGGTATTAGTTGATGGTTTAAAATGAATTTGAATTTTATAAAGTTTGTACCATCTGAAGTGAGACATAGACACATAAAATATGTCGTATAATATTAATAGAACATTTGATGTTACTTCACCTGAACACAACTATAAATAATTTATTTTACGCGTTTATCTTTTTCACAATTTAGGTCTTAAAAGTTTGGATAGAGAAGCCAAAAAAAGACTTATCCATTTAAAACTATATTTTCATGAATAATTATATTTAAATATCTTTATATTACACAACGTTCACGTGATTTTTAATCGTAAATTCCTACCATTGTTTTTAATGTAGGTACCTTATATGAGATGGAGAGATAGAAACGAGCACGTAAATTTTATTACATAGTTTGGTTCAATGTTTGAACCTCCATTATCTACATAAAATATTCAAAAGATTATGGAATATTCAATCGAGCTACCTAAATTTTACTCATCCTCCAACAATTTGCTAATGATTGCCAGTAAGACATTTTTTAGGCCCACCTTCTGACATTCGATGTATGTTAATTTAAAAATGAAACTTCATTTTTCGCATAAAACTATAAATAAAATTATAGAACTTTCCCACAAACATAATCTAAGAATCAAGAAGTAAGAATGTCCCTCAGTCTAAAGGGAAATGTGAAATGCTCAAATGACCCAAGAGACGGGGGGGGGGCGGTCTGGGGACAGCATAGATATAATTCAGAGTGGGAACACCCGAAAGACAGTTTCTCCCGTCTCTGTCAATCTTTTCACTGACCCAAAAGAATGTGGAATTCATTTTAAACCTTTCACTTTCTTGTTTATTTCTGGGCAGTAGTATTTTTTTTTCCTTTTCTTCTTTTTCGTAAGTACATTAAATCAGCACCGACCCTTCCAATATGGAGCCAGGGACACCCACATGACCCTGTTCTTTTCTCAACCGTTTCCAGCCCACCACAAAGATAAATATTTTGAAATGACAAATTAATATGAGGTTTTAGTTTGATTTTTTTTTTAATGTTTGGCCGATTTCTGTGCAGTGTGCACTTGGTACTACCCCTATTCCTCAATATATAGACCCTTCGAGCTCCTCCACTTCTCCCACCTCCTACTCTCTCCCACCCTCTCTCAGAGCCTCTGTTCCTATAGTAGTACTGTATCCGAGTGGGGTTTATCAGAAATTTTAGCTGATAAATCATATAACATTGCCATTTTATTCTCGAATTTATCCACATTTCTGCGAGGGGGGGCTAGTGAAGAGCGAGAATTTCCTGCTTTTTTTGTTTTTGTTTCACAACATAGCATTGCCATTTGGGTTTCTCTTTGCTGTGTATGTGTTCTAATACTGTTGTTATGGAGAGCTTTGTGAGATTCGTATCCATGGCTCCTCTGCTTCTGCTTCTTGCTTTTCCTTTTGCTTTGGCGGGCCATGACTATGGCCAAGCTCTAAGCAAAAGCATTATCTTCTTTGAAGCTCAGAGATCTGGTTACCTACCCAGCACCCAGAGAGTCTCATGGAGAGCTGATTCTGGCTTGCATGATGGCAAGGCTAGTGGGGTAAGCTCTTTCTCTCACTAACATCGTTTTTCCCTTCCACTTCAAAACTTGGGCATTGAATTCATGATATTTCAATTTCAAATTCGAGTTTAAAGCTCGGTTCTTGAAAATATTCTCTATTTATCATTCATTTGTTGTACTCTGTGTTGTATATACATGAAGGTGGATCTGGTGGGAGGGTACTATGATGCCGGGGACAATGTGAAGTTTGGGCTGCCAATGGCATTCACCATAACAATGATGTCATGGAGTATAGTGGAGTACGGGAAGCAAATGTCTTCAAGTGGAGAGCTCGGTCATGCCATGGATGCTGTGAAGTGGGGCACCGACTACCTCATTAAAGCACACCCAGAGCCTAATGTCTTCTACGGAGAGGTCTTTCCCTTTCAAACCCTCTCCCTTTTAACCGCTATATTTTTAATGAAGTACTTAAAACTACTACTTATCTATAAATTTTTAACTTCCAACTCTCGACTTTAATCAGAGCATGAGCATTCCACCATGAAATCACCCTTATGAAATTACTGCATAATCTGTGGAACTGTATAAAACTGTATTGCTATTATATTTCCATTTATTCAGTAATTGGACTTAAACCCATTTACCGAGAGTGCCTTTTCTGCGTAACACCCAAATGATTAAAAATGTTACTGATTATTTGGTGTGTTGGTTTTGTTAGGTGGGGGATGGAAACAGTGACCACTACTGCTGGCAAAGGCCGGAGGACATGACCACCGACAGGCGTGCTTACCGGATTGACCCGAGCAACCCAGGGTCGGATCTCGCCGGTGAAAGCGCAGCTGCCATGGCTGCCGCCTCCCTCGTATTCCGCCACTCCAACCCCGCCTACGCAAGCGAGCTACTCACCCACGCCACCCAGGTTTTTAACTAATCCTTCTCTCTAATTTTAGGACGGTGTTTTTCGTTGTTTCCGATGAACAAAAAAGAACAAAAAGATAAAAGGGTAGAAGCTTCAAGGAAAGTACGAAAGAGAGCTACTTCCGACCTGCGTGAACAGAAATGGTGGGACCACTAATGTCAGCGGCGAAGATGCCTTTTCTGCGCGGGGCATGTTAGCAACACGAGGTATCGTCGGCTAAACTGACGGATTCAGTTTCAGCCTATTCTGCACGACGCTCGTAGTTAATTTAGGTAGTTACGCCGGTAATTTTGTGTCAGAAGTTTGGTCCCGAGTAACAACCGCGCATCTATGGCACGAATCTGACAGTCGTGCTGCATTTTTTCTCTTCCCGCAATCTTTGAAATTATTTTAATTAATTATTTCAAAGATTGCGGAAACAGAAAAAATTAACGATTAACGACTAACGCCGGTAACTTTTAAACTAACGACTCAATTTAATTAATTATTTTTATGAAATTATATCTGTTTAATATGACAAATTAAGCTTTGAAGTTAAAAATCTAGGTTTGATTACTTATAGTATTCCTGTAAAAAAAAAGATTACTTATAGTATTATTACATGATTTATTTTTAAATAACAAATTAGAAGTGATTAAGAACAGTAAGAATTTCTGGTTAATAAATATTACAGAGCAAATGATATAAATATATAAAGTGAGTTTCATAATTTTATACATAAATTAATAGTTAATATAAAATATAAATTAATAGTTAGTATAAAATATATAAAAAAAAAGATTTATTATGAATCAGTCACTATTTACTCTCACATCTTATATCTATAATTTTTTTCATAGAATGTGAAGATGTTTTTTATAAGATATAAAAGTGTTTTTTATAAGATGTAGAGTGGGAGATAATGAATAGTGATTGAGAAGAATTTTTCTAAAAACAAATGATACTTAAGCATCTCTTTTAACAAGCAGAATAAAAATAATTTCTTATTAATATTTGTGAAATATGATTGGAGGAAAAAGAAGAAGAAAAAGAAAATAATTGTTATTAATAGTAGTAAAAAATGATTATAAAATGGGCTGGTAAGTGGTTACTAAGGGTGGGCTCTGAAGAAGGCCTCGTTAAATTAAATATAATAGGTCCGTGCGCACCATAATAGAACTCCGAATGGGGAAACTAGGCCCACTTGAGACGACGTCGTTGATTAGCTAGGTTAAAATTTTGACATGCATTTTGGAACATGCGGACACTTTTTCCCGTGTCGGCTGACCCGTACAGCTATGTCGTACCTTGTGATCTTAACCGTCCACATGTAACGATCCGTGAAAAGCGCCACAGTCATTGCCTTGACACGTGAGAACAACCGTCGGTGTACTCGTGCACCGTAACAGCCACACGTTCCCCCCCCCCCCCAAAAAAAAATTCCTTATCTCCAAAGTGCCCTCTCACTTTTCTCAATATTGCATGTATTACCATATTGCATTCGAATTCTAATTCCCCTAGTTTATTTTTGGGTCTTCAGCTATTCGATTTTGCGGACAAATACAGAGGCAAATATGACAGCAGCATTAGCGTGGCCCAGAAGTACTACCGTTCTGTCAGTGGCTATAATGTATGTTGACAGAACTCTTTCTTAGCTAACATGTTTTTTTGAAGTGTTTCGTAATATATGATTTCTGTATTTTAATTCGATTTGTCGGTTTACAGGACGAGTTGCTTTGGGCAGCTGCATGGTTGTATCAGGCAACCGACAACCAGTACTACTTGAACTATCTCGGAAAAAATGGTGATTCCATGGGAGGGACTGGATGGGGCATGACTGAGTTTGGTTGGGATGTCAAGTATGCTGGTGTCCAGACTCTCGTAGCCAAGGTAATCAACCATCAAACTGATCTTCAGCTACGTGATTTGGTTTTAAAATGGTAATTTGAACTGATGTTCTTCATCCCAGAGTTTGGTTAAGTTAATCTGCCAGACTAGCTGATATGACAGATTTTAAGCGGTTATATAAAAATGCTATAAAATCGTTTAAACTATGCCACATCAACTGGTGTAGCCAGAGATCACAAATTCATGTGAAAAATTAGCATTGTTCAAATGTATTACATTTCAGTTTGGAATCATGTTATGTTTGACATGTTAAGGCTATGTCAGTATCTTAGTGGTTAAGGCGTTATGGTTACAGGACTTCATTTATCAAATAATTCGGTAGTCAAACAGCTCAATCATGTGACCATAGTCAATTTATGAACTCCCCCCAAAAGTGAAATGACATTCTGTTTCCTATCAAAGGTTAAGGTCCTTTAACAAGTTCGATGGTTTTAATTGGGGAGCTGATTTGTTGGTCTCGTCTCTTCCCTTGCAGTTCCTAATGCAAGGCAAAGCCGGTCGCTATGCACCAGTATTTGAGAGGTACCAGCAGAAGGCAGAATATTTCATGTGTTCGTGCCTTGGGAAAGGGAATCACAATCTTCAGAAAACTCCTGGTGGCCTTATCTTCCGCCAGCGGTGGAACAACATGCAGTTTGTGACAAGTGCCTCCTTCCTGTCCACTGTGTACTCCGACTATCTTGCTTCTGCTGGAAAATACATGAAGTGTGCTTCTGGCAATGTTTCACCAACAGAGCTTCTCTCCTTCGCCAAATCACAGGTAATGCAACTATACCTATTTCTCCTCAAAGCAGTGGTTCTCAAGTATTCTGGAAATTCGACACTGTTTTATCGAACTGGGCTTGTTTAGTTATATGACATGGATTTGTACATATTTTCTTTTTAATCGAGGCAACCAAGCATACAACTGACATTGTGCAATGCCAAAACACTCAGGTTGACTACCTTCTTGGGGACAATCCAAGAGCCACAAGTTACATGGTCGGATATGGTAACAACTTCCCACGACAAGTTCACCACAGGGCTTCCTCAATTGTTTCCTTCAAGGTTGACTCCTCATTTGTCAGCTGTCGAGGGGGTTATGCTACTTGGTTCGGCAGGAAAGCAAGTGATCCCAACGTCCTTGTTGGTGCTGTTGTTGGTGGACCTGATGCCTATGACAACTTTGCTGATGAAAGAGATAATTATGAGCAAACTGAGCCTGCAACCTATAACAATGCTCCACTTTTCGGTATATTGGCACGACTAAGTGGTGGTCACAGTGGATATAACCAACTCCTTCCAGGTAAATGCTCTGAAAAAGAATCATCAATTTTCTAAAATTTAGCATCTTAACTGAATTGAGTTTGTTATGAGCATTCGATCGTGATCAAAACAAATTTTCTTACAGTGATTCCTCCAGCATCTAAACCTGTTACCCAACCAAAGCCATCTCAGCAACCTAAAGTCACTCCAGCTCCAGGTATCCCCTGGCCTCTTTTTTTTGGATGCGTCTGTCAACGTAATTTGCAGTTTAGGGAAGTCAAGTTTCCTCCTGTACACATTGACCGATAACTGAGGCGCATTGACCATTTTATTTTAGAGCCAAGCTTTTACTTGTTAAAGTGCGTAATAGAAAATAAGGCCTAACTTGGATCATGTTTTTGTAGCATCATCTTCAAGCCCAATTGCCATAGAGCACAAGTTGACAACTTCGTGGAATGCCAATGGAAACACGTACTACCGATATTCCACAACAGTGACCAACAAGTCTGCTAAGACACTGAAATTTCTCAATCTTTCCATATCCAAGCTGTATGGTCCTCTATGGGGCCTCACAAAGTCTGGTGATTCATATGTTTTTCCATCATGGCTCAACTCTTTACCTGCTGGAAAGAGCCTCGAGTTTGTCTACATCCATTCTGCATCACCAGCAGAAGTATCGGTCTCAAGCTACACACTGGCCTAAGAGAAGCAGCAGCCAAGATACACAGAAGAGGTTCCCACAGTTTCTGGGGTTGTAATCTAAGACTTGTGCAGCTATACGAAATGCAGTCCAGAAAGGTCTTTTTTTTTTTTTTTTTTGCCCTTTCAAACTTTCCATTTTCACTTGTTTTTTAGGTGAAAAGTAGCTAGTTAAATAAGGCTGAAAGTTGGAGGAAGAAAGGTGTGAAGAGACGGTTTAAAAAGTGTGCTCATCCTCTTTCACCTCCACTTCCTTTCTATATAGTGATTTGAGAGGGGTATGGACTGAGGGAAGTAGTGGACGATTAAGAGTTGAAGAAAATGGCTTCACAACATATTTCAAGGAGTTGTCTTTCTTTTTGTACTTTGAAGAAGCTTTGGATGTTCTGTGTTTTTTTTTTTTTTTTGGTGATGTTGTAAACTTTGCAACATTTTGTTTGTCATTCGATATAGTTGGAGTAATGACATTATCTCTATTTGCTTCGTGTCTGAGAAATTGCACCAACTTTGTGTATGGCTCTTGTTCAATGAAAATATCTATTTGTAAGCTTATTTCTGTTTTCTTTTTTATTTTACGCATCCTGACCACTTCACACACGGAAGTGGATCCAACAACGAAAAAAACGTATGATATATGTAGATTTGCAAATAGCAAAATTCATCGGGAATAGTTTTGCGTTCGAGGCTTCAATGGCTCCAACCATACAAGAGAACAACCTTTACCAAAGGTGTTGGATTGGCTATGTGGCAGATTGCTTGCATCTCTGGTGCCGGATCATTGCATGTGGAGAATCATTGACGTGCAAATGTGTATGCGGATTCATAAGTTGCTGGAACCACAGGCAAAGAAAGGGGATCGATCGTATATAGCTTGTTCAGAGAATAAAATCAAAATAACAGTTTAGTTTGGTTTTTTTATTGTTTCATATACTCGGATTTTAGAAAACATATACAAATCCCCTCAAGCTATCATGTAATTTATAATGACCCTCAAACTTACAATTTTAGTAATGTATCCCAAAACTATCAACAAGGGTAATGATATCCTTACAACTTCTTTATTATTGTTTTGCGTTGGTTCATTGAATTTATTTTCTTTTAAATTATGCAATAAATTCATATTCTGAGATTTTTAATCTAGATTCAAATTGTAAACGGAAAAAACATAGCTATGTAGTAAAGCAGTAATAAATGAGGTGTAAGGGTATCATTACCCAACAGACAATTATAATTAATGTACCCATTTATAGATTAAAAAAAATGTACCCATTTATCCTTAAAAATAAATAATTACCAAAGAAATTATCAAACAAAGAAAAAAACACCCCTATTTTTTTTTTTTTTTTAAAAGCTAGTATAAACCTACATGAAGGTGGTTGGAGGTAACCAGAGTATTAACACTGGTAAGAGATGATGTGGTTCCACTTAACTAGTGCGTTAATCATCGATGTCAAACCTGGAAATTCACCAATGGGTGATTTGAGGATGTTGATGGGTTGGATTTGTGCAAATTGTGTGAACTCTCGAATAATTATAAAAAAAATTTTACTCACCATCCTTACATTACACATCACATAATTTTTTTTTTTTTTTCTCTTATCAAATATGTAATGTATGGATTATAAGTAGAATTATTCAATTAGTTTAAGAAGAATAAAAAAAAAAATTTAAAAATACAATAAGTGTGGTGGATGAAGATAATCACTAGCAAAGCTCTTTATATGCATATTTCTTTTCTTCCCCTAAGTATATAACATGGGGTCACTATGATCATTAGTTGGATCAAAGTTACAAGTTGTTCAAATCTCAACTTCTATGCATGTAGTGTTTTCTAAACGTTTTGAATTTTAAATTTTTTTTAAAAAATGGTTGAGAGTATGGAGAGACGCTAGAAGGTCTGTCCATGGGAGGATCCAGCCCGAAAACCATAATTGTATGCATGGCCTACCATGGCTAGGAGGCCCACTGATTTCATATCAATTGGGCTTTTGACCCACCCCTGGAGAATGGGCTACACTTTAAACCCAAGGTGAGCCTACCCATGTGGGACTTGTGTTGGCTCGTGCTAAGTGCTTAGTGTGCACCACTGCACCTATTTATAGATAAAGCACTTTTTTTCCCCCCACATTTTACTGATGACTGATGAGAGGTCTGTGTTGAAGAAACAAGGGCCATAGAGAGATCAACCACATGAATCCAACGTCAAGTTGATAGGGGCTCAAGCTCCAGCTTCCATTGCAATTGGGAATCCAGCGACGATATGATGCCGTCTTTCGTCGGAAAGCCCATGATTCAGGTATCCAATTGCTTATCTCTCCATATCTAGCTCTGAACTTCAAGGAATGAAACTATGTTTGAGAATTAGCAAGCACCATTGCAGTGGAAAGTTTGCTCGAAAGTGAATTACTTGATATTATATCAATGAAATGATGAAAGAATGATAGTTAAAATGATGAATATAAATAATATTTTTTCTATATGTTATTTTTGTAGCCTAACACGTTTTACCACTGTAAACTGCACTAAACATATTCTCTATCGTGTAGTTGAATGAAAAAGACAACCAGCATAAGGTCTATTGTCGATCATTATCTCTGTCGTGTACCGTATGTTTTTTTGTAGTTTGGACATGTCTCAAAGCCGTTGTGTAATCTCATCGAACAGGACACAAACCGAGCAAATGTCTTAATTCTCCTCACATGTGCCCTGAGAAATCATGCACTAAATAACAACCTATGAATTATAACTTGTTGTATGGTATTTATTATTGCTGGTATTTTTCCTAAAACCTTTGCATCGAGATGCAGGAAAGGCATCAACAAAGGGTGACTACTGTAAAATGCTCTCAACAGAGGTTAATTTGAGACATTTATGTCCTTTATAAGAACATTTAAATTCATTTACACAGTATTTCCTTTCCATCATTTCCTTCAATGACCCCAAAGAAAGTGCTCAACACAAATTTTGATTTGAACTCAAAAGCTGGTTTATGGATAAGTTATATACAGTCAACAAGAATAAAATGACTAAACATAATGCAATGTCATTGCAAAGTGAGGGAAAATTAGAGCTCCGGAAGTGATTCGCCTCACGCATTGGGCTTGTTTGCGCTCTTGTACATGTTGTCGATGACATTCTGTGCAACAAAGAGATCATGTCAGTAGCTTCACCACCAAGGATTTTTTCTTTTATTATCAATTATAAATAAACAATCTCATCAATGATCCCTCCTTTACTGTGACTTGGCATACAATATATTGATTGAAGA
Source organism: Cyclocarya paliurus (assembly GCA_029856935.1). NCBI lineage: Eukaryota > Viridiplantae > Streptophyta > Magnoliopsida > Fagales > Juglandaceae > Cyclocarya > Cyclocarya paliurus. Next base: position 9,279,942 of record CM056948.1, read on the forward strand.
AGTAATGCCTAGGCTTAAACAACTAAACAGATAATCGGCAGGAAACTTTAATACTGCCAAGACTTTGGGTATATTGACAGGAATGAGTCAAAAGGGCCACAACCAAGTGGGAAAAGATAATAAATAGAAATTCTAATATTTGGTTTCTAGAGGCATCATGCTGACTTCTTGCTTGATAGCCATCATAAATGTAACCAAACTTCCAACCTTCTGATTGGTCAGCCCATGCAAGAATGACAGCAATTTTCAGTCTTCACCTTTTAACTCACTACATTGAATAAGTCAAAGGACCCATCTATGGGTGGGTCATCACCACATCAACACCTTGAATCATGAATTTGTTACAAGGGCTACATCTATGACATACAGCTCAGCCTATGACCACAACATTCTATTGTAAGCCATGTCTGCTACTTTTATTGAGACTGTATATAAGATGGGTCATTCTTTTGCAGCACCAATGTAAAATGGATCATCGTAACAGGATTAACCGGTAAAAAAAAATCACTCCGTTAGTGGAATGGGAAGTTCACACAAAGCATGTCACACAGAAAGGGGGAGAGAGAGAGAGAGAGCAACGAGGAAAGACCTGATAATATTTAAGCAACTGGGGCCTCTTCTTCTTATAGGTTGGAGTGATAAGGTCACGTTCCATGTCAAATGGCTCAGGATCAAGGTGAACAGCTTTAATAAACTCAAAACCTTTCAACTGGCAGAGCACAAATTAAGATCACAGAGGGCTTAGTCATCGCAAGTCAGAAATTTAATCATTGGACAGGTTCTCAAAGAAAGTAAGCAGCAACCTTTTTTTCTTTAGAAATCTTTGCAAGCTCCCCAAGAATGTATTCTTTTGCCCTGGGATTTTCACAGACAGAATTGAAATCCCCATCGACACCATTTTCTTCAGCCCAACGCTCAAGTGCTTCCTTGTTGGGGTTCACAACAGCCACAAGGAAGGACTCAAAGCTGTTTCCATATACCCATATCTAAAAATGCGAAGGATAATACACTGTCAAACTAATATAAGATTTCACTGGGTAGATCAGAGCTGGAATGATGAACTGAGCCATTCCATGTGCGCTAAATAAAACTTCTGAAAACATATAGCCATTATAAGAAAAGAATAAGCATGCAACTAAGTTGCTACAATAATTGCTGTCGCTTATTCTGAATTGTCTCCACCAGAAGAGGTGACAAGAGAGCCTGCAAGTCAAAAACCCAAGACATCTAGCAGATAGACTTGTATGTCTGATGTGGTTCAATGTTGCGTGGATATGGAATCATAAGTAAAATTCAGCATCATACAGACATAATGACACTAACAAATCCTTTCAATTAGAACCATTTTTTGCTGTATTAAAAAACAAGTGTGCTACTTTGATTTGTGCAGGTTCGGAAAGGCCACAGCCATACAGCATGTATGGAAGAAGTATCTATGTTACCTACAGGCAACTGAAGAAAGAGGAAACCGATATCATGAAAAACAAAATATAGTTTGTTCACTGGAAAGTATACCGAATCTATAGCTGTGACAAGACCATAAATGTTCTCCAAGTTTTCAACGGCAACATATTCTCCTTGAGAAAGCTTGAATATATTCTTCTTGCGGTCAATGATTTTCAAGCTTCCATCTGGTTGCCACTCACCAATATCCCCTGATGCAAACATCATCATCAACAACGTTAAATGAGAAGACAATTAATGACAAGGGACTAATCTTAAATCTAAAAAAAAAGCATGGTTCAAGCAAACCTGTATGGAACCACCCATCAACCATGACCTCTTTGGTGAGGTCTTCACGTTTATAGTACCCTGAAAACAATGTTTTTCCTTTTACACATACTTCTCCTCGTGGTGTGTTTGAAAGGGCATCATATCCCATTTCAGGAACAGATTCTAGGCACACATCCACGTTGGGTACTGGAGGGCCCACTGTGCCAAGCATAGACAGTTCATTTGGCAGTGAAACAAATGTCCCAGCACAAGTTTCTGTCAGACCTACAAAAGAATTGGTACAGAATAACATGCTCATCATGTAATTGCAACACAAGCACTAATGTAAGCTCAGAAGAGAAGGCATCTTAAGCAGAATCTTCTGAAGATTGGCATACCATATCCTTGTATAACATGAGCACATGCCACCACTCGTAGGAAAGTTTCTACATGATTGGAAAGAGGTGCTGCTCCAGAAAGAATAAGGCGTACCTTACCTCCAAGCCCTTGCTTCACCTGTGGCAAATGAAAAACTAATGAGATTAAACAGGATGTAGACACGCAGTCAATGTTAATAACGTCTAGAGGAGAACCGGGGGTAGATAAGAACAAATAGAATCTGAATTTCCATTTGTTTGTAAGTACATATTAGAATGTGTATTTCCATCACCTGGCTAAAGACAAATTTGTCAAAAAGTGGAGATGCCTGTTCATGTTTGCTTCCCTTCTTCATGTTACGAAACTTACTGCAGCAATCAAAGACATTAAAAGGCTACACTCAGATTAAGAAACAGCAATGAGTAATCAACCCAGAATGAAGAGCATTCCAGTGTCTGAATTTTAGCAGTAGATTAAAATAAGTGACAATCAATGCATAACTTGTCAAATAAAAAATAACAATAGCAGAAGTATGATTGTCATAAAACAGCATTTAACAACTAGAACATATTAAGGTGATTATATTGGTGAAGCATCTCAAGGTCAGTTGCAAAGTTATGCAATGACTTGATACTACAACCATTTTTTTCTTGGAGAGTAGGGTTATTGAGTATATTTTACTGCTAAAAATATTATTTATTTTTGAGAATGCAGATGTAACATATTTTACCTTTGATCTTAAGTAATTTCAATTCTGGTTGAAAATAAGTCCTCAAGATGGAAAGAAGATAGGGGGAGAAAATAGGCATTTGGGCATAACTCACTGTGCATAGGCAAAATTGAAAACTGTCTTCTTCAAGAAGCCCCCAGAGGAAACCTTTTGATTTAAACCTGAAAATAAGCAGGTCAATAATTATACATTTGCAATTGCAGATGAATAAAATTGCACTGGACTAAGAAGGTAAAAGATGAAATTCAGTGCCCTACTAAAACAACATACATAGAAGAAAGGCATTTTCCTTATATGCCAAACTTCATCTGATTAGATTCCACACGTGCACAAAAAGATGCAAATAATTAAAACATTACACATTCCGCCAAAAGAGGAAGTTTACCTGAGTAAATTCTATCTAACACACGTGGGACTGCACAGAAAATAGTTGGTTTTAGCTCCCCAATATCTTCAATCAAAAGTTTGACATCCTTCAGAAATCAAAAAACTGTTATGATATTGAACTTTCACTGGATGAAGAAAATTTTTATTCATGCTCACCCCACGCCAGAATCCAATCGAGGCACCAAGTAAAATAAATAGCTCCTCAATCACCCGATCAAAGATATGTGCAAGAGGAAGATACGACAGATATACGTCATTCACATCCAACTGTAAGAAGATACAAAAATGTATGTGAGAGTTCAGTATTATAAGATAAAATAATCAAATCAAATTATATGGGGCCATTGTACTGTGCCAGAAACAAATGGAGTTCTATTCTATAGATAACAAGTTAAAATGAGCAGGAAATCACTTTTTCATTGACACTCTCTAGCAGGCGCTTCACCCCAGCTAAAAGAGCAATGATGCTTTCATTGGATATCATTACACCCTTAGGATCACCAGTAGTTCCACTAGTATACATTATAGTACACACGTCACTTTTCTTCTTCACTGGAAGATCAAACTGCTTACCATCACCCTGCAAATAAGAGGCATCCAAATATTGTATAAAAAACAATACCTAAGAACAAATAACAAGTAGCGATTTCTCTGCAGAGTCATGAATAACAATGGCCACTAGAGAAAGATATTGAATAGTGTTTGGTACATTTCAAATATATATATATATAGATATATAACCAGACTAATCACAGAATATGCGATTTCCAGCTTGATGTCTTTGCCTCGAGTACTATAAAAAAACTCACAAAATAGTAAAAGGATAATTCTTTTAGTAGACAAACACCAAATAAAAAAACCTACCAGTTGCAAAAATTCATCCCACGAATATATTGCCAACCCAAACTTCTCAACTTCCTCTCTTTGTTCAGGTGTAACCTTGCCAAAGCTCACAAGTGCTACAAAATAATATATGCACATTTTCTGAATAAATAATATATACACATATCTATATATATATATATATATGATTCTTATTAGCATATGCAAGAACAATAAATCCTAACGACAAGTCTAACTTACTTTTGAGGTACTCTGTTGTGTTAGGAAAGGTTTTCAACACCTGAAAGGCCAAAGCATAAGCTGATAAGAAAGAATCTCCTTAACGTATGAATTAGTAAAAACTCTGAGAATGCCAACTTTTCACTATTATAGCAACTCGTCAACTGAAAGGTGACCTTTCCTGGTAATACACCAGTACAGAATGACTACAATATCTTTCTGAAATGCACCCACAATAACTTTAGTCAGAACCATAAACATAACACAAAAAAGAAAAAAAAAAAATTACCTCAGAAATCTTTTTCTCTTCAGAAAAAGCAATAGAAACCTCTGCATGGCATATAACAAATTCTACGGCCCCAGCACCTAACCAACAAATCATTAGAATCAAAAAGCCATATGCATATTTCACATGATGCTTAAGATTTTAATGTTAATGCATATAGGTACCAAACATCTTACATAGAACAGACTACAAGCCATATATTCTAACTATACAAATCTTTAAAACCCAGAGAAATTTCATGGGTTTGTCATTTAGTGAAAGTGATGTTGAGCCATGCTGTTGTAATGGATATGCGTACCTAGAGTGTCATATAAAGGGACACAATATAGCCCATGAGCGTTGCAGGCCTGCATTAGATTTTCAGTGTTAAATCAAAACTTTACAGAGGCAAAGCAAACTGTTCAAGGAAGAATGAAAGCCATGACCACGGAAGTTAATAACGTAAATTTTTTAAATATTCTATAACAATTTAAACTGAATGGAGATTGAAGAGGGCATTGCATAACAACTTACAAAGAGAAATTGAAGAAAAAGGTGAATCAAAGGATAGAACTTATGTGCATAAACAAATATTATTATGGAGCAAAAAAAGGAAAATGATTTTAATAAGGAAGATAAATTTGGAGCAACTATAGAACAACATAGGAGTCTGGAGTCCACATCCCAAGCTTTTCCCCTTAAATTTGATCATTATTAAAAGATACATCTTCCGTTGTGAGTGATATGAGGGAAATATCAAAGAAAATAATAGAAGCACCTCCATGCTTATAATCCACTCTGGACAATTGACACCATAAATACCACATTTTGCTCCCTACAATTCAGCAATAGAGAAAGGTAAGGCGTCAGGCACACATAAATTGTTTAGGATGATACTGCAGGAAAAGCATTGCGTAGAAAAATATATTTCAGGGAGAATAGATGGTAGAATGTAGACTTACTTCCCCAAAACCACAACTTCGCATTGCATTTCCAACTTTAATTACTAAGTCATATACTTCTTTATACGTTTGCCACACGTAATTACCGGGCTGCAAAGATATGGACCACAATAGTACGGTGTAGTTCAGAATTAACAGATCATAGAACATAGACGATCAGAAACACAAACTATACACAAAGATTTACCTACCTTTCCATTCAAAATTTCACGACGACCAAGCATCCGATTTTCTGGATATCTCTCGACAGTCATACTGTTACAAGTGTACAAAAAACAATCGAGGGGCTATCATTTTTCTAAAGAACTATATGTATTCTCTATCAGCTTTCCAGTGTTAAAAACAGCTGTTGTAGTATCTTCTAGAAAATCTGAACCAACAAAACCCCGGGGAAAAATATTTTTCAAGAAAAGTAAAAGAGTTTTGGAAAATAAACACAAAAGCGAAAGCACAAGCACAAACAGCTCATTTTAGATTCTGCTTCTTCTTCTTCTTCTCATTATTATTATTATTTTAATTTCAAGCACTATGATCCGAATCCGTTACCAGTGATCAAAGTCCCTAAAATCCTCTGCTCAAAGGTTAAAAAAATAATAAATTTGATTAAATATGAAATTGAAATCCTCTGAAATAAAAGTTGAGCAATCAGATTCTGATATACTCGAAAATTCCCAAACAGCAAAAGCACCAACTCTAAAGCGACAAAAGGAAAATAAATCCAACTTATCAAAATCCTAACGAAATAGTACAATTGGAGAAGAAGTAAATTAACCTTGTTTTTGCCTAAGATTCTTGGTTACTATAATCTTATAAAAACAAACTAACGCACTCAACTTTTTCTTCTTACTTCGGAACCATTAAAAGAACCAAAAAAAAACAGAGGAATAAAAGAAAAAAAAGAAGTCTTCTGCGTTACTTTTCCCGGGGCATTTTTTCACAGCAACCAAGCAGAGTATAACAGGATTCGTACCGGAAAACATCCCAGCAACTATCCATTCCATCAATCGGAGGAGGAAATCCATCCTTGGCGAAAACGCTGCGGTAAACCGGCCCCATCGACGGCCTCCCATCGTTGGCCTCCTTGCCCTTCTCTACCTCGAGTAGAAAATTCTTCTGCGCCATTCTTCAGTCAATTCCTCCGAAGAAAAGAAATCTCAACAATCTGACCGATCGCTCTCTCCCTCTCTTCCTATCTTCGAGATATATGAATGTGATGTATATATGTCTCAAGAAATTAGGTGGCTGTGCGTAGCCGGAGTGGCAAAAGCAGTAAATACGACTTCTTTACGATTATCCGAGCTGGTTTTATGAGGCTAGCGCTGGTTTTGACTTGTAGACGAAAACTAGACTATTATTAAAGCAGAGAGAGAGAGAGAGAGAGATCTGTCTGTCTGGTGGTTTCGGGGGTTGGGTCAAACCGCAGTGCCGTTTGGTTCTCAATAATCGATTTTCACCGTCCGATTAAATCTGATATGTATCTGACCGAACCTGGACGGTTGATCTACGAGGATTCGTGTTCTTGTGAAGACGTTCGTGCAAAGCACTCTTCCCATATGGCATCTACTTGTACGGAATGTGTTCACGAACAAATCTCAGCTATTTGGTATTTACAACTTCAACTAATTCACTCCATTTTCCATCTATAAATATATATATATATATATTAGAAATGATGTTTACAATCAACGTTTATAAAGTGTGTAAGTATATATTGTTTTTAAAAAAATGAATAAATATGAAGTCTACAAAAAAAAATTAATTTTTAATAATGAATCACACTTCTTTTTTTTCAAAAAATGAGTGTGTCACGTTTAGATATTCCATAATTATATTTAACATTATTAAATAAACACTAACACTTTGCATCCTAATGTGATAGAATCATCGATGAGACTCACTATTTTTTCAAATTCTCATAAAAAAATTAAACTCATTTCAATCTATTTCATATATTTAAATACACATATCAATATATTTACATTCAAACACATGTCAATAAGATTCACAAAATATTATTATTTATGTATGAATTCAAATAATCTAAAATCAGCTTAGCATCCAAACATAAGTTTCATGCACTCTTTTTGAAAGCAGTGGGTAAATCTAAGACTCACATAAAAAAAAAAATTTAAATGATAGACTTTTTTACTTTTTCAAAATGAGTACGTAGAATTTACACACATTATGATTATATCTAACATTATTATTAATTTAATAGTATGTAACTTCATAATTTAAGAACGTAAAGTGTATTTATCTCATAAATTAAGAAGAAAACATAAAGCCAATGAGTACATTTTACAAAATTTAATCCAAATGAAAACTAACTTATGCGTGTTTGAATGTTTGTGGATAATAGAGTTATTAATTGTACAGCTTTTAACTATAGGGCTTACTTGAAACTATAGGGCTTTATTAAAACAAAAATGCTATGAACAATCGACCCGTATCCCCATCACAGCATCGCGTTCGATGTGGCTAAAATAGAAACGGCGTAGTTTCCCAAAATGAAAAAAAAAAAAAAAAACTTGTTAGTTCCCTTTCCTTCTCATTCAGCTGGTTCTCTCTGCAACGAAACACTTTGCAAAAATGGAAAACAAAACTTGTCAATTCCCTTTCCTTCTCATTCAGTTAGCTCTCTCTGCAATGAAACACGCCCTTATGAAAACACGCATACATAAAGCAAGTCAAAGTTATAAACTGTTTGAAAAAAATCATGAATCTCTTTTCATTTACTTCTATATGTATTCTCTGCAACCATAAAGATAATCACACAAAATTAGAGCTCAAATTGAGACTCGAAGTTATAAATTTCCTTTCGCATTTAGTTTCCTCTGTTTTTCTCAACAACCAAACACCCAGAGAGAGAGAAAGTTATTGGGAGGTCAGGTATGTAATTCGTCAAGTGCGGAACATCCTCTAGAACGTAACCAAAGGGACCGGTAACGATTTTGGGCTCGAAATTGACCAAGTTCTCCATGGAGCCATTCCTGGAAGTGGGAGAAAGGACGGAGAAGTATTGGGGGCTGTGATTGGGGGAGGGAGAGTAAGGGTTTATGGGATTGAAGCACCGGAACCTTGAAGTAGAAATGGAATAGAGTTATAGATAGTAGAGTGACGAGAGTCCATGGAGCCCGATGGAACTTGCGAGTGTGAGAGAGGATAGGACGAAGAGAAAAGACCCAAAACCAGTGGCTTCGTGGATTCGTGGGTGTGGCTCTGTGGCTTCGTAGATAGGGTGAAGAGAAGAGACCGAAAACCATCGTGAGTTTGGCTGCAATGTGGAGAAAACGAAGAGAGGAAGAAGATGGAGAAAATAGAAAGAGAAAATGGGGGTGAAATGAAGACGAAGAGAAGTCTGCGGCTTTCTTAAATTCGAAACATAATCGTGGGGATGGAGAAAGAAGAAGATAAAGAAAATATGGATTGAAAATGGAAATGGGGAGACCAAAGCCCCTTCTGTTTTTTATTTTTGCAAAACTACGTCGTTTCCATTTTAGCCACATCGGACGCGATGCTGCAGCACGAATACGGTTTGGTTGTCCATAGCATTTTTGTTTTTAGAAAACTTTTACTATTTTGGTTTAAAATTGTTTTGAAATATTACACTTATTTTTAATATATTGTCGGAGGTGCATTTCAACAATAATTTTAATTTGAAACCTTTTTTAAAAACAAAAGAGATTTTTAGTTATTTTTTCAATAAATTTACTAAACATGCTATTAAATTTTATTGCAAAAAGCTTATAAATGGTTAAGAGTCAAAATCAAACTAAAAAAAAATCAAATCAAATCAAATCAAAAGACCATGTACCAGTATCTGAAATGGAGATACCAACTTAAATCTTTATATGCCAAAGCGCTTTTCGTACAATCAAGATCATGCAATAGTGCTTATATTCGAATCGCTTCGACATCATTTAATGGCCTAAAGATCTTCATCTTCTTTGGAACTGGCATGCGTATTCCAAAGCTTCCCCCGGTATTATACTCCACCTTAATTTGGTATTTTTTAATTAAAAAAAGAAAACAGGTATTCTTAGAAATTTTTACCATTTCAATACAATTGATTTTAAAGGTTATCGTTGCCTAAGTTCCCGTGAAGGAAAAACATAAAAATAAAACAACTTTTTTTAAAAAAAATCTAAGAAAATTAGCTGAATGATTTTTAGATGCCATTTAAATAATGAGTTGAGATAAAAATTAAAAGTTAAATAAAATATTGTTAGAATATTATTTTTTAATATTATTATTATTTTAAAATTTGAAAAATTTAAATTGTTTATTATATTTTGTGTAAAAATTTAAAAAAATTATAATAATAAGATGAGATGAGATGAGATAAAACATTTTTACTATCTAAACAAGGCCTAATTTTCGTACCCACTTTCTCAAAACATAATTCAAATCCTTTTTTTTGTTTTTTACAAGAATTTTCAATTTGAACACAATATGAAATGAATATTTTCTTTTCAAGAATTCTAAAAAATTAGAGAAATCTTTACTTATAAAAAACATATTGGTTCGAAGGTATTTTGAAGTATGAGATAATCATAATATTAGAGAAATTAATGATGTTGAATTTACGTGTTGGTAACTTATTTAAGAAAATCGAGCTAGTTAGCGAAAATAGAGTATTTGTCTTTTTTAGTTGATTTATACGCCAAGATTTAAATACACAAACTCATCTCAAACTACTACCTAATTTATTACCATTAACCTAAACTAACCAAAAACTTTAGGGTACCCCTTTCATAAAAAAAATCGACATAAATACCCCTCAAAAGACTTTAAGAAGTAAAAATAATAAATAATAATAATAATAATATTTTGATAAATATTCTCTATTTTGTTTAAGAAAATATTTTATTGAAATTTATAATTATATACTAGGGTTATTTTGTCTTAAAAAATAAGTAGGTTAAAATTAAAGCTTTTAATTTAAGGGGAGGCTCTAGCGAGCCTTAGTATTAGTTTCGTCAAAATCTTCTCTAAAATTTGAAGAAAAGTATATGTTTTCTATAAATCTAAAACTTTCTTAGCCATAATTCCACATTGAATTAGCCATTGAGATCATCAAAATAATAATATAATATTATTTTGTTAATAATAATATTTTTATTTTTATTTCATATTTTACAATAACTAATCATAAATAATTTAATTTGATTATTACATTATTATTACAAGACGGTTGGAGATTAAACGTGAATAAAAAAGATCGTTGGAGATTAAAAGTGAATAAAAAATAAATTTAATGAATGAACAGTAGTCTTTCAAATTTGAAGAAATCTATCCATTTATTGTAGCTTAAAGCTTCCCACTTATCTTTTTGGCTAATCCAATGCAGCTCTATTTTGTTGAAATTCATCATATTTTACATTTAGCTAGGCTTTTGATGAAGCCAATACCAATACTCTAGACAGTTGGCATCAAGATGGTACTTGAATGCCCCAGCCACATTTGAACAGTCCATATGTGGTGCACAATTTATTTTCCTTTAAGGTTACGTTTGGTTATGCAAATCAGATGAGATGAGAAAAGATGCTTTGTTGAAAATTACATAAAATATTATTATAATATAATTTTTAATGTTATTATTATTTTGAGATTTGAAAAAATTGAATTATTTATTATATTTTATGTAGAAGTTTAAAAAAATTGTAATGATGAGATGAGATAGATTTGTGTATCTAAACCGAGTTTAAAAAGAGTCGGGCTACTCAGCCGTCCAGAGTAGCCCGCTCTACTTGACCGATAGTGTTAATTCAACTTTTTTTTTCTTTTCACATTTTTTAATACATTTAAAGATTTAAAAAAATAGAAAAAAAAATCTTAATACACTTAAAAGTACTTCCTTAATTACTAAGTAAAAAAAAAAATGGCAAGCGGTCAAATAGAGCGGTACAAATGGAGGGCAAAATGTAGTTTTTTTCCGTCTAAAAAATAGGTCGGAGAAAACTAATGAAATAAGAAAAAATCTGATTGGGCCGTAGGGGTTTTAAAATTGGGAGGCTTCTCTTAGAGCATTAATATTGGTCTATGCATATGCATATGCAAAATTACCTCTTTTACATAACCACTTTGTCATTCAAACAAAACTTTCATATTGGCTTATGCATATTTGAGACCAAATAATAATAAAATATTATTTTTTTTAATTTTTTTTTCTAAAATCAAAATTTATATATATATTTTATAATTAACATCCACTATATACATTTGACATTAATAATACAAATGCAATGATAAAAAATATAATTTTTTTATATATTATATTAAAAATATAATAAAATGAAAAAAATATATAATATATTATAATAATAAAATGAATGTGTATATGAAGATTTGTTGTGTTGTTGAGGGAGGAAAAATAGGAAAAGATTGAGAAAGAAAGAGTGGAAGGAGAGAGAAATAACAATTAAAATATGTTTGATGAAGTAAATAGTTGTTATCTAAATTTGGATAACTGTTCACTGCTAGTCAAATTTATGCGTATACATAAGCTAATGTAAATGTTTTTTGAATCATATTATATAAATATAATTTTACATATAAATATGTATAAATCAATACTAGTACTCTTATCTGGATCATTCTTCTAGGTCTGCCATTGAAAAGTTTGCCCCTTCAACTATGCCTATGCCTATCTACAATCTCCACATTCCCCCCCCCCCCCCCCCCCCCCCCAAATTAGCATATGACATAACAAAGCTGGTGAAAGAAACCATTTTGAATCTCCCAAAATGTTCAAAGTCACGTCAGAATTGTCAGCAAAAGTTGATGAAAATTGGAAATTTGGAATGGGTACTAGACGACGTTTTGTTCCGAGCAAATATTTTTGTATTTTTTTTAAAGTAATGTTATGTTTTTATATAATTAAATTTGTAATTGAGAATATTTTTATAAAATGTTGTTAAATATTCTTAATTTAAAACATAATTATATAAAAATTATAAAAATAATTAAATGCATATGGTTTTCTTTCTTTCCTTTATGGTGGTAACACCACTATTAATTAAAAAAAATTCAAATTCAACGATCAAATGATAATCTCGATTAATATGATATTTATGCAACATATTTTATAATATATATTTTTAAATAATAATATTTTTTTTTATAAAATGATATATTTTATAAATTCATTTTAAAAATATTATGAAAAGTAAAAGTGTGGTTATCATTTTAATCTCTACCTGTTTATCAAAAAATAAAAAATAAAAAAATCTGTATCTGTCTATGTCGGTAGTAATGAAGTGAACAAAAAAACTATCGTATCAAAAATTTATGAACAATAAATCTTCCTAACTCTCGATACTCTACATTCTATTTTTTTTTTAAATTTTTTTAAATTTTTTTATTAAATAATTTTTATATGAATAGTAAATAAAAAATTTGAAATATTTAAAAAAAAATAAATTCAATTTTTTTTTTAAATATTAAAAAATATGGAGTGTGGATAAATAGTATGAGGTTGTGTAGCAAAACTCATTTTTTAAAAAAAATATATATTAAAAGAAATATGAAATATACTAACGTAAGCCCCAACGCCAGTGGCTATAATCTGTAGAGCCACCCATACCTATTTCGTTTGTTTGCAATTCTTTAAATAAATATATAATTTATATAAAAAATAATTACCCGTTACCTTCAAATAAAAAATAATTATCCGTTCCTATTCACCCCACAACTATATACGTAATTACTGAAGCAAAATATGGCAATAGCTGCATACACACGGCAATTGCTGGTTGCTGGTTTTAGCTTATTTTCAATTGCTACGTCCACCGACTTCTTCCGACAAGTGTATTTTTTAAAATTTTAAAAATATAATTTTCTTCCCTTTTTTAAAAAAATTAAAAAATTCATTAAAAAATACTTTCTTAATAATTGAATAAATGAAAAAATACACACACAAGTCGGTAGAAAGGCTCGTGACATTTTCCTATTTCGATTCACACTAGCAATTAATATCTTTCGTCTAGAAAATATCTCAGAGAAATGTCTTTATTTTGTTTTTATGTTCATAAATATTTATTTATTATTTTTGATCAATTTCATACTTATTCACGAACTAATTACTTATATTTTATGCTATAACTTTATTGAGCAAACTTTATGTTTTTCTAAACATATTTATATAATTTATGTGTATATATTAATGATTATATGCATAATAATGCAAACACATATATGATATGGCATTACAATTATGATTTTCTCTTTTTCATTTAGAATACTTGAGACACTTTCATTTTGAAGTTAAAAATAATCATATAAAGTTATTCGAATCTGATTGAAATTGAGCTTTATACAAGCTGTGAGAATAATTTTATGTGTACGATCAACTCATTTAATAAACAAACTTCTTGCTTAGAAAAAAAAAAGAAAAAAAATTTCGCTCGAGCCAAATTGGATCGAAACAATCTGAACAGTTTGTTTCATGTCGAAGGAAACAGAAATTCTCTCCCCCGAGACATCATGTATATCATCTGTGAGAAAATTTTCTCCCCTGAAACAGAAACTTTCTTCCCTGAGTTTCATGACGAAGTTTGTTCGCATCGAAAGAATTTGAACAAACTTCGCTTAAGCCAAATTTTCTCTCCAGTGTCGAAAGTCAAAAATCCTGTTTCGAGCAATGCCAGCCAACCACCACACTTCCTCCATGATCTCTCTGTGCCACCGCTCATGGCTGAGTTCCAAATGCCAAATACTTTTATCCTTTCCTCCGGCCGAAAAATAACAAATAGCAATTGAATTCTCAGAGGAGCTGATTCTTCTTTCACTCCCATCCTCTCTCAAGTCAACCTCGGGTCGAGTTCAACTCATGTTTTACTCGTTGACCGCAAAGCACAACTTTCAACAAGGCAAAACCAACAGAACAATTCAAGACTACAAAAAACACAGAACTGAAAGGGAAGCCCAGTAAAGTTGACAGATATTTTCACCCCCAAAAACATAGATCATTGCGCAAAATTTTCAACCGATTTAGCGAAAATTACAAACATTCAGCTGTAATCTAGTTTATTAAATAAACTGTTAGTGTGCTCTCTCTCAGATATTAAACCTTATCCCAACAAAAATTGAAATTGAGTAATTATTTCAAAGAATATTACACTCGTTTTAAAAGCAGTCAAACCTCATTAGTTATAACCTTGGTTGCATAAATTCTAACAATGGAAATTTTTTCCTCACCTCTTCTTGGTTTTCTTTCTTCCTTTTACTTGTTTCTCTAAACTTCTAAGCCTTTGACTGATAAGGGATGATGAAGAAATTCTCTGGTCTGGGCGCTTTACTGATTCAGGAGGTATTGGGGTGGGTTCCTGTCTGACCACTGTCGGACGTTGCAGTGCTGAAAACGCAGAGAAGGCAGGTTGTGGGGCAGTAGGTGGCTGCGCCACAGGTATTTCAGGAACACCCAAGAATTTCTTCACGCCGGGATTTTTAAGCGCTGAAAATTCAAAACAGTTGCATAATTAGTGAATATGACCAGAAAATTTCATAACATCAATATCATTTCATTCAACTTCCAGTCTTCCACAGCTGAAATCGATGCATATTGCTGCATAACTTAATGTGCAGGAGACTCGAGAAGCTTTGCACATATTCCCAGATGGAAAATGTGAAAATGAAATTAAACTCAAAATTGAAACTGAAAGGACTCACCAAGCCCATAGACAAGCGAAAACAAATTGGACGTAACCCAGTAACAAAATATTGCCTGCAGTGTTATTAAAAACAGGTATCATCAGTTGACCGAACCATACAGTAAATCTACTAACAATGTCACTTAAAAAGGCGAAACAACCATCAAAATATGAGAAAAAAATAAAGAAAATACATCCAACACCAATCAGTCTTTCTATTAAGATGACACTACGGCTCTGTTTGGATACAGAGATGGTTTAATCTCATCTCATCTCATCATTACAACTTTATCAAATTCCTACAAAAAATATAATAAACAATCTAACTTTTTCAAATTCCAAAACAATAATAATTTTAAAAAATAATATTCTAACAATATTTTATTCAACTAATCTAAAATCATCTTTTCTCATCTTACCATCCAAACGAGCCCTACAAGCACCGGAAAATTAATAAAGTAAACTGACACCTCACATAGTCACTTTGATGATGACCTTCTTGAGCCTAAATGCCATAGGAATTAGGAGGGACAATTAATAATTTGAGTACCCTCGTTATCTATAAATTATGTCTCTTCTAAACAACTACGTTGTATTTAAAAATCTTTTCAGCATTTCATACACATTTTTTTGTGGATGTAACCTCACTAAGGTCAAGCACTCTAGGCCCACCATTGGAGCCCGGATACATGACCCCACCCACCTGAACTGTATATTAGGTAATCTAGGGGAACTCCTAGTGAGAAATTGAACCCAAGATGTCTGAGTTCACAACTCATCTTCAGCCTGCCCTTTGACCGCTAGGTTGTACCGGCAGCTTTTTTTTACAGTTAAGTGGGAATGTTAACAATGCCTTTGCAAGAATGGGACACCTGGCTTTATTTTATTTTATTTTATTTGTAGGTAGGGGCAACTGGCTTTATATGGAGATAAAAATGCAATAATGCAATAATGCAAGCAACCGAAACAAGCTTTGGAATTCATAACTCTAAACCATGCATTCAATTTTTGGAACAACCATTATATGACAAACATTTATTTCAACATTCATGTTCCTATTAGAGGTGAACAAATAGGTCCCATAACATGTCTCCAAAGGGACTAAACAATGGAGAATTACCTTCGGAAAACTCATGGTAAATGGAACTGTAAGAATGGCAATGCCCCTTGAAACATTTTTCATGGTGCCAGCAATAGGATTTCCTTCCATACCCTCTTGCATGTTGCACTGAGGAACAGTGAAAAATAAATTAACTCCAAATCGGTTAGGCACAACCTCCCCCTCCCAAAAATAAAAAGACAAATGAGAAAAAGGATAGCAAAGAAAAGGGCAGAACAAGAATACTGATACAAGCTGTAAGTTAATAGTGCAGCAACTAGGGTAGCCAACCCAGAAGGAAGAAACAAAACAAGACAAAACTTAATTATGTTGATTCAGCTACAAGTTCACACATTAATACTTCCTAAAAATCGATTTTTCTTCATGGAATAAGTGCTTAAAATGTATTTCAAACAACACTGGTGGAAAATGGCTAACTGTAGACTATTAGTTAAAAGAAAGTGATGAGTAGGCCGGACACTTATTAATAGCTAATCAAGAAATTTTATTCATAGGCAAAGCGTAGGTACACAGGTAGTATACATGAGAAGCACATAGTTAGAGGTTACAATCGAAAAAAGAAAGTCATGGACACTTAGTCCGTTACAAACTATGGCCCTTGCCCATAAGAACAATGACTTAAAAAAGAAAACTTTTAGCTCATTTGTTGTTCTCTTGCAATCTTCGAAGCTTCTAGCATCTCTCCCTCCAAATACACCAACACATACATATAGGAACCATTCGCCAGATGGCCGCCACTTGTGAGTTACCGTGAAGGCCTCTCCAGCTTGTGAGAAAATCCACCAATCTAAGAGGCATGACCCATGACAATCCGATTCTCATGAAAAATTATCCCACATGGTTCTGGCCACCTCGTAGTGTAAAAGCAAATGATCTACTGATTCCCCATGCTTCTTACACATACAACACCAATCCAACACTATTACCCGGTGTTTCCTTAAGTTATCTGCGGTAAAGATCCTGTCCAATAATGTTGTCCAAACGAAAAAAGCCGCTTTTGAAGGAGCTTTCATCTGCCATATACTCTTCCAAAGGAACATGGTCATTCCAGGACTCGTTAGAACTTGGTAAAATGATCTAACAGTGAACTTACCTTTCTTCTCCGGTGCCCCTGTGTCATACTTACTAAATACAATGTTACAAAGAACTTTGTAATAGTCTCCAACTTTCAATCTTGGGCTGCCCTAATGAAATCAATATTCTACTGAGGGGAGCCGTTGGAAAAAACCAAAAGATTGGCAATCACTACATCATTTTCTCGTGTGAGCTCAAAAATGGTAGGGAAAGTGTCTTGGAGCCTACGGTTACCACACCATTTGTCAAACCAAAATCTGACACAAGAACCATCACCCACCACAATATGTTAATATCCTCGAAAGGTCTCCCAATATCTCCTAATATATTTCCACAACCCCACCCCATGTGTGCCTTGTACCTCATTTGAACACCATCCTCCCCCCCCCCTTTCGTGTTGGTACCTCTACAACCATTTACCCAATAGGGCCTAATTGAATTTCATCAAGTGGCGAATCTCCAATCCTCCCCCAGAAATTGGAGTACAAACAGTTGACCAATTAACCAGATGAAATTTGAACTCTTCCCCCAATCCACTCCACAAGAAATCCCTTTGTAACTTCTCAATGCGGTTAGCTACCTTCGTGGGGAGCGGGAACAAGGACTAAAAGTAAGTGGTAAGTTTGAAAGAGTACTTTTAATCAAAGTCAACCTACCACCTTTCGACAAATATAACATCTTCCAAGAAGCCAATTTGCGCTCCATCTTTTCAACTAGTTACTACGCCATTCTAAATCCTTTCAAATTTAAAGGAAGCACCCAATGGTAAGCCAAGATACTTCAGAAGCAAAGATGAAACCTTCCAACCCAAGAAGGAAGCTAAATTCTCCGTTTCATGGACAGCCCCCACTGGCATTAATTCAAACTTTGAAAGATTAATGCATCGTTTGTTTTTGCAGATGAGATGAGATGAGTAGAGATTAAAGTTAAAAGTTAAATAAAATATTGTTAGAATATATTTTTTTAATATTATTTTTGTTTTGAAATTTGAAAAAATTGAATTGTTTATTTTATTTTGTGTGGAAATTTGAAAAAGTTGTAATGATTAGCCAAAAAAATCATAGAGTAGCCTGCCGTCCACCAGGCCCTCAATCATCTTACTGAGAGCTTCCATGACAAATAAAAAAAAAATAAAGGAGAGAGTGGGTCCCTCTATCTCAAACCACGAGAGAAGTTGAAGAAACCCACCGGTGAACCATTCACCAAGATAGAGAATCGAAGTATAGAGATGCAACATTCTACCAATTTCTATCATCCCCCCTACCCAAAAAAAAAAGCTACATCTTGCAACTAAATAAAATAAGAACTGCCAGTTGACGCGGTCATATGCTTTCTCCATGTCTTATTTGCAAAGCAACCCGGGTTCTCTAGATGTAAGACGTCCGTAAACTTCATTTGCAATAACGATTGAATCGAGGATTATTTGACAAATGCATTTTATGGCTTCGAAATGAACTTTTCCACCATCGAGCTCAATCTTTTCACTAGCACTTTGGAAAGAATCTTATACACCCCATTCACAAGGCTAATGGGACGATAGTTTCTAACGTCTATAGACCCTATCTTTTTGGAAATGAGTGCTAAGAACATAGCATTAAGACTTTTTTCAAATCTAACATTAGTATGAAAATCATGAAAGACCTGCATAAAATCTTATTTAATCACTTTCCAACAAGCTTGGAAGAACCCCATAGTAAACCCGTCCGGACCGAGAGCCTTGTCACTAGCCATACCTCTGGCTACTTTGCATACTTCCTCTTCTGCAAAAGGCCTCTCTAGACACCCTACACTCTGCTAATCTATTGCTGAAAAAGTTAAACCATCCACTTTCAGTCCCCGCCAGTTGTGCTCTTCAGATAAGAGTTGTTAATAATACTGCTCGATATGGTTCTTGATGAGCATCTAATCCGAAGAAACTGCCCCATCTACCATCAGCATATCAATAACAATGTTCCTAATATAAGAATTAGCCACCCTATGGAAGAATTTCGTACACTTATATCCCTCCTTGAGCCAAAGCGCCCTTGATTTTTTGTCTCCATGAAATCTCCTCCATCAATGTTACTCTTTCAAGTTCAACGACTACTTGACTCTTGCGAATTTTCTCAGATTCAGGGTGTTCTTGCCTCCTTCTCGCCCTCCAGACCCTATAGCTCCTCCAAGAGAGCGCGCCTTTACTGAAGCACATTGCCAAAAACCTGTCCATTCTTTCAAATCCTGTTTAAGCGCTTTCAACTTTCTTGCCATAATGAAACTTAGGTCTCGTTTGTTTTCACAATTCCTTTCAACTCATCTCATCTAATCATTACAACTTTATCAAATTCTCATACAAAATAAGATAAACAATTCAACATCTTCAAACCCCAAAATAAAAATAATATTTAAAAAATATATACAAACAATATTTTATTCAACTTTTAACTTTAATCTCAACTCATCTTATCTCATATCCGAAAACAAACGAGGCCTTAGAGAGCTTTGGAAATTGTAAGTCCACCATTGTTTGACCCTGTCTACAAAACCGTCAGTTTAAACCACATATTCTCAAATTTATAATAACTTCTACCCCCTTGGATGCCTCCACAGTCTAAAATGATGGGGAAGTGATCGAACATAAATGGGGTAATCTTCTTTAAGCTACATCCGGAAAGTGTAACTCTCATTCTGGAGTTAACAAAAATCTATCAATCCTCGACCAAGACAGGAATTCTCGGTTGTTGTACAAAGTAATCGTGCCTCCTATTAATGGAATGGCAGGAGTGATGTGGGATACACCTAACCTTTCGCTTGGAAAGCGAGTTATGTTAAAGTCATCCCCTATGCAACTTGGTAGCTCCCACCAACTAAGAAGTCCTGTCAATTCTCCCCACAATAGCCTTTTCTCCGAATTAATATTTGGGCCATAAACTCTAATGAATGCCCATTGGAAGCCGTCTTCTAAGTTCACAAAAGAGCATGCCACAGTGAAGTCACCCACACATTCCTCCACCCTTTCCACCACCCTTTTATCAAACATAATTAGGACTCCCCCCGATGCTCCTTTAGATGGCAAGTATGACTACCAGACATGTTGCCATCTCCATAAACTGCAAACTAGTTGTCTTGTAATAACTTCCAACTTAGTCTCTTGTAAACAAATAATATCCCCCTTCCATTGGCAATGTAAGTTTCTAATGTGGAGCCGCTTATTATGCTCATGCAGCCCCCGAACGTTTCACGATATTATTTTTGGCTTCATAAAGCAACCATCTTAGCCCGGTTAGAGCTCTTCTCTCCACCATCATCTTTCATTGCCCACATAAGCCTCTCGAGTTTTCTTTCCCTTTTTTCAGCCAAATTAACGGATAGACCGGATTTGGATTGTGCATTCCCGGCCTCTATGGCTGTAAGTAAGGCCATAAACTTAGCTTTGAAACCCTCGCATGTAATCCCTACACAATGCTTAATTTCCATAACTTTCTGGATAACCCAATCTGACACATTGGGATGAAATGAGTTTAGAGGAATAGATTCTTCCCCCCCGTCCTTATTAGCCTCAAACAAAACCAGTGTACCAACCAATTCGGCCTCCCCCATTTCACCCACTGATTCTGCACTTCCAGGAACAACTAGGGGTGCACACGGTCCGGTCCGGTCCGGTAGCTATCAATCCAGTCCGGTCCGGTTCGGTCCATTCGGTCCGGCCTTTTTTTAAAAAAAAAAAATCAATTAATAAAATAAATTATTTACAATACTAAATTAAGCTAAGTGACTTATTAATGTAGATTATGTAACAAACTCAATAAAAAAATATTTTATATGGTCAATGATAATAAATTAGATGAAAATTACATTATTGATGATGTTAATTATTACTTTATTACTAACTTAAAGTATGTTAATACATAATGAGCCATATACAACTTTTAACATTTTGTATATGAAGCAATAAGCATGAATAATTTAATTATCCATACATATTATATCCATAATTGAGAAAGATACATACTTAACATACTATTATAAATAAGAAAAAAATATTTAATTATACATACTATTATAAATTTATAAATTATACATATATTATAATTTATACTATAACTCTTAATATTTAATAGTATTAGTAATACATTAAAGAATATATTAATACATTGATACTGTATATATATAGTACTTATAGTGATTAGTTATTATGAATCATGATTAGTATAATTATATAATAGTATTAGTATAAAGTATTAGACTATTAGTAATATAGTATAGCTATATATTAGTAATATTAGTATAAGTATAATTGTATAAGTATAACTATAGTCTATAGTTAATAGTTATAACTATACTAAATCATTATAACTTATATAATATATAATATAGTTATAATAAATCACTATAATATGGTATAACTAAACTAATATAACTATTAGTATAACTATATAATAGTATTAGTATAAAGTATTAGACTATTAGTAATATAGTATAGGCTATAGCTATATATTAGTAATATTAGTATAAGTATAATTGTATAAGTATAACTATATTCTATAGTTCATAGTTATAACTATACTAAATCATTATAACTTATACTAATATATAATATAGTTATAATAAATCACTATAATATGGTATAACTAAACTAATATAACTATTAGTATAAAGTATTAGATTAGTAATATAGTATAGGCTATAGGCTATAGCTATATATTAGTAATTTAGTATAAGTATAATTGCATAAGTATAACTATAGTCTATAGTCTATACTTATAACTATACTAAATCATTATAACTTATACTAATATATAATATAGTTATAAATTCTTATAAACTTATAACTTATAATAAATCACTATAATATAGTATAACTTTTTTTTGATAAGTAATATAACAACTAATATAACCATTAGTATAAATATATAAATATATAATAGTATTAATAGTCTATACTTAATTATAATATAGTATAATTATATATATAATTAATTATATATCAAAAATATATAAAAAATATATAGAAATACATTCGGTCCGGTCCGGTCTGGTCCAAAAAACACCCGGACCGTGGACCGGACCGAATGAATTCGGTCCAAAAAAATTGGACCAGACCGGACCGGACCTTCAGTCCAAAATGACCGGTCCGGTCCGGTTTTCTCGGTCCGGACCGACCGATGCTCACCCCTAGTAACAACAGACAGTTGTTTCTTGCTGATTTTTTTTTTCCTGGCGTCGGAACAGTAGACGTCAAGGAACGGCGGTTGGCAACCAGCTCAGCGGTTCCGTCAATGGTTTCTGTGGCTTCCCACAGTGCTTCAAGACTTCGGCGACTTTGTCATCTCCTTGTCTGCAAAGCTTGGTGTCGTAGCCTTCTCCGATGCTAGGACCATAGCCTTCACCACTGTGGTGACAGGAGGCAGCCCAAATAGCACCGACACCATAGTCTGCACCACCACAAGATTTGATGACCCACCCATGTGCTCCGTAGGCACCAGCGTGCAGATTTGCACAGGTTCTGTTGGTACCGACAAAGATTGGCCAGTGTAGGTGCTGCCGGAATCGGAGACAGGAGTTACCGGTGCAAAGGTAGGTGGCTCCTCTAGCCGGTGTAGCGGAAATGGGTCCATGGGCCCAGGCGCAGTAGGCCTCCCACAAATCTGTGATACGGGCACAGACGTTGAGCCCTTTTCTGGCAAAGTCAACTTGGTTCCAGGTTCAACTACAGTCTACTGGACACTATATGCCACCTATCAACAATCCTTGAATGTGTCCATTTTCCAGATTCAAAGGCACTTTTAACTTTTATTTTAAAAACAGACTTTCCAACAGCCTAGGTTCAGATATCATGGATTTCTTATTAAAAAAAAAAAAGGTTCAGATATCATGGATTTGAATATATGCTAGTGCAACCTTATGTAGATCAAATACGTTCATCACCCTTATGATATGAAGGAAGCACAAAGATAGTGTTCAACAAATACACAAGTCAAGTTCATCATTGCAATTTGTAATCCCTCATTGGACCTTCTTTAAACATAAAGAAAAGCTCAAATGAACAATTAATTAAACAAAGCAGGTACCTACCTCCACAGTTACTAAGAATGTCAGTGCTGTCAAAGCAGGCAAAATGTACAAACTATCTGGAGTTGTGAGATCAACAAACCAGTAGGCTCCACCACTTTTGAATGACGGCACCTTTTCTGCCATATTTGAAATCTGCCAAAGAAAATTTTATCAGAGACATATAAGATTAAAAAAAAAAGTTTGCAAGATACTCTGACCAAAGAATTTTATCTTACTGCGAGGAAAAAACTGATGAAGACAGGGCCTTGTATAAAAAGTCCCTTCAAGGGAGTAAATGGGCTTACACCATATCTGCAGAGTCAAATCACGATGACAAAATGAAGATATGAAGAAAACAGAGGGCATATAGGAGAGAATTGAAGGTTAGCACGCAGCTACAGGCTTGTAATTGAAAATGAGAATATTGCACAAAAGGTTATCAAACTTCGGTCAATAAACCATCTGTATTGGCAGAAAATAGCAGGGAGCAATTCTCAAAATTTTAATAGCTTCTTATTGGTCTAGAAATCACTGAAAAGACCCTTTAACAAAAATCCATTAATAAGCTTCACAACAAACTACCAAGTAATTGACTTGAATGATGACAATCACAGCATATGGAGCACATTCATGCATTTTATCATTTAAACTAGTAAGTAATATTATCAGCATCACATATTGTGAGGACATAAAAATAAAAACGAATATGAAAACCAATAACTTAATTGCCATGGGTTCCTCTTACAGGTCATGGAAAAGTAGCTTACTCCTTAAAAAGCTTCTGCATTTGTTGTTGACCCTCAGCTGGCTCCATACCCTGAAAAAAAGAATGTTCACATGCTAGGCGAGTCATTTCTGTAAGTATCTACCTTCCTATTGCATTCATATCCCTAGTAGATACAAGTCTATCCCAAACTCAGTCTATATCAGCACAAGGAGATCCTTAAGCTGACTGGGGACCTCTATTGGTTCAAGAGTATAACTGAATATTTCTCAGCACACAGATATGCCCAAAATGAAATGAACTTTCCAGCAGTATAGAGATGTATTCAAGCATGAAGTCTATAGGTGGGGGGGACTGGTGACAGGCTAATTTTAAGTTGCATTCTATATCCTTTGTAGATTTAACTTATATAGGAAACCTGAGCTAAATAATCAAGCTTTATTTGTGGATCTTTGCATGTGCTAGCAAGTTGACCATATGCACCAATAAGACATCAACTAAGGGCTGTGATTAACAAGTAATAACATTCACCTTGTCCTAGGTAGCTGAAACCAAGACTTGTGGGTAATTTGTACAACACAATTACTACAAGTAGTCAGAAATTAAAAAAGTGATACCATGACACAAATACTAATCAGGTAAGAGTACCTTATCCTGCATCTGCTGCTTTAATTCCTCCAAGTGCGGCCTCAAGAGCTGCAGAACATGCATGAACATTAATGATGCCTTGCCACTGTATACAAAAAAATTGATTTATGCTTTGTGATAAAATGGTGCTTAATAAAAGAAAAAAAATTACTGAGTACATTTATTTAGTTTTGGGAAAAATAGATCCTTCCACACAATGTCAATAAAGAGAATTATAGATGTGCAAAAAGATAAGAAGAAACTACATTGTAGAAGTGGTGAGTCAACAGCGTATGTAACAGGCACATCTAAGAATTGGCAAAGACTATTATAAATTATCAAAAAATCTGCTTAAGAATTAGCAAAGCCTATTATAAATCAATTAAAAAAACTGCTCATAGGGTTGAGTAGATAGAAGTGCATCAGATTGTCAGCGAGAATATAAGAAAATGATGTGAATGAACCAGCAAAATTGTGCTGCAGTAACTAACAATTCAGGCCACATACAGTAAGTTTTGCAGTAGCTTTAAGTTGATTTATCAAAAGTGGAAGTGTTGCCCCTCGAATCAAAAGAGTTGTTAAAGCTATGGAAGCCCACCTGAAAGGAGGAAGAAAAAGTGAAATAAAATAGTTACTTTTCCATTTTTAACATCGAATATCATCAAAACTTTGTGGTGGTGTAAACTTAAAAGTGGTGTATTCTTAAAAACTAAGGATAAAAAACCATCTCTCTAATCCATTGTTTACTAAATATGAAACAGTAATAATTTGCTAGTAGTAACTTAAAGCCTTGTACTGCAACAATAAATAGTTATCTGCCATTTCTTATGACAACTAGTAATATGGTTGCTACAATCTAAACCAGCATTATCAAATACAAATTGAGCTAATCCTCCCCTTTACTTTACGGTGTGTTTTTGAGTTTGTAAAGGAAGGAAAGGATACGCTGACTTAAGAGGGAATGAACTTGAATTTATAGAATAGAACTTTTTGTTTAAAAAATACAGAAGGCTTACCCCAGGTACACAGAACATATGGACTGGAATTTAGAAGGTAAAAAGGACCTTTTTACTCATTTAATAAAGAAAATTCTGGATTCTGCCCAAGGTGGGAGGAATATATATGAGGTGAAGGAATGGAATAAGGGGTTACACTCCACCATTTCCTTTCCTTAAAAAAAAATGGTAAACAACCAAATGGTGGGTTCCTACCAATCCTTCCGTTCCACTCTGTCCATAATCAAACCATTGCCAATAAGAATCTTTGTATTCAAATACGATGAACAGTATAATCTCCTCCTCTTGTCACTTATTCCATGACAGTAGCTATTTTCCGGCAGATATTGTTAGTGCTCGTGCAACATCAGCTTTATGCCAATACTAAATTCAGCCTCTAGAAACCTAAAGAAGTGACAGGTAAAAATTTCAGATTTTGAATGTCGGAGTTTTTGTATTGTTATGGTGATTCATGCAAGGGTAAATAGTTTAATCATTGCATATCTTCGTGATCCATTTTTTATTCTTTGCGCATCATCTCTTTAACAGTGGGTAATTCCTAGTGCATTCTTTAGAACCTACACTCTATAAACAATGTTCCAGAATATCTGCATATCTGAGCATCCAAGCTTACAAAACCATAGTGCTACAAAATAGGTCATTAAAAAATAATAATAATAAAAAGATTGCAAATGGATACTCACCAGTTCAAGCCGGTAAAAGAATGTACAGCATCTATGAAGTATTGCAACACCTGAACAGGCAAGAAAGAATCAGCAGCAGCAATGGCAACTTCATTCACTGCGGAGGCCTGGGAAGCAACTGCTTCTATGGTTGTATCCGTCAAAACACCAGCAACATCACTCATTATTTCAATTTTTTCTGACCCATCACCAACAGTCGTTGACATATACCTGTGAAATGAGGGGCCGAAGCTTGACGGAAGAAGAACATGGGAACATCCTCTATCTGTGAGAAAGGGAACAAACCCAGCCAACTTGTTGAAGCTGCTACTTCCAAATGACCTCCTCCTCTGAACAAAATTATCAATTCTCTGGGGAGACAAATCTTCAACACTTGTGTAATGTTTTCGATCATCTTCATGGAGAACATAAGTAAAAGATGGATGGCATCTTCGAGCAATAAGGGTTGCTCTTGTCGACAGACTACGCATATAAGCCATTCACGATATTCTGAAAATAAATGTCAATGAAAAAAATATTAGAGAATAGTGGGAAGGAATCAGGGAAGAAAACACTTTCTGATAAAACATAAAAAGAAACGTATTAAAATTTTACACATGTAGCAATTATATTTGGCTATTAAGATCAAGATATAAGTCTACAAAGACTAGACTATTACAATGGGAACGAAATTCTTAATCACATCTCAACAGCAAAGAAAAATCACTTGACTCTTCTTAAAGGGGAGAGGCTAGGCAGGACGCTGTGAACAAGAGGCTTTTACACACTCCAATAAAATTTTGACACGTATATATTCTCTAGAGGGAAATAATGGAACCGTAGACCAAGCAAGCAAATCCCATACAAACACACACAACCCTCCCCCACCCCCCCCCCCGGGGGCGGGCTACGGAGGGAAAATGGTAGGTGGTGAAAAGTTCTTACTCTTTATAAGGTTCTAATGGGGCTCCAATTGTATCATTGACTAGTCCTTTAGAGCATATGTCATGTGGTTTGGGTCTTCCATTAAAGCGTTACAAATAGTATCAGAACCTATCCCAACCAGAAATGTGGGACTTGAGCCGTGCTACCTACAAGGGACAGGCCCGACAAGGGCGTCGGGAATTTAAAGGGAGGAGATTGTGATACCCCATATGATAAGAATAAGAGTAGGTGGTGAATGAGATCCCACATTACTTGGAAAGGAAAAGTTTTTACTCTTTATAAGATTCCAATGGGGCTCCAATTGTATCATTGACTAGTCTTTTGGATTATAGGCCTTGAGATTTGGACCTTCCATTGGGGCATTACACCATCACAGTCCCCAAACTCTCTAAATGTTTACACTCTCTCGGAGAAGAGTATAACAAACTTAACAGAATGCAACACTAAACTTGGCTATTAAAGTTCGAGATGGAATTCAATAAAGACCGGAGTATAACCACGGGTAGACCGATCAAGACTTTTAAACCCTAGCAAAACCCGAACTCTATTTAATGGAAAGTAAAGCTCGGACTCAGCCTAAATTCCTGAATAACCACGGTTGCTTACACATATTACTGCCAAACAAAACACGAAATTAATCCATATCCACAAAACCGACTCCATATGCATAACCTTAGTTAAAGAAATGATCCACTATCTAAACGAATCCAAAGAAACGCTTTAAATAAGAAACAAAGTTCAAGTCCCTGAGTTAAAATCTGCAACTCAAAGCAAAGATTACTACTACTGGGAAATTTTGGAAAAAGATCTCACCTTTACGTGACCTCCGGAGAAAGAGAGGAGGCTCCGACGGGTAGCCTGGTCCAAGAGATTAATGAATAGCTGAACTGGAGGAGACCAATGGCGGTGTAGGGTTTAAATGTTCAATTCGTCAAGTTGCCTTCTATGTAGGCGGCTTTAACAAGCAAACGCATCTTCTTCCTTCAGGCCATAACAGGTCGCTCGTGAAGCCAGTGGCAGCCACGTTCTTTACGAGCCACTCTAGAACATCTCACTTCAGCCCAGCCCACATAGTCATTAACCCGTTACGTCCAGCAGAGCCCAGACGGGTCCAGTCCTGAGTCCACAAACCAAGCCCAGTTGACTCACAGTAAAAAATTGTTAAAGCTAAATTTGGAT
This sequence comes from Cyclocarya paliurus, assembly GCA_029856935.1. Taxonomy (NCBI): domain Eukaryota; kingdom Viridiplantae; phylum Streptophyta; class Magnoliopsida; order Fagales; family Juglandaceae; genus Cyclocarya; species Cyclocarya paliurus. The sequence continues at coordinate 9,308,466 of CM056948.1, forward strand.
ACAATGAGTGTTTTATCTTATCTTATCTCATTTAATTATTATAATTTTTTTAAATTTTTACATAAAATATAATAAATTATATTTTATTCAAATTTTAATTTTTATTTCAACTTATCTAATCTCAACTCACTATTCAAATAGAACCTAAATGTGAGATAATTAAAATATAAATATATATATATATATATAATATTTACAAATCGGTGTAATTGATGGGATACATCATATCCATTTTATAATATATTTTTTTAATTATCTCGATATTTATTGGAGAAAATTTTTTAATTATTTTTAAAATATGGACATTAATGATCCGACGGTAGTCCTTTCATCTTTTGACGACTACAAAGGTGTGATATTTCATTTGATCTCATACCGGACAAGCTATCATGTTTGATGTGGTGGTTGTTTCAGTCGAAAAAGGTTAAGACAGCATTTTTCTAAAGCCAAGATCGTAGGAATAAAGAGAACTTGGGGGTTAATAAATATGGACTCCTAAAATACAAATTATTGGCTAGGAGTCACCTTAGAATCAAATTGGCTTGTAAGGGAAGAGAGTTTAAGAACATGTATACACATGACTAAACTTATATGTACGTACTTAAGTCGTGTACGTGAGAAAAATGTATTAGGCATTGACCACAAGACAACCGACGAACCAAGTCATATAGTATTCGCTTAAATTTGATTCTTTCTTGCAAAACGTGTATCTGAACTGAACCTGACTCCTTCAAACCCCCACCCGGAGAGACGTATTAATACTGAGAGAGAGAAGGTACAAAAAGAGTACATGTTCGTTGGAACTTGGACTTTTATTATTTATTTATTAGTATTTGGGAGATCAACGAGATGAAGAGTGGAAAATCTTTATGGGTTTGGGTTTTGGAACGAGTCTCCCTTGTAAACAAAGAACGTTTCTGATCCCTCGTCCAACGCGGTCGAAACGCGCATATATATACTTTCCTCGTCGGCTGTCTGCTCGGCACCATTCTATTACATTGCATTCATTCAGCCGCAAAGCGCTAATCCAACTGTCACCCACTGCTCTCATCTCAGAAGCCAACAAGTCCGACATGGACGCATTTGCTGCTTCCAATACAGCTGCTGCTGCTGTGGCCCCTCGGTGGATCCCAAAACGGGGCCGTGTTCTCAGGGCGGTTCTCAAGAAGCTTTTTGTGTTCTTTCAAAAAGAGACTGAGGCACCTACCCATTCCACAAGCCCTTCAGCCGTTTATTCTTGTTAATGACCTGATTCCATAATATATGGGCAACCTCGGATTCTCTCGTATATTACCTGTATTCCTTGCTGACCAAATCATTTTTGCACAATATTTTATTCTCTTCCCGCTTGAGACTTGCACAATATATCTACAATTCTACAGTAAATTTAACGCTCTTCGCCCGCTCTGTTTCTCTCCACAAAACAGCTCCTCCAGCGCTGAAACTTGACATAGATTTGCCAAAAACGAAGCACACCAACGTCTCGTACAATCGTCTGCCACAGGTGGTTGGATTGGAAACAGTATCGTTTTCTCATACATCCATGTTTGGTTTCTCGAAAGAATATAGAAAATACAATCTGTTTTCTAGTAGTGTTTTCAATCACTGGTGGTTGGATTGAAAATGGTATCCACCACTGGTTAATTTTAGAGTTCCTAGTGTAAATTTCACAAGAAATACGTGAAAATGTCGATTATTATCCGTTAATTTTAGTTGTTATTATCAATTGTTATTATCAATTATTATTAATTATAATTAGAATTAAAATAAATAAAAAAGTTAATCATGGCTCAGCCTCTTGTCCCCCTAAGGCAAGAATGCATTTCACTGAATACGTTGTCGCATGTGGGCGAGGCCATCGCTGACCCATAAACCAGCTAAGAAAATAACGGCGAAGACGCTGGGCAGGTGGTGTTATATTGTAAACAATAAATCTTCACAACCTTCCAACACTTCACACTCTATTTTTTTTAAATTTTTTTTATTAAATAATTTTTATATGAATAGTGAATAAAAAATTTGAAATAATTTAAAAAAAATAAATTCAAAAAAAAATTTAAAAAAAATATAAAAAATATTAAAAAATATGGAGTGTGGATGAATAGTAGGAGGTTGTGTAGCAAAACCCGTTGTAAAATTATTTTTAACGTAAAATAAATCTAAAAAATTATATTAATTTATGTAGATTACGTTTATAGAATCCATTTATAACTTTAGCACTACTCTTATTTATATATATATATATATATATATATATATATATATATATATATTATATTTATAGAAATATATAGGCGTAGATGTTCTGAATATTGGCATGCAATTTTTGTTGTCCATAGAGTTGGGATTGCTGTAGCTGAAAGGTGATTTTCGTGTCTTAGGTTTATAAGAATTGGGCATCCCTTGTAATTGACTTCAAAAAATTCATGCACGTGTACGGCCTATTGACATCAAAAATGAGAAGAAAAGTAACACAAATCGATGATTAAGAAATCTCACCACACATTCAACTATGGGAGTAGTCTTATATTTATAATAAAAGACTGTATACATAAACTATATAAGCTATAACTATACATGGAATGGACAGCTGTGAATTCTATACAAGGTAAGACTTAGCAAATTACGAGTAAAATCTAGAGTAAAATTTACAATATAATCAATCCTATGACTGTCAATGAGATAGAGATAAATCAGCCATCTGTCATGCTCCTTTCCATATCAACTATTTTCATATCAGGAATACTGTTGATCGAATGGTGAATGTTATCATCTGCCCTCAAACTATGTGTCGTAACAAGGCATAGTTTGTGCTTGAGCTTGTCCAAGTCATATCTAGTTTGTGGCTTGGTGAAAACATTTGCAATCTGAGCTGAAGTAGAGATATGCCGAGTGATTAACAACCTAAGAGAGACTCTCTCCCTGATATAATGATAATCTAACTCAATGTGTTTACTTCTAGCGTAAAACACAGGATTTACAATCATGAACAATGAACTGAGATTATCACAAAACAAAACTGGTGGTGTTATTAATGGAACTTGAAGGTCACGGAGAATAAAAGTAAGCCATGTTATTTCTGCTGCAGTTTGAGCCATGGCCCTATATTCAGCTTCTGAACTTGGACGAGAGACTGTGGGTTGTTTCTTTGTACTCCAAGAAATTATGTTACTGCCAAGGTAAGTGCAGAAACCAGTTGTGGAACATCGTGTTTGTGAACATCCAGCCCAATCGGCATCCGAAAAGGCATAAAGATCCAATGTACTAGAGTTTTGAATATGCAAACCGTGATGGACAGTCCCTTTTACATATCTCAGAATCCTTCTTATCATTGTGAAATGGTCTTGTGTTGGAGCCTGCATGAACTAAGAAACATAATTCACACTATATGAAATATTAGGACGTGTTAGTATTAAATACTGTAATGCACCAACTAGAGATCGATAAGTGTGAGGATCACAAAGGACTATTGAATCCGTGACTGTTTTGAACTTCTGAGTCATTGGAGTATGAAGTGGTTTGCAATCTGTCATCAATGCACGATCAAGCATATCAATAGCGTACTTAGATTGGTGTAGTACAAGGCCATCTGAAACATGATTGACTTCAATCCCCAAAAAATAATGAAGTGCACCAAGGTCCTTCATTGCAAACTCAGTGTGCAACACAGCTATGAACTGATCAATTAACTTATCTGAGGAACTCGTGAGGATGATATCATCCACATATAGAAGTAGCACCAAGGTGCCATGAGTGGAATGATTGATGAAGATACTTGGATCAGTTGTACTGCAGAAGAAACCAGATTCAAGGAGAAATGAGCTAAATCTATCAGACCAAACTCTTGGAGTTTGCTTTAATTCATAGATAGCCTTATGAAGTAAGCATACATAATCAAGTTTTTCATGGTTCACAAAGCTAGGAGGTTGCTCCATAAATATATTTTCTGACAAGAGTCCATGAAGGAATGCATTTTTCACATCTAGCTGTCTAATACTCCATTTTCGAACTACTGCTATTGAAATGATTATTCGAATAGTAGCTGGTTTCACTACAGGAGAGTAAGTCTCTGTAAAGTCTATTCCATCCACTTGATGAAAACCTTTAACTACTAGCCTTGCCTTTAGGCGTTGCAATGATCCATCAGGATTGATTTTGGGTATTAAAACCCAACGTGAGCCAACCACATTCATTGTGGAGTTTCTAGGAACAAGAGACCAGGTCTCATTTTGCCACAATGCTTGTAATTCTTCTTCCATATCTTGCTTCCAGCCAGGATGCTTAACAGCTGATTGAATTGTTCTTGTTGGCTTTGGTATGCCACCATAATGATGAATTAAAGCATACTTAGGATTATGCTTATGAATACTTGATTTTGAACGAGTCTGCATTATATGTGAAGGAGCAGGCAATATAGAGTTTGAAGACTCTGCACGAGTTGTCATGGACTGATCAGTCACTTCATGATCTTCGTGGCCTTCTAATTGATCCAGTGGAGATAAGATGTCAAGCAGCATAGCTGGGACAGTATTGGATTGATCTTCTGCACCACATAGTAAATCAGAGAGAATTAGTGGTTAACTCAAGGGTGCATTAGGAGTTGGCGTTTCTGTATTTTCTGATGAAGGAGAATGAGAGCTTATAGGAGTTGTTGAAGAGTCCCATTCTGTGAAAGTAGTGACCAAAAAATCTAAGTGAGACTTATTACTGGAGACTTGAGTTTTAAAGTAAAGATAATCCTCATCAAATGCTACATGTCTTGAAATAAATGTCCTTCTTGTAGGTGGATAATAACACCTATATCCTTTATGTCGATCACTATAGCCCAAGAATAAACAAGGGAGTGACTTTGGGTCGAACTTACTTGTCTTTTGGTCCCAAACATATGGATAACATCTTGAACCAAAGACACGAAGAGATCCATAATCTGGTGTTTTGTGATAAAGCATGTAATAAGGGGACTTCTATTTCAAAGTGATAGTAGGGAGTCTGTTGATTAAGAAAACAGCGGTGGGAAATGCTTCTACGTAAAAACACTTAGGAACATTTGCATGCAGCATCATTGTAAGACCCAACTCTCTAATATTTCGATGTCTCCTTTCAACAAATCCATTATGCTCAGGCATGTATGGACATGGTACTTGATGTAAAATACCAGATTTTTGCAAATGACTAACAAAAGAACATTATTTAAAGTTATCTTTGAAGATCCTGACCCAATGGTAGCATCACCAATGTGTGTAATTCTTAGAAAATCTCCATTTCCAATTAACACATCCGAACCAACATAAAGTTTTAAGTTGTGTAAAATACCTTCATGAGAAGTCATATGAGCAGAAGCTCCTATATCGGAAATCCATTCATCATTGTTGGTTTCTGAGTCAATGTTGAGAGCTGCAAATGCTTTTGGCAAGTTGTCAGGCTGAATGGAGTGATTAAACCTGTGCCAACAACGAATTGCAGTGTGGCCTTGTTTTTCACAGATTTGACATAGAAGATCACGATTAGGTTCACGGGTAGAATTAGTTGACACATTTGGAGAACCTTGATTATTTGGCTTCACAGTTGCTTGATTAGCAGGAGAAAAACCTTTACCTTTTGATGAGAAACTACCTGATTGTTGAGAGCCCTTGTTGGCAAACTTTGAGTTATTTTTATGACCATAAAAGGCAGTGTAGGCTATTGAGTCAGGTGAGTGCAAGCTAATTCGTGTTTCATAGCTTTGCAATAAAGGCAATGCTTCTGCATAACTTGACATAGGGGGTTTGAGCATAGAGGTGGTAAAAGGTCCATACCGTGCTCCCAAGCCATTTAACAGAGAGAATACTTTGGTTTTGTCATCAATAGAAAAACCAATAGCAGATAGACTATCACACACACCTTTGAATTTACGTAGGTAGTCATTCAGGGGCATATCAAAATCTTTCTTCATGTGATTGAGTTGTTGTGTAAGTTGAAATTGTCGCTCCTGAGAAGATTAAGCATAGGCTTCTTTGAGAGCCCTCCATACCTGTGCCGAGGTGTCCAGCCCAATGACAATCCCAAGAGCCTTTTCAGATAAGGTGCCAATGATCCAGCCTCTAAGTAGTTGCTCAGCAGTTTTCCATTTCACAAACTCTGGATTAGGAATAGCTTGATGGTTTGAACCCTTTGGAGGTGGAAGTACAACGCCAGGGATAGTGACTTCTCCCGTAAGATAGGCCACCAGTTCTTAACTCTCTGCTAGAGTAAGGACTTGCTCACGCCAAAGAGGATAATTTTCAGACTTGAGTCTGAGAGTGACAAAATTGCCAACGTTCAATGATACTGGGGACATGTTTGCGGAAAAGAAGAAGAAGCCCTCCTCACAGTATGATTTCTCTGATTCCAAGAAGAAAAGCAACACAAGTCGATGATTGAGAAATCTCACCACACATTCAACTGTGGGAGTAGTCTTGTATTTATAATAAAAGACTGTGTAAGCTATAGCTATACATGGAATGAACAACTTTGAATTCTATATAAGGTAAGACTTAGCAAATTACAGGGAGTAAAATCTGGAATAAAATCTGTAATATAATCAGTCCTATGACTGTCAATGAGATGGAGATAAATCAGCCATCTGTCATGCTCCTTTCCATATCAACTATTTTCATATCAGGAATGTTGTTGATCGAATGGTGAATGTTATCAAAATGAACACCTAGTGTTCAAGTCAATGTTTTAGCTGATTCAGTGTACTTTTTTTCTAAAATTTGAAATACCAATTCCGTTCCCATATATAGACTTCAACCAAACTAAATTTTAGGAAAATTAAGCAAAATGGTTTAATGCTAGAATATTAATAGGGTTTTGCTACACAACCTCCTACTATTCATCCACACTCCACACTCCACATTTTTTAATATTTTTTTTAAAAAAAAATTGAATTTATTTTTTTTAAAATATTTCAAATTTTTTATTTACTATTCATATAAAAATTATTTAATAAAAAAATTTAAAAAAAATTTAAAAAAAAGATGGAGTGTGGAGTGTTGGGAGGTTGGGAAGATTTATTGATATTAATAATGTGTACTGCTTTTTTCATCTCCATGTTCCTTATTTCAATCCTTTAGAACACTCTCAATGAATTCTTCATCCTATCTTTCAAAATACATCACTAAATTCATTTTTCTATTTTACATACTGACTTTTATAATATATCATACCTCAACTTATCTATTTTTTCTTAATATCATTTAAATAATATACTTTTTAATCTTTTTTATTCATTTTAAATATTTTCTTTAAACTAGTAATGATATCCTCATATATTTTAATATTTGCAATATCTCCTCATATACAATGTCATATAATTATGTTCTAATTTAAATTAATCCAAATTTATAAGCTAAACCAAAATCTAAATTAATTCAAAAAAGAAAAAGAAAATAGTATATAATGAAAATATTTTCAAAGTATATTATGAGAATATCTATTCTCGATAATTGTGAAAGAATATTCTTAAGATATCTTTCGATAGATTCCGTGAATATTTATTTTCGATAATTGTGAAAAAATATTCTTAATATATTCTTTAGTATATTATGAGAATATACCTTTAGTTTTCTCAAAACTTCAACTATAAATAACACCATTTCTTCATAAAGTTTTACCAACATCTTCATTTCCATTTATTTATGCAATTCTTCTAGTTCTTCTTTCTATATAGTTTTTATGGATCCCGTCTTTGAGGTATTTGACTCTTTGTTATCTAATTAAAGTTGGAATTAGATTTAGCTATTGCTATGGAAGAAGAACATTTGGGTAATGAAAGAGGCTCGACATTGTGTCGTAATTCTATTCTGCGTCGTATATTTTTTTAAACAAATTTGTTTGAAGGACACCAACGCCTTTTCCAAGATTATTTTGCCGAATCACCCATATATCTTCCAAATTTATTCCGTAAGAGGTTCTGCATGCAATGTCATCTTTTCTTGCGCATTCAAGTTGCAGTCGAAGCATATGAACTATACTTCATCCAAAAAATAGATGCTGTTAGAAGACTTGGGCATTCCTCCCTTCAAAGAATAACTATTACGATGAGAATATTAGCTTATGGAGTATCTGGTGATTTTGTGGACGAATACTTAAGAATTGCGGAAAATATAGCAACCGAGTGTTTGAGGAAATTTATTAAGGCTGTCATTAGCATCTTCTCCAACGAGTACTTGAGATCACCAAACGACATCGATATTGCTAGATTGCTCGAAGTTGGAGAAAGTCGTGAGTTTCCTGGAATGTTATGGAGTATTGATTGCATGTATTGGAAATTTAAAAATTGTCCAAGTGCATGGAAATGAATGTATTGTGGTCACATTCATGAACCAACGATAATTTTAGAAGCCGTAATGTCATACAACCTTTGGATATGGCATGCATTTTTTGGATTACCAGGCTCTCATAATAATATTAATGTCTTATAACATTCTTTTGTTTTTAAAGGGCTTGCTCAAGGACATGCTCTGAAAGTCAGTTACTCAATAAATAGAAATGACTACTCAATGGATATTATCTTGTTGATGTTATATATCATTCATGGTAGACGTTTGTCAAAACAATTCATGCTCCACATGGCCATAAAAAAAAAAAAACATTTTGTTACAACAAGAAAAGATGTAGAACGAGTATTTGGAGTGCTTCAAGCTCGATTTGCAATTGTATGCAGACCTGCATGGTTTTATGATCCACAACACTAAAGGAGATAATGATGGCATGCATAATTTTGCATAATATGATCGTAGAATATGAGCGACATTCTTATCTTCGAGTAGAAGCCTTTGTTTATGAACAAAACGATTAAATATCCCAAGAGCCAATGTCCCATGAGCATACAGATGAATTTGTAAACTTCATCCAACTTATCATCACATTCGAGATTGAGGACTTCATTCTCAACTCCAATCGAATCTTATCAAACATTTATGACAAATATATAGTCAATTTTAAGTACTTGTATTTTATATTTCACTATGTTAGGCTAATGTTATATTCTTGTTTTGTACAAGATATAACCTTAACTTGGAAAAACTATATATGCATGTATGGCTGTGTTATTTAATTTCTAGTATAGCCTACTTGTCATTTTATTAAATAAGTGATATGTGATACTCAATTTTATTAAAATATCACCACTCAGTCCTGCAAAAAAATACACTATTGGCTTACCACATTGCATATGAATCCAAATACATTATTTGATCTAAACTTCCATGAAAGTTAGTGAGCCCTTTGTATATTATTTTCTTTAAGACTACCCGCTAATATATGGAGCACACCCAACGCATCCAAAATTGGAATGGAATGAGAGATATCTTGTCATGCAAACAGTCACACGGGTAATCTATGCACATGCCAGCTTGAGTGTAAAAGATGCAAGTTGATGGGTTCATTCTAGCTATGTAAATATTGATGTATGTATTTATGGCCATGAAGACATGCTTGCATATAACATCCACGGATACAACATACAAGCACCTACACAAGTACCTAAGTCCATGTAATAGCACTCAAGCAATCTAGAAATCCATCTCATTTCTCTTCACATAAATCCATCTCGTACTTACATTTTACCTCTTATTTAATTGATTTAGATTTATGTTCTGTTATTCTTTCACAACTTACTTACCTTTCAATTTTCTATTAGCATATGACAAGCTGAGCTTAGGAATTTGGTTTATTAGTTCACAAGATGACAGAGATAATGCCGTAACAGAGATTCTATGAAAATAAAGGTGGTAGTTCAGCTACAACATCACACTCCTAATTCATGATTGTTTTTACAAGTTTGACCATTAATTCAACAACCATCTGATTTAAAAAAGCATCATGCTCATTCATTCACATAATACTCTCAAGTCATTCATAACAAGACTTTAGTGTGCCGCCATCATAATTTTTTCAACAAAGAACACATTTTACAGTTTAGTGTGTGAATTTTGTTGTGTTCTATCCAAAAAAATCAAAACTATTCATTGGTTGCATTGTGGCTTCAGGTTTTGTAGAGTGTTCTATACAAAAAACTATCAAAGGAACATACCCAAATATGGCTGCACATAAGCTTCAAGTTTGTGTTGTGTTCTATACAAAAAACTAGCAAAATAGAATTTCCAAATGTGGCTGAATTTCTGGCTTCAGGTTTGTGCTATATTCTACACATAAAACTATCAAATGAGCATTCCTAAAAATGGTTGCATTGTTACCTTTCAAAAAAAATTCATTTACAGCCCATACCAAACTCAATCATGATTTTGTAGGCCTTTACTTCTCAAGTATTTATAATTGGAGGTGACGGAAATGCTATTACTGCATTGGAGGCAAACTCGAGGTGTCCATCCTCTTAATTTCCTTATCTTCTATCTATTAATCCAAATCAAGCCTCTCTTTTGTAAGGCTGATAATCTCTTTCCTATCTTCTCCCTTCCTAGCATTTGCTCTCTTCTTCTCCTCTCTCATTTCAGTCACCAAATCAGCAAGATTGGAAGATGTATTATTTTGCCTCTTTCGCTTCTTTTCAGCCTTCTTTCCAATGGGTCTCTAGAGATTCACATCTATAGATAGAGATATGGTGTCTTCATCTGGGATTGTAAACTTTGGCACATGAGCATCTAGGTTATTGATCTTCTCTAAGTTTTCACACTGCCCCCAACCACAGTCTGTTTCTATTTTGGATTGTGCCTTAGAATAGTCCAACAATGAAGGAAGTTGAATGTTGCAGACCGGTTACTTCGATAGAGCTCATTTGCTTGCTCAATCTAAAAAATCAGTAAATGAGATATAAAATATATCTAATACAATCTCATTTAAACAATGAAAATAAAAGATATTGTTTGTGCACCTTATCTTGCTCAATAACCCTACTTAGAGACATTCTTTTGGTTTGAGCTAAGGCCCGACAAAACTTATTTGTAGCATGTTGAATGGTTGACCATCTATTTGTGAAAGAGCTGGAACTACGTTCAGAAAATGTGAATTTTTTTTTTCTCATAATATTCATGCACTCTAGCCCAAAATGAATGTTTAGATTAATCAACCTCATTGATCGGGTCCAAACTACTATTAAGCCAAGCTGACACTAGTAAGTTGTTCTCTTCTGGACTAAAGTTTCCTTGTCTAGATTTTTTTTTTCTAGTAATCACTTGTTTTGGGTTGAGAGGAGTAACTTGGGATTCTAAAGTCATTCAAATATGTGATGAGATAGTCATTGTAGTTTTCTTTCCCCTCCTGTAAGAGGGTAGTAAAGGAATGAACTCCATGAAGTTATGAATCCATCATTCAAAGGAAAAAAAAAGAAAAGAAAGAAATGGGATCATGAAACTCAATCAAACTCAATTAAAAAGTTTGTGAAATTCTAGATTTTGATAAGTACCACTTGTGAAATCCTTCTTGAACTTTCTTATGATGCTTAATGGCATTTAAAAGAAATAAGTTTATGAATATGATGTGTAATTTGGTTTAGTAGTGGAGAACACCTCCCACTTTGTTTTGCTAAATTCTCTCTCTCTTTTAAGTCATCCTATATAATTTTATCTATGAAATAGATCGAAAGTTTTTACCTATGAAATTTGTAATGTATCATTTTTTTCTTCCTGACATGCAGATTTCTTAAAGGGTGGGATCTTGGAGGGACACTTCCACCTGTAGTGGTGAAGCTACCTACCTTAAGGCAACGTATGAAAGACCTTCCAATTATTTAATTTGTGTTTATTACACCATAAAAAGACCTTAAACTTCTATACTAACATCACACTTTTCTCTCGCTTATAATGATCTCAATAGGAACAACCTCAGTGGTTCAATACCAAGACAACAAGCTTATACTAAGATTGAATATTTGTAAGCAACTTATAGAACTTTCACATCCAAAGTTTGCCAATAAAAAAGCTAATTACTGAATTAATGGAATGAATCAAGTGCAGGTCCATCAGTGCAAACAACTTATCGAGACGTATTAACTACTTGGGAAACATCACTACTCTTCAAGCTCTGTATACTCTGGATCTCTTTGTTAAATTATTGAGAAGTTTCATTTAGTTTAGCCTTGCTGTAACCTTATAGGACTCTTTCAGGAGCATAGAAAGCAACCTGTTTTCTGGACCCATTCCCCCTAAGCTTGGAAACTTGGTTGACTTTAGAGATTTGGTCAGTGGCTCTTTCCTTCCTCATTTTTATCCAGATAACACTCAATTTATCATTTCTATATTTTCATTGATTTTCCTGATAAATTAACAGTGTGTTAGTTGAACCACTCTTAAGTTTCCAACTGATGGATGCAACATTCTTAACACTAACAATCTCACTTGAGAGTTGCCCATTGCTCTCACAAATCTGACGAGATTAGAAAGCTTGTAAGTGGTTGTAAACTATTCCTTGGCTTACAAACATTAACTTCAGATTTTTCCTTGAAAATGTTTGGTTTTTATTTCAAATCTATATTCCATTTGCCCCTTATGGAGGAGGATTAGCATTAACAACTTCACCAGAAGAATCTTAGACAAAATACTCCATTACACAAGTTGAAATGCGTCTACTCCATTAAAATCCCTAGATGCAAACTCTCTCCATATGCTGTCAAATCCCACAATCATGTATCCACGCAAACTCCTAGACCCATATTCTGAGAAGAAAAAATTTATGCTTTCATGCATTTTGGAGAGAGAGAGAGAGATTCCAAGAAAGCCGAAGTATTTCACCCATAGATTACTCTAAATCGGTACACGCTAAAGAAAAAAAATTTCTAATGTTTACATCAGCCATAAGAGCAGAGCTTGAAACTGAAGACAATGAATGATTGGTGGAGTCAACGAGCAAAGTCGAGGAAGATGGAATGCTCTGGTTCTGTCTTTGGGGCCAAGCAAAGAAGAAAGCGTGGGAACAAAAGAGAGAGAGTGTTTGAAATGAGAATAACAGTAATTTGAAGAAATAGAGAAACTTAGCATGAGAAGGAAAGATAAATTAATTAAAAACGTTTACAATGATGAATAGGTTCCTCCACATTTAGCGGGTTCCCTGTAGCAGAATGTAAAGTGTATTTAAAATAGAAGATCTAATAGATGGCACTTTTGAGATTATTTTTTTATATTTTAAAGAAAAATGTATTATAAAACATCCATGGATAATTATCAAATAGTTACAATCTATTAAAAACGCCACATCAATACCAACAATTGCGTAATTATGCGTCTTTTCACATTCCCTTATAAAAGAATTAGGTTGCGTTTGGATGTTAAGTTGAGTTGCGTTGAGTTGAGTTTTTTATGAATAGTAGTGAGTTGAGATGGTTGAGTGAGTTTTGTGGGATCCACTTAAAATGAGTTTAGATATGTTTGGATGTTAGGATAAGTTTAGATATATTTATAGGAAATTGTAAAATAAATGGGTCCCACCATTAAATTTAAATGTTCATCTGACATAATAATTTGGTCGGCGTCAAATCCTGTAAAAGGTAAAAAGATTTCTCCAAGCTGTACTTGCAGCCATCCATCTCAAGTCAAGTAAGGGCAAAATGGATAAAACATACTCTCTCTTTTTTTTTCAGCCTTCGGTTTGCAAGATCTTTGCCACAACTCAAACCAATTACATTAATGTCCAGCCTTCGGTTTGTAGGATCTCTGTCACTGTAGAATCTTTGCCACAAGTCAAACCGATTACATCATTGTACAGCACAAACCCACTAAACTTAGCTCAAGCTGATGTTTAAATGGTAAAAGATGCTTAAAAATGAACTGCACTCAATTCAGTTGGGCAACCAAACGAAGCCTTAAAGGAATTTTAAAATAGTAAAAAGTCAACCATCAAAAATAAAAATAAAAATGCTTGTGTTGTCCCAATTATTTTATTTTATTCTTTTCTAAGTTGATAGTTTTTTGCCCCTTTTTATTTTTTTTTAAGTGGTTTTCACTATTATTTAATATCAACCTACTTTTTTCTTTGCATGTAAAATTTGAAAGGACAGGTAGCATGCAACCATTGGTGTTGATGAGGCATTTCAAAAGCAGGAGAGCAATGCTATGTATAGTCTCTATTTGGAAACTGCATTACAAGTCTAATTAATTTTGTTTTTAAATTTTTTTAAAATTATAATAATATTCTTATCAAAATGGAATTTTTTTTTCATTTAATGAAGGGCTCGTACATGCAATCTTCAAATAGAGACTGCAAATAGAATTTCTCAAAGCAGGTTGTGCACTTCATAAGTTAGTAAATAGGTTTAAATACAATTAATTGTCTAAGGCAGAAATCAAACCCCAATACACCAGCCAAAGCAAATCTATTTTCTAGAAAAGGCTTTGCCCACACGTAAAAAAGGGAGAAAAAATAATGCAAAATGAATGTGTAACTTCTTCCATACTAAATGCAATTAGTTAAAGTCTAAGGTACTAAAATAATTCCTAACATACCACAAGCTTGCTTGATTTGCTTTAAGGAAAACTCAACCTCTATGATTTGAGATTAATGTGGACTTCTTCGACACATACGACACGTGTCGTTTGTTTAATGCATTCTTTTTTAATAAAAGCTTAAATAATTTTTTGAAAAAAATCCAAGCCATTATTTTTTTTTTTTGAAAATAAAAAAGCCAAGTAAATTTTTAATATTGGATGAAACTTAGAAGTTCATTAACAATAATTAAGAAATCTGGTTCAACCCACCAAAATTGAAAAAAAAAAAAAACAACAACAAGAACAACACGATCACATCTCAGTATTTATCCCTATCTCCTAATTTATGTATTTCAAATCATCCAAAAAATAAGATCTACCTAATTATCACACAAAACAAACAATCCATCGACTTAATTGAAACAAATTCTATACAATGGATTAGGGAAAAGCTTATATTATTGATATAGACGACAACGATGATGACGATGACGATGACGATGTTGAAGGGGTAACCAAAACGGAACCGTCGGGTGAATTCCGGCAAAGAGGGCAGGTGGCATTCATTTTAAGCCACTCATCTACGCAATTAGCATGGAAATAGTGATTGCAGTCGGGTATAGTTCTAAGTTCCTCCTTGGGCTGGTACTCGGAGAGGCATATGGGGCAAGTATTGTCATTAGGCTTAGGTAAACGTCTACTCTCCCCGAGCAAAGTCTTTGGGTATGATTCTATGGTGGGTCCGTCAAGACCCGTTGCAAACATGGTGCGTTGAGGAGTAATTGAGATGGAGAGTTGTGTGTTTGGATGGCGTCTGCGGCTAAACACCCTAACGAGACCGCATAGGTAGCATGTGAGCCCAATGATGCACACCATTCCGGGTATTCCCACGCCTATCGCCACGCCGTACTTCACGCTCCTCGGAAGACCACCTAAAACAAAATTTTAATAAATAAATTGTGAATAAAAATTAAAAATAAACACGTTCACTTTGTTTATTATTATAAATTACGACACATTTAAATTATTTAATTAATATTGAAATTTATTTAAAATATGTCAGATTATTGAATGTGATCATTACTTGACGTATTTTAAATAATTGTTCTTTTATTATATTTAAATCTACCCAAACGCTCGAAAGTCTTAAATAAGTTTTACTACTAATTATTTTCACAAACCATATATTATATTTTTATTTTTTATTTTTTTGGTTTTATTATACTTATATTAATTGAATTATTCTGACACATTTGGTAAGAGAAAAAAAATATTCTGTGTAGTGTGTGAGGATGATGAAAATAATTTTTTTTTATAAATAAAGAAAAAATTATATTCATCATCTCATACAACTCATATTATACATAATTTTTTATTTTTTTATTTTTATTTTTTTACTAAATATGTGATACATGAATGATGAGTAAAAGAATTTAATTAGTTTAAAATAAAATAAAAAAATAAAATAAATATGATAAATCAAGTATAAAAGATGGCGTGAAAGGTTTGTAGTCAACCCATACGTCTCTTTAGTAAGGTTAGACAATAGAGAATGCCGACACCGCTGCCTTTGACTACGACCGGCTTACAAATTGACTGGGCTCCAAAACTTTTAGCAAAATGAGTAGCAGCACGGTAGCAGTCGCGCAGCTCTTTAGACATTTTTGTTTTGTGATGATCTAGTCAGAATTCATGTTCACAGCTAGCTCTCGAAGAAAGCGATCTCCCACCCCAATCAACTGGCTAGCTAGAATCATGGCTTTTTTATTAGATGATGAAGGAAGTTAAAAAAACAATAAACTCACCTAGCGCCCTATGGGTGATCTGTTCTTGATGGGAACTGTTAGAACGTCTCGTTTGATTACAGAAAAATATATAAATAGTAATAAAATTATTTAAATTAAAATATTTTATGTGGTCTTGAAAAAGTGTAAAGAAAATTTTGAATAAAAATATTATAAAGTTAAAATATTATTATAATATAATTTTTATTTAAAGATTTAAAAAAATTGAATTATTTTTTATATTTTATTTAGAAGTTAAAAAAAATTATAATGATTAGATAATAATTAAATAAAAAAATTAAAAATATGAAATTAAAAATTATTTATATTTAAATGATATTTCAAAATTGAAATAAGATGATATGAGATGGATAAAACATGCCATTTGTAAAACCAAACCAACCCTTAATTGTTTACCCATGGTTGTTAAAGAAAGAGATATTCTACCACCCCATGAAAACGTGTCCAAGGAGCCACGGCCGCCACTGCATCCCTCTCTTCCAGTTGTTCTGACTTTAATAATTAAGATGCTGATTTTGATTTCCAAACCTAGCTCTGTTAATAAGTTATTTTTTTTCACGTTATAGCTAAGGAGATAAATATAGTAGACAGTGGAGTTCTAACTTCTAACGTTCATTTCAATTCTTTATACGACTTTAGAGAGATGTTATACGTGCTAGTTAGTGCAAATAATTAACTACTAGATCAATCACAAACCTTTCGTCATTTGAGCATAATATTTATTGTTTTCAGCTTATCAGAATGGTGTTGATTTTCTTTCTGTCTTTCTTTATTTTTGTTTTTTCTGTTCTGTGAATTATTCTTTTGGTGAATCAAACAACGGGAAAAACCAAAAAGGGAAACCAAAGCAATCTGCCATGTTAGCCCAAGTACCTAGCAAAAGTAATTTTGTCCGGGAAAGCAATTAAACGTACGTACCATTGTTATGATTGCTTGGAATATTGAAGCATCCAACTTCCAGACTCGAATCATTCTCGCGAGCACAATCTCCGCCGCTCCCTGCACATTTTTGACAATTGGGCACATCCCAGATCAACTGGACAGGTTGTGATTGTGATAAAGGAAGCAGAGCCGTCGATATCATTTTACACGACGTCGGCGGCGACAAGATATCAGTGTAAATAGTAGCCGTAACCAAGACCTTGTAATCATCCCCGCTGAGGCAATAAATCGGCCAGTACAGATACATCATCGTCGCGTTGGACGAGCAGTTGAAGAAGGCGAAGTTCCCAAGAGCCTCGAACTGGAAAGGAGAGTTGGAGAGATTGAAGTTGTCCAGGAACCGTTTGGGAAAGCAGTGATTCGGGTCGCCGATGTATATGGACTGCCCCAGGTAATCGATGTCTTCGACGACGAAGTCTCCAGAGTGAGGGAGAGTGAGAATCGTTTGGCTTTGGTTGTTACACGAGAGATCGAATCCCGGATAGCCGCAGGATTTTGGTTGAGAGCCTTTCAGTCGGAAAGGGAACCTAACCGGCGGGCTTTGGCTGTCACCGCAAGATGAAGTTTTGCAGATTGTGGTGCTTGATGCTATCTGTGGAAGGAAGACCCAGATGAAGATGAAGAATAAGAAGCTTTGGAAGGAAGTCATTTGAGCGAGTGAGTACAAAAAATAATCGGCCTGTGGGGGGATCACAATTTGGTAAGTTTCTTGAGATATGAAAGGTCAGGCGAGTCGGAGATTCTTTAAAGTCGGAACTCGGAAGGCCCTATACTTTCTCTTTAAAGTCCTCGGAGGAAAAGTTGCCAACAAACTGGACTCGAGGGTATAGCGGGATTTTGACTTGGAAAATATAAGCATAGAGGACTCTTGCTGGCTATTATTTATTTATTTGGAAATATAGAGTATTAAGTTATTAATAAGCTTCAACTTCAAGCTTAAAGTCGGGAATGGACTTGGGTGCCCTAGGGACGTGACCATAACAAGCTGAAGGCAGGCAATGCAAGGCAGGCAATGCAACAATGAACAAATTTTAGGGAGAAAATAGGGCAGATCGAAGTGACGATAAGTAAAGCAAGACAGTCTCTGCGTAAGCGGAGGTGATCAATAATTGAGGTTGGAAGGGATATTTACATTCATTCCGGCCAGGTTGAGTTTATCTCGGACACCCAGTGATTAGCAGTACTGTCGGTCCATGAATTACATAAGGAAGAAGAAGGCCCAAGACTTGCACAAGAAATTGGTCAATGTGGAAAGATGGGACGCCACCTACCCTGACACTACTTTGCAGACGCACGTCGTGACAGGGCCACATCACATTTAAAGATCAGATACAGGACGTGGACAAATATCATGACAAGACCTCATGTGTAGGGGTGGGTTCTAACTCCGACTTCGATTGAAGTCAGAGTTTGACTCTGATTGAAGTCGGAGCTCAGAGCTCCGATTGAAGTTGAAATGGGCTTGCCTAATTGCCCTACTCAGATTGGGCTTAGGCACATGGCCCAATATCTAAGGCCTAATTTGAAATTCAGATTGGCTCACTTCTATTTAAAAATATTTATAAACAAAATAAAATTATGTAAAAAAAAATATAAAATATTGTTGAAAATAAATTAAAATTTTAAATACAATCACTAAATCATGTACAATACAAAAATAGGTGATTTAATATGTTCAAACAATAAATTTAAATTTAAAACTATAAATCGCAATAAATTTAAATTTACAGTACCAAAATATTAACAATGTTATAGATTTCATTCACAACTGAAATAGCCACAATCCTCCACATCAGTCTTGACAAATCATGCATTTGAGTTGATGACTCGATAGTGATTTTCTATTTTCCTGTATGAAGTTTTATTGATCAGATACACTATCTTTTCTTTAGTCATTTCACTATAGACTTATAAACCATCAGCCAAGTAACATATGACATAAAATAGAACATATTATGAACTCACCTCGACCTTTAACTCTGACGAGTTTTGCATGATAGTAATCATGGTATTGAGTTTCTCACCAATAAAGAGGTCATCCTATGCTGCATCCGTCTCAGTCATTTACAATTAGTGGTTCATAGCTAGGTCTACAAAATCAGATAAATTAGAAATTAAATAATGAAAATATTAACATTATGTAAATAATAATTTAAAATCATAAAATTACCTGATTCAAGCCTATAACTCTCGACATCAATGGTATCTACTCCAATGGGCGTTGAACTTAACCAGTTCTGTATGAAAAAGAGGGTCTCGATAGTGGTCGGAGACAATAAACTCCGATAAGCATCTAAGACACGACCTCCCGTGCTAAACGCCGACTCAGAAACAACCGTAGTGATAGGAATGACTAGTACATCCCTGGCTATTCGGGAAATGACTGTAAACTTACCAGAATTTACCTTCCACCACATTAATATCTGGAATGTATCACTAGGTGCCTTGACATCTTCCATAAAGTAACGCTCAACCTCAGACTTACACTGCATAATATTCCTTGATGCACGGTTTTGATGATACTGTCGTAACTACAATAAATTTGACCTCTATGCTTATGTGTCATCCCGGAAAGATGTTGAGCCGGTAGTGCATGAAGAGCTACCACCTTCGGTTGAAGATTGACTATTGTTGTTGTAATGGCTAAATAAATCATCAATATCACATTTAAGCGATCTAATAAACTGAACAGCAACCTCATCACCGAGGACATCCCTAATCCAATCTTCTACAATTGTCAACTTATATCGGGGGTCAAAGATCGCAGTCACAAATAATAATCTATTTATCTTCTCCACATCCTTTCAATATTTATTATATTTGTATTTCATTCTCATAGTCATTACATTCAACAAACCCACATTATCAGCACAACTATGTTGCAAGTGGTCATAAAGTTCCGAGAGCTCCTCGAAGTACATGTTTGTAGTAAGATATTTTGTCCCAGATATCTGCATAGTTATGTCATAAAATAATTTTAAAAATTGAACAAAATACCCGATATTGGCACAATCAATTGTGTCCGGCGCACCGAGCCCCTTTTCCTCCCAACTGACTCCAGCAAAGCATATCTCATGCCCCTATCTTCAACTTCCATCCGCTCGAATATTGTTTGGTACTTCTGCGCTACATCCAATATTATGTATGTAGAGATCCATCGAGTCGAAATGTCCAATTCCATCATACTGGAAGATGGGATCTCAAGTTGTTCGGCTATTGCCTTAAACTGACGGAGCCGTTGGGAGGAAGCACTCATATATCTCACAAGGTTTCTGGCTTTAATAATGAAATCATTAACCTCCTTGAACCCCTTAGAAACTATGAGGTTGATGATATAGATACAACATCGAATATGGATAAATTGGTTATCACGAATGATATCCTCATTTACCACCATATTCTGCCTAAACCAATCAATGAAAGTGTCATTTGTACTTACATTGTCAACGGTGATACAAAACACTTTTTTTATGCCCAAATCTTTTATATAGTCATACATCTCATTGCGAATGGATGAACTCTTGTGATCAACAATTTCTTTGAAGTCGATAATCCGTTTGTGCAACATCTACTCACTGTCAATAAATAGGGTTGTTATACACATGTAGCCCACATTCTGTATGGAGGTCCATATATCAGTCATAAATGACATTTTCTGACCAGCGGCGACAAACATTTCCTTCATCGCTGCCTTTTCCTTAGCATGTCTCTTCAAACAATCGCGTCACAGTATACCGTAAAGGCATGGAAAATCGTGACTCTAAAGTGTGCACAAATTTGCGGAAGCATGCTTTGTCAACCGTGGTAAAAGACATCTCATCAGTGATGATCATCTCCATCTTCTCATTGTATTGAGAGATTGATAGTTTTTTAATCTCCATGCTATCAGTGGTCGTAGAAGTCTCGTAACTCAGTTTCGTCTGATCAGTTGCCATAAGTCCTTTATGTATCTTATACTGCTAGTAGCCCGTAAGATGTGCTATTAATATTGACGTGCTTTGCTTTTTCGAATGACAACTGCATAGTTGTCCACAGTAGACATCGAGCCTGCAAGTTCTCACGATCACTAGAAACTTTGGTAAAATACTCCCATA
The DNA here is from genome assembly GCA_029856935.1 of Cyclocarya paliurus. NCBI lineage: Eukaryota > Viridiplantae > Streptophyta > Magnoliopsida > Fagales > Juglandaceae > Cyclocarya > Cyclocarya paliurus. The sequence goes on from CM056948.1 coordinate 9,329,706, forward strand.
TCCACAACCTTTTTTTACATGGTCATGCTGGTGGATCGGCCTCAACATTCATCAACTCCTCCTCCTTATTAACCATATCAAACATCTTTAGATCTATTGGAAGTCGATTACTTACACAAGAGGTAGTTGCTCTAGATGGGTATCTATAGCCCGAAGTACCTGTTGGTGATGCCAACAACTGTGCGTCATCTTCTTGTGGAGAATGGCACTGAGATGGTGTAGCATCAATAGTTTTCTATGTAAATAATCTGAAATAATTAACAAATAACCTTTATTTATATGTTATAAAAATTATCTACGAAAAACATATGTGTCTAGTCGGATTTGTGATTTTAAAAATAAATAAAACACAAAAAAACTAAATGTCCGCTCTAGCCACGCTTGAGCGAACTATCTATGTGATGTTCGCTTGGGCGAACATGTCTGGAATAAAAAGACCTTATTTTTTCAAAACCTAAATCCCTCAATTCTTAAATTTAATAGTCTAAAAACTGTAATCATTGAAATGTAAACAACAAATAATTGAAATGAGCAACAAATCATACACATTTAACAAATTTCAAACCAATATGTAACAATTAAATGATTTTGGAACCCTAAAATTCTATAAAAAGTTAAGTGAGTGAGTGAATACCAAGTGGCTTACAATTAATTTGTGATGAACTTTGGAAGGTGGCTCGCGACTGTCTCAGGTGACAGCAGACGGTGGGGGAGATGAAGCATAGTGTGGAGACAAAGGAAATTGCAGGTGGATGTTATGCGAAAGTGAGGGGGGAAGAAGGGGTTCTTGTGTTTTGGACTCTCTTCTTTACGAAACGACGTTGAAGCGGAACGACGTCGTTTAGTTACTTTAGTAGGGGTCCTACGTTTTGGACCCCATTCTAAGCGAAACGAAGTTGTTGGAACAACGTTGTTTTGATTATGTGATTTTTTAAAAAAAAAAAAATGTCAGAGTCAGAATTGGAGTCCGGAGCCTGCTGATTCTCACTCCGACTCCTACTCATGTCCCTGACAGAGCGCACTGAAGATGGCCACACCCACCCACCTGCCACAAAGGCGTGGCCTGAAGAGGCTACGCTACATTAAAGGCGACAATGTGGTATCTCGTACGAGAGATAAAGAACCTCTGACATGAGATACGGAATGCCATCTCGACAAGTAGTATAAAAGTTTGGGCATTAGGTTAGAATACAAGACTTACGTTCTCTTGCTTGTTGAAATTCTCTCTAACAAATGAAAAATTAATTTTGGCATTGGAGGTGACCTTTCAACCTCGAGCCCTTCACTTCTATATGTTACAGGTAATTGAGTTTAGTATTCGGTATGTGAAACACATCATCAATAAAAGTGATTGAGGTGAGGATGTGCTCATGAAAGAAAGGAGAAAGGTAAACCGTGGAGATAAGGTCCCGATTGCAAGGCAAGGAACAACATAAGCCCTTAGATTGGTTGGCACATTAAAATTACAAAAATTACAAAAATCACAAGAAAAGTTTAAGCGAAAATAGGAATATTTAATTATTTGTATATATTTTTAAACTTTCTCTTTCGTGTGAGCTACACTTCTCTCAATAAGTGAGCCCGCTACATAAAATATATAATTATTAGGTTTGAGTATAGAATCAGGACTCGAATTCAGAACCTCTGCAATAATATCATATAAAATCATCACTTATCTCAAAATTTTACAATAATAAAAATAATTATATTTAATTATTTATATTATATTCTTGATAAAAATGTAATGGTATAAGTAATAAAAACCTAATTTGAGGTGATTACAACGGAGTACTGAATCATCATAACAATGTAGCAAGTAAGGACAACAATTAGCCCGCAATTTGAGCATATCGAACGATGACATATACAAATTTTGAATGAACAAATTTGGTACAAACTTTATTAATAAAATAATGGACCACATCATAAAAAAATATTTAAAAAATCACTATTTTTCTTTTTTTAATATGACTCACATATTTTTATAAAAATCTTACACAAAAATTTATGCATTTAGAAATTATACCTAACATTACTCTAGGATAAATACCTCACAAAACAAAATAAAAGGGATTGATCTCTTTCACTATTCGCTAGACCCACCGGCCTACTCTTTCTAAATTAACAATTAACAAACTTCTCATGGGTGTTGTTGTTGATTTGTTATCTGGAATATCTTCTTCAAGAAGCCAATCATCGTAAATCACATATGGGGCCTATGAAAATATTGAGTAGATTGTGAAGAAAAGTAAAATGTCCAGAACAAAGCCAGCTGTTTGTGTTTACTACATCATTTTTCTTTTGTTTGAGTTGATAAATTTGCTTAAACATTCAAAGTGCTCCACTGTACACCAGAAAATCTTTCAGCTTCGACGCGGGTTTGAATTGATTAAAATGCCTACAGAGAATATGAAAATTGAGAAAAGTTATTCAGCGCACCCGATGTGAAAATCTTTCACGTTAACTATATTAAAAAATGATTAGTCTTTTTATTTTTTTAAATTATAATAGATGTCACTTATAGTAGTGTGTTGCACACTAAGCTTCTTTGTGGAAAACTCAATTATGAAAATTAACAAACAAACGAAGGTCTAATTTATGCACCTTAGTGAGGTGACGGCATGAATATTGCAAGCAGAGATCAATTGTTGTAGACACAAAAAGATTATACAAACCGATATAGATTTATGAATCTATTAGATCTACTTTATAATAAAAGTAATTTTATAATCTCATGTGTTACATCAATTTGTAGATTTATTTTTATATAATCTTTTTATAGTTGAAGTATTTTTCTTGTAACATGGTGAATTTAGCAAGTACAATAGCAGCCACATCAAATTACAAGCATACACTGGTGGTTGCTAGCATACTTTGAAATGTAATACAATTTTTTTTTTTTAAAAAAAATTAATTTTGATTTTTGTAGCTCTCGAGCTTCATTTTTGTGCATGATATTCTTTCGCGAATGCAAGCATTATTGATTGAGGTTCATCAAGCAGGAAACAAGGTAACAATTAATAAACAAGTGTTCATAAATAAAAATTATAACAACCCACTCGCAAGCACTTGGGTTTAATTAAAAGAAAAGTTTTCTTACAAACGAGTTTACATATCAAATCGTGTATTGATATTGACATATAAAATATCTATTTAATGAAATTCGTTTAATAAAACGGTGTGAATTGAAGATAAAAATAATTTTTATAAAATAATAGACTTTTTTATTCTTGCAAAAAATGTCTTTTTTTATTTATTTTTTCAATAAAAAAAAATTATGTCAATAGATTAATTGCTTGTAGCTTGCAAGTTCCTTTTCTTTCAAAATCTAGAGAAGCTCAACATTCAACACTCCGTACAGCAAAAGCCAGCTGTTTGTACGGTGTGCTTTTTTCCTCCCAATCTCTAAGAGAAATTATTGTTTCTTATTAGTTATTACTGTGGTCGGTAAGGGAAGTTCACCGCTATTAATCGATGATCACCGTGTTATCCAAACGTATCCTTCATCTCTTGCTTTTAACGAGTTCTCAAAATGCTCCGGTGTCCCTTCGGAAAGTTGAATTTAGAAGTATCTTCAACACGGTTGACTTGCTTTTAACAAGTTTTGCTTGAAGAAAAGTACGACCCAGGAGGAATATGACCATAGACTTCTAAAGTACATGGGTTGAATGTGTGTTACGTACCCCAATTTATCAAACGAAGGACTTTTTCAAAATGGACCGAAGAATATATGTTCTGATTAGTTTGATTATATAAAATCAAATTATTTTATCTTATATAATTATTATAATTTTTTTAAATTCAAACATAAAATATAATAAAAATTTTAATTTTTTCAAATACTAAAATAAAAATAATATTATAATAATATTTTATTTATTTTTCAACAAAATATCTCATCTGAACAACATAATCAAATGAGATCGACAAGATTTGGATTCAAAGTTCATCACAATTCATCTCATCTCATTTCATCTAATTATTACAAATTTTATAATTTTTCAAATAAAATATAATAAACATTTTAATTTTTCAAATCTTAAAATAAAAATAATATTAAAAAATAATATTCTAACAATATTTTATTTAATTATTAATTTTTATTCTATTTAATTTTATCTCAATTCACTCTCCAAATCTATCTCATTAAAGCAGAGGGTGAACCCCTTGCTCTCCCTTCTCCTGCTGCTGCTGCTGTAAATGTCACAACATTGCTACCTAAGCAAATAAGTACAAATATAAAATAATTTAATATTATATTAAGAAATGAGAAAGTTTTTTTAATAATAAAAGCTAGCTGGATTAAGTGGTTGGTTGGTCATTTTTAAATGTAATATTTTGAGAACACTGCTATTTTTTAATTAAAAACCAAATTTCTAAATTTATCTTAGACAATTTGATTCATGTTAAAATATTACAACATAGAAATCCGACTTTCCGATGAAAATTTCAAAAATTGCTTTTATTATACAAAACAAATAACAAATTGATATGTTTTAAACGTTGTTCTCATCTTGAAATTTATAATTTCCAACCAAATTATTTGATAAATTTAAAATTAAAGAATTTAAATACAACGATTTAAAATGTGTCACGTTAATAAGTGAGAATGTTAAATTTTAAGTGAAGACTAATATTTGTAGTTTTAATTATTTATTAATTAAACGTATGAAAATAGTGATAATAATAATAAAAAATGTAGATTAAAACTATATAAAAAAACGGTTAGACAGAGCACATGTCAATCCTACGTTTGGAGGGAACAGATTGCTTGCGCATTTTGATTTGAGCAAGTAGTGAAGAACACATCCACCGTCCAGGGTTCTCAATATGGCGGGAAAATGTCCCTATAGTCCTCGCCACAAGAAAACCCTAACCCTTCTATCTCAGCCAGCATAATCTCTCTCTCTTCCTCTTTCTCTCTGAAACGCCCTCCTCTAGTCCAGTCTCATCGACCTGTGATTACCCTAGAGAATGTCTCATCCACGGTATCAGGTGTGTTTCTTCGAAATTCCCGTTTCGTCCAATCTAGGGTTTTCTTTCCAAGAGCACTCAAAATTACACATTTTTCACAATTTATTCACTAATACTGGTTCCTTTCGTTCTCAGTGAATCGCAGGTACGAAGCTACACAATTGGTTACCAACGAGTTGCAGATTCTGCCTAAGTTATATATAGTTTGGGGACAAAATGTCTGATGCGTTTGACGATGAAGCCGAGCAAACCGTTTCGATCCAGGAGTACCTCAAAGGCGTAGAGGAACAGGAGCTGGTCTGCTTCTTTCTTGTACATAATCTAGTTTGTTGTTTTGTTTATAGTTGTATAGGACTTTTACTCTTTTGGTTGCCGTAGAAATGATGAAAAGATGTTATACTAGATTGCAAATTGATTTTTTTGTGCTGTTTTAGTTTTGCATTAAACTTTTACTGGCTAAGACAGCTAAAATTGTTAGTACGAGGAAGAGTTGAGTGGGTTTTTTGTTAGAAACCAAAAAAAATCTTTAATTCAAGTTTTCATCTCTTCGAAAAGTACCTTACTCCTAGACACCAGCTTTTAAGCTTTTTAATCTTGTTGGTCAGCTTGAACATGTCTGTAAATTATGAAAGGTAGTTTTTAAAATTAATCTTCTGACTTATCATTCGTGACTGAAAACTTGATTTTCTTGATGATGTTTTTGATTGTAACAGCAATCACATTGTTCCTCATTATTTACACATCTATCCTTGGTGCTGAACCTTCTTCCGAGGGCTAATTTATTTATTCTTTTGGTGGAACGTTTTGCCTGCTAGCATAAAGGAACGCAAATGCTGTTTGTGGAAACAATCGTGTACCTGAAAAGATAACCAAAGAATGTATTTGCCTTTTAACTTAAACTTCTTAGTCTCTGAACCGTTTTTCTTCATGGATAGATTATCAAACTTCAGGTGGCTTCTGCTGGAGTATATATCTGACTGAATCTACAAGGTTGAAAAAAATCATTAATTTATTCCATCTAATTCACCAGTAGGTAACTTAAAAATTGTCTAGCATGCCTCATGATGGGGTCCACGTTCACTTCAGCTCACATTTTCATCTCATGTACCTTTGTTTTGCTGTTTCCTCCTTTTTCGTAGTTAGAGTGTCCTTTATTTTGAATGTAGATTGCGTTCATTCCTTTATATAAGACATAATGTCTGTGAAACATACATCTACTTTGGGCATACAAAGAAGATTTGGTTTCTGATCCTTATGATGTTTAAATCATTTCAGTTTATTACATATGGAACTTTTAACAAATTCATATTGGGCCACAGGTTTTATTGGAAATCCAAGTTTTTATCCCCTCTTCTATCTTCTATCCCAATCACCCTTCCTCTTATGTTATAAAATTCTGTTGTCTATTCATTGACTTTCATTAATCTATATTTCTTACCTATAAAAACGACCTAATATACAATATTATAAATTTTTTGGGGTTAAAGTAATGGGTTATTTGTCTTTCATTAATTTGTGGCACATAGGAAGCAGACCTGGTTTTGGGAGGAGATGAGGGCAAGGAATGCACTTATATTAATGGTTATATGAAGAGGCAGGCAATTTTTTCATGTCTAACTTGTACCCCAGAAGGAAATGCCGGAGTTTGCACGGCCTGCTCCTTGTCTTGCCATGATGGCCACGAGGTATTGCCGCTCCAATTATTTTCATGGTAGAGAGTTTATTTATTGATAAGGGAGAGATTTAACTTTCGAGTAAATGCTCAACTCTTGACTACTAGGCATTGGAATTTCATATGGATATGGTTTCAATCTTCGTGATGTTTTGAGAGCTGGAATTTACGTTGGAAATTAGAGTCTATCTGCTCCTCTCAGGGATTTAATGTAACTGCTTTCTTAATCTTCTAGAAGCATGGATGCATTAAGTTTGTCTGACATACATTTCCAGCCACAATTTTTGTTTTCTACACTTTGAAGTTTGTCTAAAATATGCGTTACTGCTTTATCTTTATCTGAAACAGGGTTAGTTTGGATCGGTTGCTTGGGTGGATTACAAACTCATTATCAGATCATGGAAATGATCTCTATTATGCTAGGAACTCATAGCTTCATTATGCCTGCTGCAGATAGTTGTTTATTTTCATTTAAACTTGTATATCCAATCTAGCAATCCTGTAAAGCTTTTCTCCAAGGATACTTTACATTGTCTATATGCTGATGCCAATTGGTGGTTTCTATTGTTCTACTGGAACTAGATTGTGGAGCTCTGGACCAAGAGAAACTTTAGGTGTGACTGTGGAAATTCAAAATTTGGGGAGTTCTTCTGCAAACTTTTCCCAAATAAAGATATTGAGAATGCCGAGAACTCATATAATCATAACTTCAGAGGTTCATACTGCACATGCAGTAGGCCCTATCCTGATCCTGATGTTGAAGAGCAAGTAGAAATGATACAGTGCTGTATATGTGAGGACTGGTTTCACGAGGAGCATCTCGGTCTTGAATCTTCTGATGAGGTTGGTAGCTTGTGCTTTCACAATGGCTCTCAATTCTTTTTTTTTAATTCTTTGTTCTGTATTCTCCTTACTTTTGATGCAATTGGTCATGAAATATTACTAGATGTTGCTCTAATGATACAAGTCCCGAGTCTTGCTGTCCAATTGAGCGACTGATTCTTGCATGTGAGTAGCTAAATTAGCATTGATGGGTTTGGATAGAGAAACTGATGAGTCACTTCATTACCTTTTATATTGACATACTATCTGCTTGAGTTGACTGGCCGGGAACTAAGAGCCAATCTATGTTTTTGGGGCTCACCATCTGCCTTGTGTGATTTTTTTTGTTGAGAAATGATGTTACTGCAGTAGCTCTACCTTCAAGCTGTCCTGTTGGAATTGGCCCCACCTAATGCCAAAAAAAAAAAAAATAGTGGTTAAGCCATGTGATTTAAGGTCATAGCTCATCAGTAATTGATACTGTTCTGGAACCTTGAGTCTCTGACCTCAACCCTGATAAAAGTAAACCTTATTAGTATATTAATGTTTTTTTTTTTGTAAGTAACGAAGTTTTTATTAAAACCTACAAAAGGCAGAGCCCAGGTGCACTGTTAGTATGTCAATATTGTATTTTATCATTCATAAATCTTGTTGATCGCTTATAGACTATCTGCTATAGTTGCATGCCTCTCTTTTTCATGTACGCTTTGTCTGTAAAAAACAAGATTCAAGGAACATTGTTTCTCAAACTTTTGTGTTAAAATTGCAAGTTACATGATACCATGAGTTTTATCTTTTATTTGTGCTTGCCATCCTTGAATAAAGGATTAACGAAATGGAAGCATTCACCTAATTTTCTTCGACTGTCATTTATTTAATACTTCATCTTATGTGTGCGCAATTGTATGCGGAAGCTGAAAAATTGGTATCTGCATTTTATTCATTATTGTATATGTGAACTTTAACATTATTCCACTTCTTTTTCTGTTTAAGTGGTTTGTTTGTTTAAAGATTTCTAAGCACGACTTCTCTCTCTGAGTCACTCTGAAGCCTATTGTGATTTAAAAATAAGCTACAAGTTGATAACTAGTGCTTACCTAAATTGGCATCATTTTCTTCTCATGCAAGTTATCATTATTTAATTCCCTGGTGCTGTGCATATCTTTCTACCCTACTGCAGGTTCCAAGAGATGAGGAAGGTGAACCTCTGTACGAGGATTTCATATGTAGGGCCTGCTCAACCAGCTTTTCATTTCTGGGGTCATATCCTCAGTCCATCTGGGCAGCGGGCAGACAATGTGATGCCACCGTTGATACTAATAAGGATAAGAATGTGTTGGAAGATACATCTTCAGGTGGTGGATCTGGAAAAGTAAAGAATGATGTTGATGCCCGTAATAATCCTGAAATTGATCATACTAAATCGAATTCTGAGTTTGCATGTGATGGGGATGGTACGTCTCTTGGAGAAAATTCTCAGAATAATGTGGGTTCTGATCAATGTGTAAAAAGTAGCAGTCCTTCGACTATTTGTGTTCTTGGAGTAAGCCCGGAGAATGCATCTCCTGCTTTGGAGAATAAACCACTGTTTCTTTCCAAAAACTGGCGTGATGTCCTCTGCAGATGTGAAAAATGCTTGGTTATTTACACCCAGAAGCGTATTGCTTTTCTGCTTGACAAGGAGGACTCAATTGCAGAGTATGAGAAAATGGCAACGCTGAAGAGGACAGAAAAGTTACAGGAACGGGAGGGTGCTGAGCTAAGTTTATTCAACAATCTCGGTCATATAGAAAAAATGGAGATTCTAAATGGCATAGCTGATATGAAGAATGAGATCCATGGTTTCCTGGTATGTTCTTAAATCTGTGACTTCTTAATGGGTCCCACTTTTATCACTTCCGGTACTGGCAGGGGCAATTACCATGTTATTTACCGATCGAAGCTACAGTACAACCTTTTTTGAAGCAGAATGGGGCAAGGGGAAGGCATGGAATTTGGCCTTGTGTTCGTTCCATTTTTCTTTTAGGGTAACAGTGCTCACACTTTATTATTTCATTTCTCTTCTCCTCTTTCTTTCCTTCGCAGGAGTCCTTCGACTCAACAAAGCCAATCACAGCTGCTGATGTACACCAGGTGTTTGAGAATCTAGCAAAGAAGCGCCGCCGCCTAGACTGAGTTTCTGTTGTCGAGAATTTGCTACAGTTGAATGCATGTGTAACCGTTGACAGCGGAGACATCCATGTTCAAAAACAATCACAAAACATGCATGACATGGTTTTCGGCTGCTCTTTTAAGTTAGAATAAACTTACCAACATCAACTGCTTTGCCTTGTAAATTTATATGCTTTTGCACTTCTAAACTTAATTGGTATGTTTATTATAAACTGCCAGCACTACTTTAGAACTTGCTTGTGTATTCTCTATTCCTCTTGTTCTCTTTTTTCTGTTTTCTCCATCTTTCCCCTTCTAACATCTTATGGTGAAAATGGTTTGCTTTCTTTTTTGAGTAAGTCTACATACAGTCCCTAAATGGAGACTATTTATACAAGTCCATACAGTTATGTTTAAAATAATTTAAAATTACAATAATATTCTTTTTAAAATGATGTTTTTTTTTCCTTTTGTCTCCATTCATCAATGGGATTACACATAGTCTCTCACTCAGGATTAGAAATAGAATTTCTCTTCTTTTCCACAAGTGGCATTAAATCAAATGTCACTTTCATTATTCTGATAGTAATAATAACAAAAACTTCATCAACAATATTAATTATCAAGAATGTACGTGGTCTCAAAGCTCCAAAGGACCAAATTATGGACACCGAGGATTGGAGGGCCCAATTGCAGCCCGATTCTCTTCAAGAATTGTCGACTGTGTTTGTCTCTCTAGCTGCTGGCAGGCAATAGCGATAAGAATTCCAATGGAACTCCTTTTTTGAACAAATTCTTCAAATAATTTATATTTCTTGTACATAATACATAAGCTATTGAAAATGCTGAGGTCATGTTATTTGTTTTGGCCTCAACATGCTATTCAGATGGTCATGGCAGTTTTTTTTTATAAACAATTTTGCCAAGGTCAATATAAGCAAGAGTTTGATAGACTCATTCATAGAATTATAGGTACTGATCAAACTATTGGCTGGGTGGTGAGGCCGGAAATGCATAAGTCTGAGTATATTTGGTAGCCTTTAAGAGCATTCTTAATGGATTAGCCAAAAGCTAAATCCATTCCATTTTTAACTATTAGACTCCAAAATGTCATCACAATGGATTAGCTAAAGTCTAAATATTTAGACTTTAGCTACAGGAAACATAAAAAATATTTCCAACTTTGAAAGTAACTATTCATACATCAAATACATTTTTTATTAGTTATTTCTCTCTCCCTTTCTTTATATCAACCTCTCTCTCCCTTCCCTCTCAAAACTATAATTTTTTTTAACTTATAATTTAATTAGAATATGATTACTAATTAATATATAATATTATGAATAGTAAAATATAATAAAATAAAATAAATTAATAATTAAAAAAATTAAATAATTTTGAAATTATTAATTATTCATTACTATATAATGAATAAATAAATAATTCAATTTGGAGATTTGATGTGAATAATCAAAATCAAATTCATCTTATATTATTTTATTGATATATAATTAAAAAATGGCTATTATAATGTGGAGATTTAGATAAATGGAATAGCCAAAAATCAAATTTCTCTTATATTCATAAAAAATGTCATTTAGCTTTGGCTAATCCAATAAGAGTGCTCTAAGTACAAGTTATAAGCATGTTTGGCTTAGCTCTTGATCAGCAAGATCAGTTGAGACCATATATATAACCACCTGAAGCGGCAGAATTTATGTATGGCTTACCAATTCGAAGTCATGCTTTTCTATACGAAAAATTCTATTTATCATCATTTTTCCTATCATTATCTCAACATTAATTACTTAATGTCACATCAAATGATTGGTCAAAAAATAAAAAAAAATAAGAAATAATCTTTAATCATTATTTGCTCGATATGTGCTCAACAGTGGGCTTGAGTGAAGCGTAATCTGTAAGTTCGCTCGATTCCCACGCAACAGTGAGCTCGAGCAAGACACAAATCCTAGTGTTCGCTCAATATCTCGCTCGAGCCAATGTTGTTCGCTTGATGCGAGCTCAACACCCCGCTCGAGTGAAGAGTGCAGATTTTGCCAGATTAGGGTTTTCAGTGTTGTTTGCTATATATATATGTCATATTTGACTTGTTTTGCATGACTTTCAGCATATTTTGAGAGAAAACAATTATCAAGTAAGTGCATATTGTGTGAGAGAGCAAAAAGTCTTAAAGAGTGTGAGCTGAGATTGAGTGATTGTAATTTCCTTTGGTTAATAAGATTTATGCAGTTCTGTGGACATAGACAATTTGCCGAATCATGTATATTGTGCGTCGTGTGCTTGATCGTGATTGTTTTTACTTTATTTGCCATCGTTGGTGTGTTTGTGTTTTGTACAACATTTCACAACAACTAGTATCAAGAGCCAAGGTCAGATCTAAAGGAGAATAATGGCTGGAGATCAAGTGAAAGCACTCAGAATTGAGAAGTTTGACAGTACCGATTTTGGGTACTGGAAGATGCAGATCGAGGATTGTTTCTGTGGGAAAAGGCTCCACCTTCCATTGTTGGGAAAGAAACTAGAGAGCATGGATGATGCTGAATGGATCCTGTTAGATCAACAGGTTCTAGGGATTGATTGCACGAAATATGTGAGGAAGCCAAATAGAGTCAGCTTTGCCATTCTTCATGAAAGCTTGGGAAAGTTGGCTTAAATTGCCAAGATCGGTTCGAGATCGAATACTCCTAATGCAGTGGGAGTTGTGAGTCGCCCAGTGGATGTGCTGACTAAGGACGATGTACGTGGAAGATTGAAGTCAAGCTTGACTTCAGTGCGTCTTCTAGCTTGAAGACGGGAACTGTGAGCTGCAAAGATGATAACAATGATTGGCACGTGGAGACCTAATCTCCAAGTGGGAGATTGTTGGAGTGTATGTGGAAATTAGTTTTGGAGCTGAAAATCGATAAACATAGTGTTTGCTCAACGTACACTCGACAGTGGGCTTGAGCAAAGCTCAACCCGTGAGTTCGCTCAAGTCCTGCGCGACAATGAGCTTGAGCGAGACACAAACTCTAGTGTTCGCTTGACACGCCGCTCGAGCAAAGAACACAAATTTTGCCATATTAGGATTTTCAGCACCGTTTGCTATATATATGTCATATTTGACTTGTTTTGCATGACTTTCAGCATATTGTGAGAGATAACAATTGTCTAGTGAGTGCATATTATGTGTGAGAGCAAAAAGTTCTATAGAGTGTGAGTTGAGATTGAGTGATTGTAATCTCATCTGGTTAATATGATTTATGCAACTCTGTGGACATAGACAATTTGCCAAACCACGTATATTATGTGTCGTGTGCTTGATCATGATTACTTTTACTTTATTTGTTATCGTTAGTGTGTGTGTTTTGCACAACATTTCACAACAAAGATCCGATTTAGTACATAAACTAAGAGAACGAAAGATATACACATGAAGTGCATTCTACAATATTTAATTCTACTATGAAAACTTGCATAGATACACACATATATGTATATATATATAACTATAAATTATGATATAAGACCCGCCTTATATGTATATATCTTTTTCTTTCTTTTAAGTCCTAGATTTCAAAGATATATAAATAAACTCAGATGCTAATAAACTTCTCGCTGTAATTATTATTTTGTATTAATGGAATTCACTAAAGTGTCGTTTGCATAGTGAGTTGAGATGAGATGAAAGTTGAATAAAATATTATTAAAAGATTATTATTTAATATTATATTTTGTATGAAAATTTAATAAAATTATAATAATATGACAAAATGAGAAATAAAACACTTTGACCATGCGGCCTAAATCCAAGATCCTGATATTATATTTGATTCGGACTCTTGCCAAATGTGAAATGAAATTGTCCACACACTTCAACGCCCAGCATTAATTCTTAGGGACAAGAGTACCAGTAGGTTGTTGGTCGCCATTGAATAATCGGGGGGGAAAAACTTGTGTCCATGTGTTCCGCCACTATGGATGTGGAAAATTATGAAACTAGCCACTCATACTCTACCTAAACTTGGGAGTTTGTCGAGTAAATATTACTGTTCCACCGATCTTTGAGAGCGAAATACTATTAGTTTTATTCAGTTAAAAAAAAAAAAAACTCAGTTTTTTTAATCAAAATAGCCCTATCTTGTCTTGTTTGTTTGTTTGTTTTTTTTTTTTAAATAGTAATATTCTGACCGTTTGTCATTCTTATGATCATGCTAGATCGTATTTAATTTTGATAATCTTTCTGATGTACAACATCATTTGTTCGTCATGGTTACATCAATTCCCATATATATAAACAAGAGTATACAGCTATATATCAAGGGTACACCCTTAATTTCTCTCTCACTCTCAGAATATTAAAGAGCTGCATGCAGCAGCTAGCTATATGTTGCAGACAACCCTAACCAATTAGGCATGCATTTAAATCCTTATTAACTACATGCGGCGACGGAGAAAATATCGACACCTTTTATCGGCATGAAAGATATATCATATATCCATGCATGTCTAATTAACCTTGGAGAATTATGCTATCTCATGAGTCTATCTTCATCATGTTCACATCTATAGATGCTTCATCATGAGTCTATATATCTTCATCATGTTCACATCATGTTCAGCTAGCTAGCTGAACGACTGCATACCGCATGTCTTGACCACGCAGGTCATGAGGACTTGCAGAGCATTAAGCAACAAGAAGTCCACAACATCAAAAAATCTCATCATGCGTTGATGCAGAAAAAAAAGTTGAAAAGCTTTATATTTTTACGTATTTTTTTTTTATGAACACACTTTCTTAAAATAAAAATTTTAAAAAAGAATAAAGAATTAACCACTATGATGCTTAATTAAATAAAGAAAACACATGATGATGATAATTTATTAAAACTAATGCACTATATATAATATAGTAATTTAAATTTTAATATTAGTTGTGTACGTAGTGGTAATACGCACTGGCCTGTAATATATAATGATAACAATATCCTCAAAGGCGAACCAGTCAAAAGGACTGCGTCCAAGTACTTTAGATAGAAATTAACATAAAGGAAGGAAGGACGAAAAAACGTACGTAGAAAAATTATATATATCCATATATATAGCAAAATTATTGTACGTACGTCTTACGTTGCATGTGAATATCATGACTATTAATATCTAAAGTCTAATTGATTAGCTACCTTTACTTTTGAATAGTATTGATTTGTCTGTCACCCAACAAAATGAAAGCTGAAAATTATTTGGCAAATTCTCTTGTTTCATAGTTGGGATCATATATGTCAATATAATAACAGCAATATTCCAAGTACATTACAAATTAGAATTTTCAAGTTGGGCTATTAATTTTTGGACATATATATATATATAAGTTAATTTATGTATATTCCACAGTACGTACAAGCAAATTAAGTGGACTAACCGGCTATACCTAATTAATATTAATATTCAATTCTATTTATATAAAGTACTGTCAAAAGAAATTAATGGTTATATAAATATTATGTCATTAATGGTTATATATTATGTCATTAAAATTAATATTGGTTAAGTCTACTACTGATCTTTGTGATAGCGATTGCATCCACCATGTGCTTGCTGTATATTGATACTGATGATCAAGAGTCACGAGAGCAATCATGCAAAAAATTAAAAGGCGTTTAATTTCCGTTCATTCACATGCAGGTACGACTAATTAGGTTTTCGTTGGTAACGTGAATATATATATATAAATGTTTTAGTCCACAAAAATATTTTATAATAGTAAATTCATAAACTATCGTTGTTTGATATGGTATGTTTGATTGTAATTAAACTATGTATTTTTATTGTAACTTGTTATATAAAATCATGTCAATTTATGAATTTAATTTTATAAATTTTTTTGTAACTGTAGTATTTCTTATATATATATATATATATATGAACTTGCATTGCATGAGACTTCGATTCGAGTACGAAACCCTACTTGCTCGGCAGCATGTAATTAAGTATATACGTGTTAATGCGTCTTGCTTCAGAAAATAGTGCCGTATGGTTAACTATATATATAAATATTATATAATTGATGTACGTACGTATGGGGTTCCTTGATTGATGCTAGATTTAATGGTGCATTTTCAAAGATTAAGAAAAATCAAATCAAATTGAAAGGTCACAAAGCGAGACGTTATTAGTGCTGGCTAATATACTTTGAAACGATAAACTTGGTAAAAATCTTTTTTTTTGGAACTTTGAGTGCATGCGACCTGTATCCTATGATTATATACACTCTAAAAAAAATGAGTATTTATAATATTTTTTTACGATAAAAATGATTATTTACGTTAAAAATATATTACTTTAGTTGAAAATAGACATTTCGTTAAAAATAATTGATTGTAAATAAATAATTTTCTTATAGGAATATATCTTTGACATGGTCCAGAATTGTCTTAGGGTGGCACACGTAAGACACTTATACCATTGCACATACTTAGGGAATGAGTTTTGTCACTTAGCAAGTAGAAGATATCTCCATGAACGAAACAAGTCCTGTATTTATATTATTATATACGTGATTCTTTCTCGTTGTACGTCTTTAGCAGTATAAATGCTCTGCTTTCCCTACTCTCCCAACTCCCACCTCCCACCTTACATACATTAGTTATGACCTCCACAATTAAGTAACTTCTATAGATCAGAGTGGTTTTCTGTATCCCAAAAGTACTGTTTTTGGGACCAATCAGATCTACCAGAAGGGTAATTGTTCTTGCAATCCGGCCACAATCATGGGAAATTGCATGGAGACATACACACAGAGGCAACAAGCAGAGGGAATGCAACAGCAGCAGCAGAAGCAGGGATACGAGGGAGAAAGAGCAAGTGGGTTGGTGAAGGAAAGCAGTTTTAAGCAGGGTGTCGTAAGGGTTAAGATTGTGCTAACAAAGGAAGAGCTGGAGTGGTTCATGCTTCAGCTGAAGGATAATGAAGGCAAGGTGTTGGAAGATGTTTTCAGAGAGATTGAAAGAGGAAGATCAGGCAAAGTTGAGGGATGGAAGCCTTCTTTGGAAAGTATCATGGAGAGCCCTGAAGTGCTTGAGATGGATCGATGAGTGTTTTCTTTTTGCTTCAATTCTGCTTTTGTTTCTTTCCTCCATAAATAGTTTCTAGCTAGGCTTTTGGATTTTGACATGGGCTATGGTCCAAATCTCTGTAATCTATATAGTTTTTCTCAACTAAAGGGCACTATATAGATATATAGTGGTTGAGATGGATACTTTTTTTTATCTGTGCATGATCTTCTTTAGATATGAATTTAGATCCCTATTCTCTTTCTTCCCCTGTGCCTGTGTAGAAAAGTATGAATATGCATATATGATCAGTTGTGTTCATGATATAGTAGTTTAATCCATTAAATATCTGCAATATTTCCTCTGATTCATATCATTAGCAATGCTTTGTGTCATGTATTCATGAAGTAGCTGAGAATGAACACTCCCTATTCTCTGTTGGCCGGGAGAAACCAAAGTATATTTTGAGTTCATCTTGGTACACAGGAGCTTCACAGACGAAGACCCAGAAAGGAAAACAACTAATTCACGGCTCCAAGGTCGACCATGCAGAGATATAAATATATCCGGAAAGCCTTTGAAGATGCTTCATTTAAGAGCATCCTCATTGGAATCCATATCCTCCCTGTAATTTAAATATAATTATATGATTTTCTCTAAAAGTCATTTCTTATTAAAATTTTCATTTTAGGAGAAATGTTTAGAAAATGAATAGTAGTTCTCCATAGTAAACTACTATTCATTCTCCAAATCACTTTTATCAATATTTTATTCATTTCAATTAAATTAATTCTTCTTTTAATCATTTACACTTTCTCTCATACTCATATTTATTAAATTTTTATATAAAATAAAATAAAAAATTTAAAATTTTCAAATCTTAAAATAAAAATAATATTAAAATTTTTTTTATAATAATATTTTATTTAATTTTCAACCTTTACCTTAACTCATTTTTATCTCATCGTATAAACAAACACATTATTATTGTGAACGCAAAACTATTACTTTCAAAACGGCTTTCATTTGATAGCTGGCCTGGCCCATACTTTAGAAGATTGATGAGATTCCCATCACTGAAGAAAAAATTGACCAAAAATTAAAGTCTGTACATTTAACAATGCTAGATTACAAATCTTGCTCGTTCTTTTGTAAAATAAGTTAACTTATTATTAAAAAATTAATTTTTTTATATAAATTTCAAATTCAATTATTATTATTTTTTTAAAAAAATATACATAACTTACATTCTATAACTGCAAATATCATTTCTCATATATAACACAAGACATTTAGCTGCAATCACATCTAAACAACTTAATCCTAATAAATTCTAGACAATGTAAATTGACTAGGTTTAAGCAGAATTGTTTATATATGATGATATTGGAAGTGTGAGTGAGGTTTAATATTTATTTATATATATATATATATATATATATATTAGTAATGAAGTTTGAAATTTGCATGAGAGGTCAGATTGTGATTTTCTTTCATCATCATTGGTCTTTTATATTTGCTTGATTTGTGATTTTGGAATGGTCTTGAATTTTGGGATTAACTCGGTGTCTTTTCCGGAAGTAATATGCAATTTGTCAACACGCTTTAACGAATAGGGACAAGATTAGGTTAAAGAAAAAAAAAAAACCCTAATTAAAAGGTTGTTTGCATCTGTCCCACACCTAAATTTGGGAGACTGTCGAGTCACGAGATTGCAGTAAATCCCGCAAAATCTGTGAAATTGACGCACTTGAGCTTGATATATATATAAATTTATTTTGTAGTGTAGCAAACAACTTGTTTATTTTTACATTTTATTGAGATTAAAATTAAAAAATTAAATAAAATTTTATTAAAAATATATATTTTTAATATTATTTTTATTTTAAAATTAAAAAAAATTAAATTATTTATTTTATTTTTTATTGAAATTAGAAAAATTGTAATGATTAGATAAAGATTGCGTTTGAATGTTAAATTGAGTTGAGTTGAATTAAGTTTAGATGATAAAATATTGTTAGAATATTATTATTATTTTGATATTTGAAAAAGTATAATTATTTATTATATTTTATGTTAAAATTTAAAAAAATTATAATAATAAGTTGAGATAAATTTAATAATAAAATTGAAATGAAATGAAACGAGAGATTTACTTTTTAAAAAAGAAAAAAAAAGAGAGGGGCCGAGCTAGTTGCATCGTTAAAAGCATTGGGTCAAAACAAATCTGTCGCCGACTTAAAAGATAATAAATAAATAAATACGTGATCACTCAAAATTAATCTCTGAAATTCTCTGTTAAGGGTGCGTTTGGATTTTGAGGTAAGTTGGGTTGAATTGAGTTGAGATGATAAAATATTGTTAGAATATTATTTTTAAATATTAAAATTGTTTTAGGATTTGAAAAAATTGAATTATTTATTATATTTTATATTAAAATTTAAAAAAATTATAATAATGAGTTGAGATGAATTTAGCATCCAAACGAAGCCTTAATCTTTCTTTTGGTGCATGTCATATGTTGTCACGATTACATCAATGGAAACGATTTTCTTTTCTCTTCTTTTTTCTTTTTTGGGGTGGGGCGTTTTCACTTTTCATTATGAAAGAACTTCTATCTTCCTTAATCGTGTCTTAATGATGATTGAGACATATCTCTACAATTGTATCAACTATTATACCTTCGCTTTGCCTCCGCAGACGCATTTTGCGTAGCCGGTTCTTTATTATAACGAATGGATTTAGAATTTCCTATAAATTTTCCATCTAGGGGTGTGCTACCCACCCAAACTCCCACCTCCGCATAGGTGAGGTGAGTTTGGTCCCCAGGCGGCTCCGTCCAGATGTCAGGGACAGATTGGCCTATAGGCCGTCCGCACACTCGTGATTGTGAGCAACCAATGGCGATAGAGCACGAGGGAGAAGTTAGCGAATTGAAGAGACTTCTGGTCTTGTTTGGGTGACGAAGTACTCTGAGATACTCTCAAACATTTTCACTATTATTTTCTACTTTATTATTACTTTTCACCTATTTTTATTACTATTCATTATTTTTTATCTACTTTTTACTACTATTCAATATCTTATTATTATTTTTTACCTACTTTTTACTACTATTCACAAACATTCTCAAACACTTTCACTATCCAAACCAAACCACGAGGGAGATTCTTATCTAAGGATTGAGAGTATATAGTCTCGTTTGTTTTCGGAGATAAGTTGATATTAAAATTAAAAAATTAAATAAAAAATTATTAGAATATATTTTTTAATATTATTTTTAATTTAAAATTTAAAATATTTAAAATATTTATTTTATTTTATATTTAAATTTAGAAAAGTTGTAATGATTAGGTGAGATAAGATAAGATGGATTTGAAAAAGTTGAATTGTTTATTTTATTTTGTATTGAAATTTGAAAAAGTGTATTAATGAAATTAAGATGAGATGAGATGTTTTCCGAAAACAAACGAGGCCTAAGTGATTGCGAAGAGTTACGATGACGAAAACGACACAACGGCAGCTAAAGTAGAAGAGACTCAGCATAGAGACAGAGAGTAAGTATGAGATAAATTCAAGAGAAGGGAGAAAATGAGGGAGTATATCTAGGTTGTACACATATTTGGTCTAATGGCACTATTTAGGGAATTTTGTAGACCCCTAAATGACATCGTTTGGATACATATATATATATTAAATGAAATAAAAATATATTATATATATGAGGGCAGGCTGGTATATCTCAAACGTAGGGATGTACAGGAACCAATTGTCATTGATGGGAACCGACTGCTGGAGTCAAGAATTGGTCAAAACCGATGGAGAATCGGTCAGCCGGTGGTAGGAATTTGGTAAAACAGACATTAGCCAATTCGATCTTGGTTTGAACCAATGTCAAACTGTTGAATCGGCCGATAGCAAATATATATATTTTTATATATCTTGCTTAAAACGACATCATTTATCAAGTGAGTTAAACGGCGTCGTTTTACTCCTCAAATTTAGAAAAAATAAAATAATACGAAATGGTGCCGTTTGGTTTAATACACCAAACGATGTTGTTTGGATTTAGGGTTTATTACCCCTTCCCCTCCTCCTCCTGATTCTCTCTTTATCAATTTCTCTTTAAGGCTCTCTCTCTCTCCTTTCTCACAAGCTAGCAGTCACAACTCACACATCATCTCTCCTCTTTCATGCCATTGGTGAGATCCACCTTGCCTCGATGTCATCTCTGAAGTTGGCGTCCAACCTCTCTCCCTCTCTCTCTCTCTCGATGAATCTCTATGTCCAATGTTTATGACTACGAAGTCCGTATATCTATGTCGATATGATTTTTATTTTTTGAGTTTGTTTATTATGAAATTTTACACTATAAATCAATGAATATGTAGTATATTTTTGAAATTTTCATATTTGTTGCTTCCGTTACCAATCAGGGATCGTGATTGAGTTTTGGACCTTGGTTATTTTCTGGGTTTGTAGCTTTGTGTGTGTTTGCATAATCAATTGGAAACTGGCGAATTGACCGGAATCACACTGAGAGCGAAGTCGCTGGTTTTCTCTCCCTTAACCGGCCAGTTTTGATCGGCACCACCTCCTTAAAAAACTATCAGTGCAATGGACCGAGACCACACCAATAGTGTTGGTTTTCGGCCCTACTTGAACAGGTGAAGATTAGCACTTGAACCCAGCCCACATACTAAATTTTATTTAGAAAAAACAACCTGCCGACCCGCTTGATGCGGGCAGGTGGCCAGTCCGCTTTTTGCAGGGCACGGTGCTAGTGCCCGCCCAACAATCTTATTTCCGTCCATGCATTTTTTCCAACTTGAAGAAATATAAGAACATGCACAAATTCCATTGCAAGTAATATTGAAATATATATATATATATATATATATATGTATATATATATTTTTATGGGAAGTATTTAACATTGTAAGGTATTTCATAAATTATGCCTATCACTCTCCTCACTATTTTTTTATTTATCTAATTTTTTCAATTTGCCATGTTTTTCTAGTTTTATCTTTAAAGAGTGGTAATTTAAGGATATTTAAACATGTTTTTTAATTTATTTTAGATTTAGATTACTAGAATTCCAATCTAATCAGGTCCTAATTAAGTATCCTTCTTCCTTTCAAACATGAGCATATGCTCCATAATTGTACAAATTCGCACGTATACTTATGCTTGCATATTTAAAAGCTATAGTACTTCAGCGACTGCTGTTGCTATAAATGTATGGATAAAAGCTAAGAATAGGATCTGTGTTATATACAAAAGGTCCGGTGGGACTTTGGTTGCTCCTGCGTTGTGGCTGATCGATGGAATTGGGTGCTGGAGATCTTTAAATTTTGGAGGAGATGCTTACATCTTTGTGTGTTTTGTGGATGGAGTTGCCAACCATTTGATGGAGTGCATGCAGCCACAACTCATTGGGAACACCAAAAGTGATATTTTGAACATTATAGGCCAAGGCTGGCTTTTGTAGACCTCCAAAAGGTTGGCTAGGTTGACGAGGTGTTTCATCCGGGAAGGCAAGGAATTATCCTTTACAGGCTTATATGACTTGAGTTGGGCCTTAAGCCCGCCCATCAAGCTATTTGTTTTTAGAGGTTCTTTTGGAGGAGTGACAGTGGTAGATCAAGTTATTTCTGCTTAGATTGTTCAAACTTCAAGGAGATATCGAATTCCTAATGCTCACACAATTATTAGATGCCTCTTAGCATAGAACTCGTAGCCTTTTTTTTTCCTAAACAAGCAAATTTCATTAGAAAAGAAAAAGATGATACATGGGGAGGGAGTGAGGTTCCCTAACAAACACCCAAGTATAATAACCATAGCGCAAAAGAGAGAAAAAAAAAATTAAAACGGATTTTGGGACAAATTTTTTATTTCCCTTCCATACCCTACAAAGAAGGCACCATTTTAAAATATAGTTTTTAAGTAAGCCACTACTGGAGGTGGTGTAAGTCGTGGGTATACTGTAATTTATTGTCTTGAGATATTTTTTAGAGAGATCCTTAATCCTTCTTCAAGATCATTGGTTAGGGAAAACGATAGCATAGTAGTCCATTTTATAAGACTAGCATCGGATGGATTGATCTGCAGCCCGCGCCTCTGTGGTGGCGCGTGGAGCCCATGAGCTGATGGTTGGGGAGGTGAGTTGGGGCAGATCTAAAAGATCTCGAGGTGGGCAATTTGCTTGTGTGATGCGTGTAACCGGCAAATGCGTTGGAGCGTGGCGGCGTGTGAGTGCCACGCACGGAAGCAAGAGGCGAGTGCGGCTCACACGCCGACATTTTCGCCGCAGTTCAGCCTCCTTCCAGTAGATCGATGGTTGTAGTGATGCGTGATGGGGTGGGTGTCGACAGGTGGTTGGCGAAGAGCGATAGATCTGACCAAAACCGAACCGATGGAATGGAGGAGGAAAAAAACACTATCATAAAAATATATACACTAAACAATTTTCCTTTCAAAAAGGGAAATGAGAGAAGGGTGAGAGACACAGCTACACCCTCCTCTCTAAAAGCCAAAAGGCTAAGAGTACATAGAACTTGTAGCTTAGAATGGAAAACAGCTTCGGCTTCTGCAAACTGATCTAGAGCCAACACAGCTACTCCTGGACTATCCCCCAACTACTACTTATAATATAAGATCAGCCATATTTCTCTGCATTAATTATATATAGGGTGATCATTAAACAAAACCAACCAGCTTAATATCTAATTTCCAAATTTCCCTCTCTTGTTTATAAATTCCATAAAGTTTGTTTTTTGGTACATTGCACAAGCTAGCCCACACGCAGTACGCAACATCCTTGAATTCAAGGGATCCTGCATGCAATTGCTGGCTGCATCGGTGATGTTGGAGCCTGATTTTTTCATATGATTTAAATAAAAGGAATAGGAGTACTTCAGCAAAGACAGACAGACAGACACATGATCTCTTATAACTATTTGTGGCAAACATATATTCTGAGATTTGCCTTAACGAACAGTACTCAAATTTTCCTATCTAGTTTACATGATTTTGATAAAGGCAACCAGACATAGCTAGCAAGGCGTAAGTAACACTTACGAAAATTTTCCATAAAAAATACACTTTAATTCTCAAGCTCCTCCGGGATGCCCCTTAGCACTGGATGATCATCACAGACAGGGTTTGGGGACACAACACTAACACGATCTACTGGTATCTGAGCAAGCTCAAGAGCTACGTCCTTGAATTCCAGGAACCCTCCATCTTTGCACCTGGACAACAGTCGAGCTGCTTCTTGCTTTGTCATCTTGACTTTTACTCTTATAAACTCTTTTTTGTCAACACCGCCATGGCCATCTTCTCCTGGAAGCTGCAATATTGGCAGTTTTGAATATGCAATATGATCTCTGCTGCTACTCTCCAGCTTCTTTCTTGATGCTTTCTTCTCTAACTCATCTCTATATACAGTAGTGTCTGCATTAATCCTAGGTTCTAGTAGTAGTAGTAGTAGTTGATGAAATGAAAGCTCTTTGCAGAAGGTAAGAAAGGAGTTCCACATCTTTAGAGATATCAGGGAGATCAAAATTAGAGAGAGAAATTGGTGAATATATATGACTGATAAGAGAAAATTAAGGAGCAAGGTAGATATATGTATGGAGAATGAACCAGCTGGATTGTGAATTTATAGAAGGTTGATAGAGAAGGGGCCTGGAATTAGTGGAAAGTGGACAAGTGATTGGCAAAAAGAGCAAGGTTAACATGGAGGAGTATCTAGAATGATCTGATGTTTCAGGAGGCATGAACCTGGGCGTCGGGTTTACGGCGTGGAAAAGTATTCAAGATCACGACAATCTCAAGTGGCCGACGTCTGTCAAAGCAGAATCTCAGTAATTTGTTTATCTAAATGTTAGTTCTGTTTTCCAGGAAAATGTTCAAGTATTGCCGTGTAGTACTTGTGATGATCGATATTCACGAGAGTAATTGATCCATTTTTCCGGTTTTATAATTTTCAATATATTCAACACGTAAAAATTATAAGTACAAATATTATTTTCTTTATACAATTTGCACAATGTTTAGAAATTAATTAGGGGCGGCTCTATAGCCACCTCTCCCAGCTTCCGCTTGGAGCAATCATTAATTATATTAGTATTTTTTATTATATTTTTTATATGTTTTTTTTAATGCTTTTAAATTTTTTTTAAAAAATAAAAGAATTATAATATTATTAAAAAAAATATTTTATTAATCACTAAATAAATAAAAAATTAAAAAAAAAACTACAGCAAGAGCCCCAACGGGAAGACTAGCTTTTTCCATTAATTAGTTGATTATAATATTCTAGGTAATAAGTCTCAAGACCATGATAATCAGAGCTAATGCAAAATTGTAATTATTTGACAAATAGAGAATTAATATGAACTAGCTAGCCGTCAAAATTTGATTTAAAAATTCACTTTTTTTCATTTTAGCTAGCCACTTTTTATAGGTATCAAATAATAAACTTTCCAAATCTATTTTTATTCATTAAAATATTTATATTTAATCAAAGAAATACTTGATAATTAAAACACTTAATGCTGCTAATTCATGAAGAAATTTGTGGAACTCCAGAAAAAAAACCATTTGATCACTTTCTTTTTTTATTGCTAATTATAAGAGAATATTCTGGGGATATGTTGTGACAGTTATTTTCTTGGAACTTCAAACTAATTAGTTATACCAGGCAGCTTCAACCATTTGATCTTCTAGAATTTCATTGGCATATAATTGGTATGTTTTAACAAACAAATTAGTTAGTTTTTTAACGTTTCCTTTTCATATTAATACATGCTGATGATGGTTTTTAATGAAAATGTTTGAAATGCAAATTGTTTGCATTTATTGCGAGTGATTTATGTGGATTTATATGAGCATTTATTATATAAGATTTATGGGTGATTTTTTTCTTCAAATTCAAACCGATCAAATATTTGTATTTTTTACTTTTAGAAATTCATTATTATATTTTAATGGAAAATGCTAGTCTTCCAACTGGGATTATTTTTTTTTTGGTTTTTTTGTTTTTACTTTGTGATTAAGGCAGTATTTTTTAATGATGTTGTGAATATTTTTTTTCAAATATTTAAGAGTGTTAAAAAAATGCATGTGAAAAAAAGAAAAAAAAAACCCCAGGTATTTTAATTTATTAGCATGTCAGGTCTGGTTTGTTTTTATAAACCATATTATTTAATATAATTTCATCTAATAATTAATTATAATTTTTTAAAATTTTAAAATAAAAAATAATTTTTTATTTAATTTTTTACTTTTATCTTGTAATCAAACATCCGTTATTCTACGTGTTGTTTGACAGCATTAATCTTCTTGATCTATTTCTGAAAAGAAAGTTGACTAGCCATTGCTTTAACGTAGGGTGATGTTTTTCTTGTCTACT
Organism: Cyclocarya paliurus; assembly: GCA_029856935.1. Taxonomy (NCBI): domain Eukaryota; kingdom Viridiplantae; phylum Streptophyta; class Magnoliopsida; order Fagales; family Juglandaceae; genus Cyclocarya; species Cyclocarya paliurus. The sequence continues at coordinate 9,355,798 of CM056948.1, forward strand.
TTCCTTTCAATTTTTTGAACCATGATAACTCTAGCTATTTCGTGCATTATTTACGTTCTTGTTTTGACACATTCATTGGAGATACTATTAACTCATATTGTTAATGTCAAAAATTGTATAACAGACCAAAAAGAAAGAAAGAGTCATCTCTATCCCACATTGGTGATTCGTGTTTCTATACAGTGCTCGTCGCGTTCATCTATAATATAAATAATAAATAAACGAATGAAAGTAAATAAAAGAGAGATACAAGAATTTACGTGGTTCGGTATAAAAGTCTACGTCTACAAATTGTCAGGAACAAAATCCATTATATCAGGTAATGATTTTACAAAATCTCTTGGCATCACATATCGCTCAATATAATGAGAGAATTTAATCTTAAGAGAGTCCCTCTAGAAAATTGGTAGAGAGTAGGAGTGAGCTTCTAGAGAACTTGTTGAGAGTCTGTCAGATTTGTGGGGGAGCTGCTCCTTATATAGAGGTTATTTCCTTGGAGTGATATAATCCAACTTGACTTGTAATATTTTTTCCTTTTAGGAGTCATATCCAACTTTTTTGTCTTATCTCTTTCCTGCATTATCTCTCGGCTTTATCTCTTAGCTGTATCTTTTCCCTTAATGATAGGTTTCCAAAAGATTTGACCCAATCAATTTATTCTCTAGTAGATGCCTTCGATTCTTAAGGTCAACTTGTTTATCAAAAAGGCCTTGAGAATCTTCAAGTTAACCGTAGTGGAGATAACCTGTATTAAAAGAAATTCTGGTAGTTCATTCGTAGTTTTTCATTGTTATGCAATGGAGATCTCCATGAGTGGTCCTCAAGAAGAATTTATAAAATTTGTAGTAAGGGCCTTCGAGGATGGGCCCTTGTGAAGTTTGTTTGTAAGAACGTTTGCGTAGTGATTGTATGTGAATGTTTAGTGTTAGTGGAGTGCGTATATTTCCGTGCTCGGTGATCGTTTTTGAATTTTTGGTGGCCTTAGTGGATTTTGCCCCATACTGTATTTTTTGTTGGTGTTTTTCCGTTTTAATGTGGATGTAAGAGTTTGTTTGTGGTAACCCGCATTTAAGTGGTCAGGGTGCCGACTCCCTAGATCCATCTTAGGCGGTTGCTAAGCCCGTCGACTCGTTCCTAAAAGATACTCACGCGAGGCGATTATAGAGCTTGGAGCCCCGTTCTCGAAGATAACCAACTGGCGGCGGTTGTAGCGAGTGGAGACAATCGGATGTGAGTGTAGCCGGAAGATACCCTCGACCGCGTAACTCTTGGCAATGGGCTTAACAGGAGAGATGCTTAACCGTGTAGCCTTACTTTGTGAATAGGTGTGGTGGGAGTGATGCTCGACCCTATAACCTTACCGATTAGAGAAAGGCGGGAGAGATGCTCAACTGCTCTCTTTTTGGGGAGAAGGTGTGGCGGGAATGATACTCGACTGTGTAACCTTACTGATTGGAGAAAGGCCAGAGAGATGCTTGACTGCTTAGTTCTTGGCGAGAAGGTGTGGCGGGTGATGCTCAACAGCTCAGTTCTTGGCAAGAAGGTGTGGCAGGAGTGATACTCGACCACGTAACCTTACCGATTGGAGAAAGGCTAGAGAGATGCTCGACCACTCAGTTCTTGGCGAGAAGGTGTGGCGGGAGTGATGCTTGACCGCATAACCTTACCGACTTGGAAAGGCATGAGAAATGCTCGACCGCTTACTTTTTGGCGAGAAGGCATGACGGGAGTGATACTCGACCGCATAACCTTACCAATTGAAAAAAGGTAGGAGAGATGCTCGACCACTTAGTTCTTGGTGATGGGCATAACAAGAGAGATGATCGACCATGTAGCCTTAGTAAATAGGTGTAGCGGGAGATGCCTTCGACCGCATAACCTTGGAGAGTGGAGTGTAGCGGGAGATGCCTTCAACCGCGTAACTCTTGGCGAGTGGCCTAACAGGATAGATGCTCGACCGTGTAGCCTTGGCGAGGAAAGCGTAACGGGAGGATGACTCTACCGCGTTGATGTTAAAGTTGAGCTCAACTGCTTCTTTATAGTTAGGGGTGCTACCTACCCCCTACGGGGCGGGGCCACCCCTTCCCCGCACTGCATGGGGCGGGGGGTGGGGTTTTCACTTTTCACCCCCATCCCCCGCCCTAGGATTTGGGGGCGGGTACCCCACCCCGGTAGGCTGGGTGCGGCACGGATTCCCAATCCGCCCCGCCTCCATCTCCTTAAAAAAAAAAACACTACATTTTACTTGATTTAAAAATTATTTCTAAATCTAAAAATAATTAAAAACACATTTTTAGACCCAAATTATAAATTGAAATTTTGTAAATATGACTATAATTTAAAAACTATGTAATTTTTAAATTTACTAGTACATATTTTGTGTAAATTGTAGTGTATTAGTTTTTAAATTATGTAGTTTTTAAAATTTTCAATGCATATTTTATGAACAAGTCTAACAAATTGTAATATATATTTATATATAAACAATTTATAAAATATAAATATAAATTTATGTTTATATATATAAGTATATACTTATGTGTATATATATATAAATGTAAGCGAGGGCGGGGTAGGGTTGGGCCCTCCTCGCCACTCGCCTCGGCTAGGGGCCTTAGATGCGGGATGGGAGTCCCTGCCCCCGCCCCCGCCCTCGCATGGGCAGAGCGGAGTTGCCCGCCCCGCCATGCAGGGGCAGGGCGAACAGGGGTGGGGTGCGAGGCCCCGCTGCCAACCCCTAGTTGTAGTAGGAGACAAAATGCAACCGCACTCTATGGCGGGAGCTAGAGCTCTCCTTATATAAAAATAAAAATCAAATAGGTTAGATTAAATAATCCAAATCCAACTCACAAGTTTGAGATTTGCAAACCGTTTAATGGCAGTCTCTGGAGTGTGGTCTTGTGACCTTCACGCCCGTTCAATGGCGATCTCTAGAGAGGGTCGTGTGTTCTTTTGACCCCCACGCCCGTTCGTTTGCACCATGAGTATATAACTCGGCTTTTGGTTGCATCACGTCCTAAGAAGTTCTCACAAAAAATAAAATAAGTAAGTGTAATACAAATTACAAGTTTGAGATTTGCAAACCTTGGTTATCTTGCTCGGACTATCGCTTAGTAAAATTCATGCAAATGACACGGAAAATAATGTGTATGGCAAGATGCCCTTTGCGTGATGTGCAACTAGCAAGGAATACCTCATGTGGTGAGCAATTGGAGAGTAGAACTTTGTGGGCAAGCAATTGGGGAGCAGCACTGTGTGGGAGAGCAACTGGCGAGGAACACTCTGTGCGTTGCATAATTGACGAGGAGTACCCCGTGGTTAAGCAATTGGCGAGTTGAACTTTGTGGGCTAGCAATTAGCAAGCAGCACTGTGTGGGAGAGAAAATGGCAAGGAACACTCTGTATGTTGGGCAACGAGGGGACATCGAGAAACACTGTGACGACTATGGAAAAGGCGAGTCTTTTGCTGCAATGTTAGAATGTAAACAACAAGAAAAATAACAAAATTGAGGAGATCTTATCTAAGGTTTCGACGACGATCTTGTGAGTGTAGAATTCACATCGTACAGGGGTGTGTCAGGCAGCATATAATAAATATATATATAAACATATATATATCTGTTTAAGTTTTTGGAGACAATCTCATGAACCAAGGAATCTGAATTTTTGTAGATGATCCCATGAGTCAAAAAATATCCTTCTCCTAATTCCGGTATAGAGAAAAAGTTGATCCCACAAACAACGCCAACTGTTAATGCCAAAAATTGCACAACAGATTGGAAAGGAAGAAAGAGTCATCCCTGACCTACATTGGTGATTCATGTTTCGATACGCTGCTTGTCGCGTTCATCCATAATATAAATAATAAATAAGCGAGTAAAAGTAAATAAAGGAGAGACACAAGAATTTACATAGTTCAACATAAAAGCCTACATCCACGGGTTGTTAGGGACAAAATTCACTATATCAGGTGATGATTTTACAATATCTCATAGTCTTATATATCGCTGAATACAATGAGGAATTTAGTTTCAGGAGAGTTCTTCTAAAGAATTAGTGGAGAGTGCATGGAGTAAGCCTCCAGAGAACCTATTGAGAGTCTGTTAGATTTGTAGGGTAGCTGTTTCTTATATAGAAATTATTTCCTTAGAGTGATAGAGTCTAACTTGACTTGTGATATCTTTTCTTTTTAAGAGTTTGAGCCAATTTCTTTATCTTATCTCTTGACTTTATCTCTTCTCTTAGTGATAAGTTTCCAAAAGATTTGACCCAATCAATTTAGTTCCTAACACATATATTCTAGTATATTTCGAAAATAGTGAGAGTTATTAAGGAAGGGTAAGTAATATTCTTGAAGAATTTTCAAACAATAATAAGAGAATTATGTATTTTTTTTTCAAACGAAATTTTGGAATCAATCATTTGCGCAAAATGCGAGAATTAGTTTTATCTTTACTACGAACAATTAAACTATTATGTCCTAGAGACAACAAGTCAACTGAAGGTTGGCTATATTAATTTTTGTGTATTAGTACAAAATCATTTTGTTTTAGGTTTTCTTTTATATTATAAATTTCATTTTATTATTATGAATGTCGCTTACAATTGACTTCATCAATTGCATCATGGACGCAGGTGCTATTTGTGATTTGTATTATTTATAATAGAAAAGTTTTATACATCTCATTTTCATTCTATTATGTAAGGTTTGGCACATTTATCATCATATATAATTATATGATCTTTTATTAAATATTTGTTATCATTTAATAATGATAAATATGTCACATCTTATATAATAGAATAAAATGGGATAAGAATATATTATGTAACATTACTCTTTATAATATTGTTACTAAGCAATCATAATTTTATATTTACAGAAAACTGATTAATAAAGAAATCAAGTCAAACAAAATCGCTTTCAAGCCACTTGTTAAATAATGCATCTTATTTTAAATTCAAGACGTCTGGTTTATATAATTCATCGTGTGATTGAGATCTTATATATATTCAATTAAGGATGGGTTCTCAAATTAATAGGAAAATACTCTAGTTACAAAAGGATTATATAAAAATAATCTCACAAACTAATGTGGCTTGATGTGGTTCGTTAGATTATCAAATTATTTTTATTGTAAATGAGATCTAACATATCAGATAAAACCATATCTTGTATAATTCATTTGTGTATGTAGCATTCCTCAAATTAATGTTGTCAGTATCATTTCGCAATCGACACATTTTGAAGACTCCAAATTTCGTTACCAATATAACGTATGTATTAAAATATAATTTAGACTAGAGGACACACCCAACGATACATCGCATACAAGTTCAGTACCCAAGTTTTGGTCAATATAAATGAGTACATAGATACAAAATAAATCCAATTTTTATAGTTAGAGATCATGTAATGGTTAATCTTTTAATAATATGTGATATAAAATGTAAAATATCATATCATTCGTTAGTGAAAATTGTATTGTTGTAGTTATCCCTGTTTGGAATGTCCAGACAACTTTTATTTTTTTTAATTTCTTATACGGGATTTATTAAAAATGATAAGAGAAAAGTAAAACAAAAAGTGAAGTCAATCACACACAATATAAGATTTACATAGTTAGACAACGTACCAACATCTACATAGCTGCATAAAATTTTAATTTAGATAATAATTAAAGATATAGTGTGGCGACCATATATATAAGATAATAATACATATATATTAAATCCTAGTGAGCGAATCGGGTCGTATCAAGGTTTACCAAAAAACCGTTCTATGGCACAACCGCACAAGTCATATTAAAAGTCAACAAAAAACTGCAATAGATAGTTATCGAATCGGATCATCAAGTTGAACCACCACAATCATGCTCCACACATGGAAACCCAACGGGATCTCTAGTCTCGTTATAACATACACAGCGTAGTACATGCTGTGATAACTCTCTTCTCCAACGTGTAATTTCCTCTCTTCTATAACATTTCTTTTAAGGCCCGTTTGAATATAGACATTTTCAATCCATCTCATCTTCTCTTATCGTTACATTTTTTTAAAATTTTTATACAAAATATAATAAATAATTTAAATTTTTAATTTTTAAAATAATAATAATATTAAAAAATAATATTTTATTCAATCTATCTAAAATCATCTCATCTCACTATCCAAACGAGTGCTAGAGCATATACGCATATCATTTGAGGTAATTAATTAGATTCACAAACTCTCGGGGCTCTCTTTTTAATATAAAGAAAAGGATATATAGGTGTGCGATCAGAATCACAAATTTAGAACCCATAACTTAACCGATAAGAATCCATAAATGTTGAGTGCTCCTGCATGCCTCAATCCTCGTTGCATTCTTGCATCCAACACCGCTCACTTACGGAGCGATGACCTAGTCTTCTCAGTCCGCTGTCTCCGGAAGAAAATTTGCTCCTCTAGGCTCTAGCATGCACCAAGTGAGCGTCTTGGCTTTAAATCACGACAGAGACCCTTTAGTCAATTAGACTTGAGAGTTTTGTCAATTTTCATTAATTTCCATTACTTGTAGATTTGATGCACTTTGAAGACTTCAACCCATCTTATCTTAAAGCTGAAAATCACTGAAAGCTGCTTCTGTCGTGCGCTTTTCATTTGCGTGTAGCAGTCTGGGTCCTATTTGTGATTCAAAACAGATGGGAAAAATACAAGGCTGAACTAAAATCCAAAAGGCAAAGACTGATTATTAAGGGTCTCTGGAAGGAAATCAGCCTGGATTTAACAAAAACAAGGAGGACTTGATCAACCCAGTTGTAAGGCATGAGCACATGATTGACTTTGCGGGTCTCTGAAGTAGTCTAGTACTCTAGATAGAGCCAAATTTGCATATAGTTTAAAGGCTTGATTGGACATAAAGTTAGTGGATAAGATATAAAGCAAGAGAGAAGAATTTAAAGAATAAGAGGCGCAACAGGGTGGGTGCTTCATTTGGAATGAATTGACCGACAAAACAAAGAGAATCTCCAATACCATTTTTGAAAGAAAAAAATCTACTCAACCTCCTACTATTCACACCATGAAATATTTGAGGAGAGCTTTTCATATCAAATGCACCATACTATTGTCATTCGCCTGTCTGACTGAAAATGCATCAATATATTCTACAATTACTTGTTATTATTTTCGTATTTTTTATATTTTCTCCACTGATCTAATATTATATGTTTTATCGGCAGATAATCATAGATAATTAAGTTTAGCACTTCGACTTTTGATAGAGGAATCTAAAAGGGAATTTAATAATATTGGCGGTGCTTTTTTGGAATTGCGTTGCTGTAGTCAAATTTGACCCTACAATCGGGTCACTTAATTGGGTCTAGACCTTTGAATCACTAGGCCCATTAATGGTCCCTAATCCAAAGCTTGGCCCAGCAACTACGCTGATAGCCTTATTTTTAGAAAAGTAGATTTTACAAACCTAAGTTTATATTACATCTATTTTTACAATATTTATAATCTAACGTGGTAATTGTTAGTCAACGCTGACGGTTTTAAAAAAAAAAATGTCAAAACGGTCGCTTAGAAAAACAGAAAATCCGAAATATTTTAGCTGTAAAATAATTATATAAATAATACATTATATTCTAAAATTATTTTTATTCTAGATTAAATAAATCATATAAAACTACATTAATTATGATTCTATTTTTATATATTCTTTTTTTGTGTCTGTTGTAACGCGTTGCAGTATTTCGTTACGAAAAGTGAGTTGATTGAGAACGCCGCCACCTCAAAGAGACGTCTCTGTTCTGGTTTTCTGAGCTCGAGAGAAGTCCCTATTCGTTTCGCGCACACAGACACACCGTAGAGGCTAGAGCCAGCGAGCGAGATGGGTGGAGCCCAGATTATGAAGAGAATACCGCGCATCAAATTCCCTCAAAGACGCCCTAAACCCTCGGGTTTGTTACCCTGCGTCTCTCCCTTTCTCTTTTTAGTTCTATACGTGCTACCTCAACATTTAGTTTTCATGTCATTTTCTTAGATTGATTGATTACTTTTACTTGAGCTTATAGATTTGGATATTTTTAGCTGAATTTAATTACTCAAGCACCACTTGGATTCTAAAGCGTCATATTTACGCTAGATGGTCCCATTTTATGAGCATTTTGCTTTTCCTTGATATTACTTTGACCCCATCATCAAGAGTTTTATTTGAGATCAGATCTTGTGCGAGTGAGAGGATTAGAGCATTTTTTTTAATATCTATAGTGTAGGAAAGATGCCCCATTGATATCTTCCTCTTGTGAGTCCTAACGGACCTGAGATTTAGCCACTTATATTACTTCGAAATTTCGTTTTATCAATAAAAAAATAAACCTAGTGTAGGCAGCGAATTCTATTTTTCGGACAGTCTCTGATCTCTTTCTCTCTCTCTCTGAAGATTTTAATGGCTACCCATGATGGGGTGGAAAGTTAATATTGTTGTTCTTAGTTCATCCTAGTGTTGGAGGTGTATTCGGAGGTTTTTTAATTCAGCAACAAAGCTTTAGACTATGACTGTTTTTGGGGGTGAAACATAAGAAGTAAATAAGAAGATAGACATACTTTTGTTATCATCCATCTCCTTCGTCTTGCTCCTTTTGAGTCTTCATTCAGTAATTTTTCCATTTTAACTTGTCATATGTTGTCATTTCTTTTATGCTATGTGAGAATTATGTTGTTATCTTATGTACAAAAGGGTGCTTCAGCACGTGTTTTTGGATGATGCTGACCAGATACCACTTTGTTTATATTATGCATTATATAGTTAGAGAATGACTTGGTGCTTTGAAAAACCGTTGTAATCATTTTTTGTCCACAAATTTTTTCCTTCTTTCAAGAATTATCATTATTGAGGAAATCACTTGCAGATTCTGCATCCCAGACTCAAATAACTTATACACCTGATAATGCTGTTCAAACTTTCTTCTTTGGTTCAAAAGTCTCAACAACTGTTGGAGGGAAAGCTTCTCTTCAGCCCAAACGAACACCAGTGTCCAATGAGGAGATTGAGACTATATTGGTAGGCATAGAGCTCCTTGTTATGTTGTTGCAGCGATTTTTACGTTTACTCATTGATTTCTCTCCCTTCTTATGCAATGAACCGTGTACTAACGTGAAGTGTGGGAAGGGATTGAACTAGAAAATAACTACTGTGCATGGTGGTTATCTGTTCTTTTCTTTTTTTTTTCTTTTTTTTTGTGAATCACAAGGTAGTGAAATTGGATCAAGTTCTGGCTGTTTTCCTTCAAGTTTTGAGGCATTGAAGTATTGAAGTTCATCATTCCAACCAAAAAGAAAAACCCATCTTTCATCTGTACTGTGGAGCACTGTTGTACTCTTCTTGTTTGCATAATAAGTTTTTGGAGATGTGATTGCTTGATATCAGCCTTGTTTGTTGTAGTGAATGAGATCAAGAGGATTGGTTGTAGTGAATGAAATCAAGAGGATTGGTATTTGCTCCTTTATTTTCAATAATCGACTTCCCTCTCGTTATTCATATACTAGCTGGAAAACTGACAAGTTCTTCAGTTATGAGACATTGAAGTATTGAAGGTCATCATTTTAACCGAAAAGGAAAGCCCACCTTTCATGCGTGGAGCACTGTTGTTGGAGTGAACGAACAATAATCAGCTTCCTTTCCAGTTTACTAGCTGGAAAAATAATATCTTTATGTTTAGGATTACTGAACAGATCAATCTTGCTCTGTACGTGTGCACGAATCATTGAAGCATTTTCAATACAGAAACAGAATCTTCAATATTGTGACGATGATGATTATCGTCAATATTGTCACTAATTGAATATTAAAGCTTCTTATCTATTGTCTTCTTCTTCTTTTTCTTACTTTTCTATAAATGTTTTTCCTTTTTATCCAGTTGTTAGAAGCTGACTTTTTTCAATCTTTTGGCAGTTGGGTGGCTGCGTCTGATATTTTGATGGAGCTTTGAGAAGGGATGACGAGGCAGACATTTCTCCACCATTCTTTAGTTTTTGAAATACTCAAAAGTTCACTTTCTACAGATTGTTGCATTGTAATGATTTTAAAGGAACATATGTCGTAATTAACAAATTAAATACAGCGCGCACATAAACACATCCGTGAATTTAAAAGCTGTGCTTGAGATACACTGTACTCTCTGCTTTTGTCTAATTGAACACCGTTGAAAGGAAGTGTTTACAGATGAAGTTACGCTGCCTTTGCCTATGTTGTGAAAACTACACATGGCATATACATGAACTTGATACAACAGATATGACAAGATGGAATCATTTTGAATCCTTTTTCTCAAGCAGAGGTTCGAGGATCGCAGACTTGGGATTCTTCAATGGAGGGCCCTTTTCCCTGCGTTGCAGCTCATCCAATCGGAAAGTAATTAATCGATCCCAGTTTCCTCCCTCGAAAAGAACCCCAGCCTTTCCATCCGTGATTCTCTGAACAATACCACAGTACATGTAATATGGGTTGTTGGGGTTATTCACAATGGCAATCATACCAGGCATTAAGAGCGGCAATTCTGGAGCTTTTGGCTTCTTCGAGCTGGTAACTTCGAGTAGATTTGCTGAATCTGCTGCTGTTTTCTTTGGGGGTGGGTTTCTTTCTATGAATGTTATCAAACCCTTCTCCCCACCGGGAAACCCCCCAGTTAGCCCCATCAGCTCCTTTTCAAAAGCGTTCTCTGGAACATTGCCAGGTGTTGATATCGCAACACTACCTGATTTTTCTTGCTTTGCATCAGAAGCTGAAGATGCCTGTTCTTCAATGTTTCTCTTCAGCTCCTGCTGAAGACCTTGTTCCCCATTGCAGAGCCCTCTGCCTCCTAGGATTTGGGATAGGTCAAATTTGGCATATGTTGTTAAGGTTTGGGTTGATGGCTGTTTCTGAATCGTGAAAAAGGGTTTGAGAAAGAGGCGGTTTCCCCCAAGAAACTGGGATTTGAGAGGAGGGCCTGGAATGCTTGGGAGAATGATGGACGAAGAGGCCATGCTTTGTTCTGTGGCGGTCTACGAGAAAGAAGAAAGTTAAGCCTCATCTTTCAATCCCGGCCACATAGGAGCTTTTGTTAGATAGTCCTATCTTCTTCAATTATTTGCTTCATCCTCTATTTTTCACACACGCATTCTTTCATTTGAGATGTTACATTTTCGAAGAATACTCTAACCACAAAAGAATTATACAAAAATAATATTATAAATTGATGTGACTTGATGTGATTCGTCATATTATAAAGTTAATTTTATTATAAAGTAGATATAATAGATCAAATGAAGTCACATCAGTTTGTAGAATTATTTTTATATAATTTCTTTGTGGATGTAGTAGTACTGTACATTTTATAAGGACAAGACACTCCAAATGTTCTGTTCTTTGAGGATTGTCAAACAGCTGATGACTGGAATTGAGTGCCTGAACTCCCCACTTGCAAACTTACCTACCATTTACCAACACAGTGGACTCTACTTTGGAACCAATTTTAAGAAAAGACTTGGAGGAAGACAAACGCCATCCACAAATTGAAGGTGGAAAATGAATCAGCTGAATTAGATGGGTTGCTTTAGAAGCCAATTGGCCGTCCCATTCCAAAAGGCAATTATCAGGGCAGTTGTACATAATTACCTTGTGGGGTATGGCTATGCATTGAACATAATCACTTCCCCACCTTCTCAACCCATACCGGTCACCAATTATTTCAGTCATATGGGTCACTCTTTTACATTTTGTGCTTGTTATCTTGTGATTGGAAGGCTAGCAATCACGTATCAATCCTTTTGTTTCATGTATCCTGTGATTTGTGGCCATAGCCCCGTTTCGGCATTCTCTTATTTATGTATATTATTTTTCTGAATTTAAAGATTGATTTTCGTATGGCAATCTTCTATAATCTCCCGTTGTTACTCAATGGTAGAGATTCAGTGCTATATATACTTAGATTAGTGTTAATTTAAAAGACCCATTTTATCAACTTTTTTTTTTTAATTCGAATTATAAATTTCAAATTTTATAATTTTCAGCATAACAATAACTGACACGTCTAACTCTTATTCTTACGTAAATAAAAATTGTAAATATAAATAGGATTTTCCTTATAACTATTATATATCATTTAAATAAATATTTTTTAAAAGAAAGTAACACATTAATTAAAAGAAGTTATGTACAGAAGGGGTTTGAGAACCGTATAGCCCCAACACAACACCTCAAATAACAATGCTAGGGTAATTGAGAAAGGTGACCCGATGCACATCCCAAAAGAACAGTTTCCATTAAACAAATTTTTTTTTTTTTTTTTTTGTAAAAAATTAGGTTTCACTAATAAATAATAATTTTTTTTATATATTTTTTTATGGTGAGATACACTTTTTTAAGAGTTTATATGGAGCTTATCTATTTTAAACTTGTACAAATTATTTCTCAAAATAAATTTATGCAATATTGATTTAATAAGTTTCTCTCTCTTTAGCATTAAATTTTATTATAGCCTAACTCCATTTATTACAATGTGTATTTTTATAGACACACGTAGTGCAAAATTGCATTTTTATTTTTATTTTTATTTTTTTCCCAACATTTTTTAAACCACTTTAAACATTTTGAAAAAAGAATCACAAACACATTAACCATTATTTTTAAAATATTTTATTTTACTATTCACAAACCATCTCAACCCATCTCTTAATTCAAACGTCTCCTAGTAAAAAAAACAAAATCGGTAGCTCCTCTTGATGCGGAAGCATTTTCTCTTCAGAAAATAAAAACTAAAAAATAGGATTTGGGGCACAAAAAGTTAGACCTCGCCCATCTCCAAGGTGTCGGTCAAACCAAGGGGAGCCGTTTTGTTTGGCAGTTTTAATACAAATCGATCTGTAGACTGTGATTCCACAATTGGAAACCACGACAAATGCATTGTGCTTCACTCACTGACCGATATTGAAGAGACATACTTTTCTTTTTCCTCCCATATCTGTGAAAAGTGAGAGGTCAAAAAACTGCCTCTCAAGGAAGAAAAATGCTTGAAAAGGTGTAAGCAATGCGTTGGTCATACACAGTACTGATAGTTTTGTGCTTTTTCTTGTACTGTATGCTAGATCATCAATTTCTGGACCCCTCATGGTGCCATGGGTGCTGGTTTTTGGTGGAAGCATGCATGCATGGTGCTAGATTGGACCTCATCCTTCCTAAATACTTGAAAAAAAAAAAAAGGCAGAAAAGGTTTCCTTCGTCCCAAAAAAATCTTAAGTAGGCAGCCTGCAGCTAGTTACCTCTCTTCGACGGTTAATTTCGAAGCGAGAGGTAATGTTGGCTTGTAGTAAAGAAATATTCTTTACACATACTCGTTTGAAACTATTCATAAGGTGTTTTATGTATTCTGAAAAGCAGGAAGATAATTTTGATTATGTTATTTCGTTAACTATAACGATGTTTATTCAAAGATTAATGATATACGTACCTACTTTTTTACAACTTTATATATAATCATGTTTTAAAATAAGATATTTATATAAGATAAATCATATTTTCAACTATAGAATGTGTGAACGTCGTATAATTTTTTTTTAAAAATAAAATAAATACGAGATTTACATAATAAAAAATTTAATTTTTTATAATAGATCTCATTTTTTTTTTAAAAAAATTATACAACGCTTACATACGCTACAACTATATCCGTAGCGTGCATGCATTACTTTTTATATTAAATGATTTATTTTTATTACTTATTTTTCAAAAATATCACTCGTTTACCGTTATCTTTCTCTAAATCTAGTCACGAATCCATTAATACAAGCAAATCTATTAGTCTACCTGCATATGTACGCCATCGAACCATTCATCCACTGCCACGTGATAGGCGTGAAAGCCTAAAAGGGTCTTTTTGCGTTAACCACCACTGCCGAAACTACCGAACAGTCATACAATAGAACTACGCTCAAGTTCGTGGGGTCAAAGGCCTGTCGTGAAAGGAAATAACCCCTTTACAGTAAAGTTTCTTTCTACCGGTACGAGTTTCTCCTCACGATATTCTTTCTTATCAAGTTCATATATTTTCCTTCTCTTTGCAAGTAAATCTCCATTCTTTCTGCAACTTGCGTGGTATGTATAAACTTCTTGACGTATTCACCGACAATAATATCATCTGTTATCATCAGCTTACGCTTGCTCCGGCCTTGTAAGTTTGTGTTTTTCCATCAATCTTATTTAGGTACTTTTTAGTATTTTTCTTGTTTTTGTTTTGAGGTCAAAGGAACACTTTTTTGGGTTGATATTATGATATAAGTTTAGAATCATGGGGCTGGTTTATGTAGTTTTGATGGGCCCTAGATTTTATTCGTATTTAAGTTCTCTAGACTTATACTTTGTTGTGTAATCGTGATCATGGAAAATTACGGGTTTTTTTTGGTGTAATTTGTGAGGGGCTTGGTTGATCTGGTCGAACATAAACTTGTTGAGCTATTTTCCTTCGATTTAATTTGAGGGTGCAGAAAACTATTAGATCATGACGGGTTCCTTTTGATGTAAATTTGGGGGGGGGGGGGCATAGCTCTTCTTCTAGAAGATGAACTTGGACTATTTTCATTCTTATGTAATATTTTGTGCCAGAAAAATAATGGGGTTATGGAGGGGACGAAAAGAACAATGTTGGGTTTGTAAGTTTGCAAAAAACTGTTTAGATGGAGATAGTCTCGCGGTATAATGGAAAGGGTTTTGTGTATTTGACAAAGAAGTTAGGATGAGGTTTTCTGGAGTTGGTTTGAGTTGTATCATTCGGGAGTGTTCTTTGTCCAAGTGTGTAATACCTAAAAAAATAACTGACTTGTGTATTAGGGTGTAGTGAAATAGTCAAATGCTGAGATTATAGAATATCATGTCTGTTTGATGGAATTTTGGAGTGTAGCAGTTTTTCCAAGTGCAGAGGTAATATGTCACGGATAGAACAAATTAAGTAGCTAGACTCTGCAGCTTCTTTTGTGATCTGACTTCGTGGATTAGGCTACGCTAAGTACTTCTTGTGACTCATTGAAGAAACCGGCACAATGTTTATGTTCTTTTACCGTTGCTGTCAGTATAGACTTCCCTTTAACACCTACACTCTCTCAACGGAGGCCGTCTCCTAAAAATTGTAACCGTCCGTGTTTGCTCAGTCATCTTCTCTCATCTTTTCATTGCATTTGCTTTTACTGCCAGCCACATGAGGAGAATCACTATCTCAAGGTTGCAGCAGTTGAGAGTCTCTTTCATCTCACATAATCTCTTACATGGAAAACCAGGGATTCTGTTTTACGGCTTAATTATCTTCTGCTAGTGACTAAAGTGCAGATAAAGCTTATGTATCAAAAGAAAGAGTATCTATACTCCATTTTTGTTTTCGATTGTGGCAATTAAGAAAGACATTTGCCTCTTACTGTATGAACATGTACTTTTTTCAGAAAGTGTAAGTAAATGGTGAAGTGCTAATTTTCTTATGCTGATTTGAATTAATGGTTTTAAGATTGGCTATCCATTACACTCTCCTCTTTTCTTTTATTCTTATTTATTTTTGCATCATCTTCTGGAACATAGAAAAATAGCTTCATGGATGATAGTCGTGGGAAGATAAAGGTTATACCGGATCACTTCAAAGCCTCAACAACCAGCGTAGATTCTGATCAAAACGGAACATCATTTGTTTCCCTACCACAATCCGACAGTTCTTTGAGGTATTTCATTTTTTTGGGAAAAAACTACTAGAAACTAAGCATACGATTTAAGATTTTTAATCTAGAGTCACGGGGTCCACACGGGCACACCTCTAATATGAATGGTGCAAGCGTGAGAGTCCCGTGACTCTAGCATTATGGTTTAATCTATTGTGATTTAGTCCTCTTTATTTTGATATAGCATAGGTCTCATAGCTGGACTCGAAAGGGTGCCACTTTCATGTTGAACTTGTTTACCGTACGAGGGATGCCATGGGGTTCTAGCACTGATGGTCAGAAAAAGGTTGATTGAACCGATTTTTAGCAGTGGCCAATGGGTAATGGTGAATTATCCATGTTTCCTGACCACCAGAATTTTGCTGATTTCAGGTTGAGCTACCTGCTGCTGAAGTAGAATCACTTAGATCAGAAGTTGCTGATTTAGAAGAGAGAGAAGCTCACTTGAAAGCTCAGTAAGTATGACTTGATTCTTAGTTTGGAACTATAATATTGCCAAGAAAATTAAATTTATTTGAGTTGATTATGCTATAGAATCTTAAATTTTCTTGTTGATTTATTGTGTCATGATTTATAACTCATAAGCTACAGTGAAACAACCTAAAGATAAAGTTCTGGCACTATGTGCTTGGGTCTTTAATTTTGAATTTTTGAGTGAAATAGATGTATGTGTAACAGCTCCTACTACAAGCAAATCTTTTTCCCTTTATCTCATTTTAATTTCTAACTGTTGGCTTTTCATAGTGAAATAGACAATAGGATTACATTTTTCGGTTAGTTTCTGTTTTCTTTATATTGACACTGATTTTTCTTTTAACATATGCAGGCTGGAACATGTTGATGAACTTTTGCGGTCTGCTCGGCTGTCTGGTTATTTGTACATTCGTACTGTAATGACTATTTTCACTTCTTTGCATTTGTTTATACTTTTATATTTATTGTATCTCACCATCTCAATTGATGATTTGCCTGTTAATTCTACCTAACAGAGATGGACAGCACTACCAGGAGAACCTCCCCCTTTAGATGATACTGAGGTTGATGACTGGCTTCCTCGCTTTGTTGTCCTTCATGGACTATGTCTATTCTTCTATTTATTGTCTACAGGTATTTGAATTTTAATTGGTACCCCCATCTTTGTTTACTTTTCGCTTTCTTGGCAGTTTTTTGTCCTTTATCTTATTATTATGAAAGTAGCATCCAGGTTTCTCTATCATACTGTTGTGCTTGATTGGCCACTATAGTTCTTGACCAACAACTGCAAGATTTGTATGTCTTAGCTTGGGGCAACCAGTCATTTACAGTATCACTGGCTAACCTTAATGGTGTAAATAAGATATATTAGCATTTGAAAACCTCCTTTTATCAGAAAACTGTTATAAGTTTTTTTAAGAGAAGAATGATGGTACCCCCAAATTTTATTAATGAAGTCCTCACTTTTGGCTGAGGAATACCTTTTACAATTGAGTTCAGCCTAAAAAGACCAAACTAGGAAAACTAATGCAAATCTAGAAGAAAAATTACATGGCTATAGCTAAAACCTACCAAAAGAAAATGACAGTATGCATATAAGACTATTTACATCTACAATTAGGTAAGCCCACTCTATCAAGATTAACAAAACCAATGAGTTGCTTAGGAAGCTCGTTAACCGATGAAAATGGCTGTCTTTACCTGCCACCCCTAAATTTGCAAGTCCTCTGCAAGCTAGTTGCTTTCCCTGAAAATGGGTTTTACCTCAAGACTCAACCGATAATGCAAATGGATTACTTCTCCCCAAAGCTCAAAATAGGGCCAAGGTGGTTGCTGTTTATCATGGAACCATTTGGCCACAGTGAGGGAGTTGGTTTCAATCAAAATATCATCGATAGTTAGCTGGTAGCACAGCAAACGTCCAGTTTTCAGAGCTGAAATTAGTCAGATAATGCAAATGGGTTACTTCTTCCCAAAGCTCAAAATAGGGACAAGGTGGTTGCTGTTTATCATTGAACCATTTGGCCACAGTGAGGGAGTTGGTTTCAATCAAAGTATCATCAATAGTGAGCTGGTAGCACAGCAAAAGTCCAATTTTCAGATCTGAAGTTTCTGCGAATGTGTTAGTACCAGTTCCAAGATAGCAAGAGAAACCATACAAAAATCGACCATGATGATCTCAGATAGCACCACCACATCCAGCATATCCTGGATTTCCCTTTGATATGCTACATCAATTGAGTTAATAGACTTGCATGGAACATCAATTTAGCGTATAATTTTGATTGTTTTGATAAGTAATCAATTTGTTGCAAAACCTCAAAATCAAATGCAGATTAAACCAGTGAGTGATATTCAACCTTTATCCAGAACAACTTACGATTTTCTTGCTAATGAGCTCAAGGAACTTATATGCAGATCTGAGCCCTCAAGACTCCACTCTCCTATCTGACATTGTTGAAATAGGTCCCCTTCCAAGCTTTACACGAGAAGATGAGGAGACACGATATGCCTTCTATATGCTAACTAGTCAAGGACTGAGATATGAGTGCTCAAGTATTTCTAAGATTCAGGTACATCCAGTTATTTCATGAGTATGGTAATTTGCTATTTCCTTTGCCACGTTGAGTGTTACTTGGTGACATCTGCATTCCGTTGTCCATGTGAGTTTTGTAAATGGTTTTAGGTTGCAAACTGTTTCGTCCAATCTTTTCAGTACTTGGACAATTATTTAGCAGTACAAGTTTTTAAACCTGTAAAACGAAAAGAGAAGAAGGAGAATGATAAGAGAGACTTTAAGGACTGCATTTGTATTATTCTGAATGAATTGAATACAAAGGATAGGTTCCTATTTATAAGAAAATTACATGGAGATGCGATAAAGTAAACAACTTGAAAATTAAATATCTTGATAAAGTAAATACTTGATAATCATGAAAATAAAAAATCTTTTAGTTTGATTAGGATAATAATCAAATCAAATTACATTTCTTCATGATAAAGTGAGAATCTATGCAGGGGAAGGGACATAGCATTTAACAGGTCTAGGGTTGCAAAACACGTGTATTTATGTTGCATACGCACAGTTTTACTTTCATCAATTTGGCTATGCTAACATGCTTGCATTTATATGATTCCTTATGCTTGTTCTTTTCTTGTAATGCTTGTTCTTGCAGGCATTTATCTTGTCTTTTAGTTTGGTTTATGTGTGTACGTAGTATTTTTGCAAGTATGTCTGCTACCACCATCTGAGTATTACGGGAATTATACCGCGACACCTTTGGACATTAAATTTTTTTGTTCAGCCCCGGGATTAGTCGGGATACTGTTCTCAGACACCCGGTGCCAATAAAAGATTAAATGGTTTTTTGTTGCTGATCAGGAAAGAACTCTGCTAATACGTATTCTCTCAGTTTTCATAGATATTGAATTATGGATTACCTACTACGGCATTGTGGCATCTGGAAATTTTCGCTTGAATGAACTTATTCTTCCGATAATCATCTTTTTCCTAATTTGAATTCACTTCCTGCCTCTAGGTGGACTCTTGGTTGTCAGCATTACGAAGTGACTGCAAAGTGGGTTCTGACGCAACAGTTCCGAATGGTTCAAGTCAGATTTAACATCATTTACGCATTTGAACCAGTAAGTTGTACAAAGTTAGAAATTAAATTTATACCTTGAAATCTATCAATCACTTTTCTGTACATAAGATACACCTTTTTTTTTTTTTTTTGGTATGAAAGATACGGTCTATTTGAATAACATAGAATGTTTTATTTCTGATTGCATTTATACTGACTAATAACTTCATTGACCTTGCACCTGGCCTTTTCCCATGTAATAAATTGTAAGGGTCTTATATACTAAGTATTCATTCAAAACTTAATGTAAACGGCATAAGGAATTGGAAAGGCACTTGGTGATGATTCTCAGTTTCCCTCTTCGGTTTTGGAGCACTTTGAGAGGAGATGTTTGGTTCCTTTTTTTTATAGTCCTTATCTCTTTGCATGGTTTTACATAGAAGCTTTTGTATAAATTGAAATATCAAGCAAAAGGAATTGGTGGAGAAGAATAGTTCACACATGATCCGAGTGTCCTTACAAGCAAATCAGGTTTTGGAACAAATTGAAATTGCTTCTTCAGAATCTTTTCTGATTAACCCTACAAGTCGTCCACTATTTACTAAAAGTTACGATTACTCCCTCTTTTTACATTTTTGTATTCAATTGTTGCTATTATTTCCTTATCACAGGAAAGGTCATGGAAGAACTTGATCAGAACGCTGGAGTAAATATATAGGAAATACTCTAGCCACAAAGGGATTACACAAAAACAATCTCACAAACTGATGTGGCTTAATGTGGTTCGTGAGATTATAAAGTTACATTTATTGTAAAGTAGATCTAACAGATCAGATGAAATCACATCAGTTTGTGTGGTTACTTTTGTATAATTTGTTTGAGCAAGCTTTTTATCAATACATGCCCCAGCTTTTCCATTTCTTCTTATTTAATGAAGAAAATGACAATGGCAACTTTAGAATCATGATTAAAGCTAAAGTTGAGATGGGATATCATTTAAAAACTTCATGCAAAAAAGTGAGATTGCATCTTTATAAAAGTGTATTACTGTTGAAGAGAACTTCCAAACTATACTTGTGACCAAAGAATTCCTTTGTTCTCTTGGTGGGAGTGCAAAACAACAAGAGGTTGTGCACAGCTCGAACCAAAAAGGAATCATCACCATAAGTTAAAGCTAATCTCAAGCTTAACAAGCACGTTGTAGTCTTTGTGGGCAGCACTTTCTTTTGTTTCATTTTTATTTCTGTGCGTATTGGACAACATATTCTCAGCATAATGCTTTTTACATACCACGTGAATCAGGATGCATGTCTCCTTTTGAAGTAGAGCCACTCACGAAAAATAAAAAATAAAAAAATCTTGATTATTATTTTTTAACCAAATTATTAGGATCTTATCATTTTATCATCTTATTATTTTATAGAAATGAATTGGTATTAACTTTTTTTTTTCTAATTTATTTTGAACTGCTATTTCTGACAGTCTGTTTGAATTATTTCAACATAATTCATTTCCTATATGTGAATTGGATGTGTCCCATAGCAGGTGACAAAAAATATACCTCACTCATCCAACAAATCAATTTTAATCAAGAATAAGGTTGGATAGAGTCTTAGAATATACAAATTTCATGCACTACTTTTTAAAACAACAACAACAAAAAAAAAATTATTATAAATTTTATACAGGTTTGAAATTTCTCCTTTTTTTTTTTTTTTAAATCTGCCTCAAAATAATATAAATCATTCCCTTTTGATAATGTCAAACTTAATCCATGCTCACATGAAAAGGTGCCTTCTGTCTACGCTAGCTAGTACTAAAGTTTACTTGTACATAGAAAAGACGAAGCTTCCTGATTCTATTATTATTTCACAATATTAGCAAAAAGAGGAAGTTTCCTCCGTTTGAAATATGGATTTGTTACTCATCATCTCTACATACTACATATTTTTTTTTTTTAATTTTTGAAAAAAATTTGGTTTTATTCTTCTTAAACTAATTGAATTCTTCTACTTATAATCCATATAATATATATTTGATAAGAGAAAAAAATAAAAATAAAATGTGGTCAATAGAAATTATGAATATAATTTTTCTTAAAATATATAACGATGATAACATAAGCAAAAAAAAAAATTTATTTATCATTTTCACACATTATATTTATTTTTATTTTTATTTATTTATTTTTTATAAAATATGTGATATATGAATGATAAATAGAATAATTTAATTAGTTTAAAAAGAATAAAATTAATAAAAAAAATTCAAGTAAAAAAATATAATATATAGTGTGCAGAGATAAACAGTAATATGAGCAGAATCTCCTTATTGTTTCTTTTTATGTTTTCTTTTGAATTTAACTTTTCAGTTAGGTACGCAACTAATCATTGAGTTTTGTAAGCTTATCTTATATTGAGCAATGTTACTCTGTCGCCAGAGCACAGCTCAAGTGTACCGTCAGTTTATTTTTAACTTTTTTATTTTTTTAATTTTTCTTTTCATATTTTTTAAATTTTTTTCAATTTTTTTGTTTTTAAAATATACCAATACAAATCACTTTTTTAATCATTAAATAAAAAAATATTAAAATTGGCGAGCAATACACTTGAGCAGTAGATTTCGGACGGTAAAATAGTATTTCTCATATATATATATATATATCAGGTTTTTATTGCATTGTTTAACAAATATTTGAACCGACATGCCCGAAAATAATATAATATTTTTTTAAAAAAATCATATAAAACCTAAATGATAATTTTAAGAATTTAAAATAAAATGAAAATTTTTAAAATCTGAAAAAAAAAATGTTATGCTATAAAAATAAATTATTCCTCATTTTTTTTGTTATTTTGAAGTTTTATGTTATTTTTTTAATTTATAATTTTTTTGACATTTATATGTTTGGGGCATGGATTAGATATAAAATTTTTATCTCATTTGATTTCATCATTACAACTTTTTTAAACTCTTACATAAAATATAATAAACAATTCAATTTTTTTAAATTTCAATTTAATTTTTTTAAATTCTAAAATAATAATAATATTTAAAAATAATATGTTAAACTTTTGTCTAAAAATTAAAAATTTTAATCTCATAATCCAAATCTTCAAAAACACCTCACAGCTAGAGGAAGGGAGCCAATTGCCAAGACCCAAAAAAGCCAAACGGTAGTTAAGGTCGGTTTCGGACTTACGGGTAGGTTTGATGTAATGTTTTAAATACCGTATTAGTCGGTATTTTTTGTACTGACCATTGATCTAGTATAAGTATTATATATATTTTATACCGGCCGAAATATTAATTGATACCGATTGTACCAGTCTGTATTTCGACCTGTACTGGCTTACAATTTAGCTATTTTTTTTCATTTTTTTTAACTATAAACTCATTTTTTAACTCTCAATTTAGATTAGATTATTTATAATTTATATATATCTATATATTTATATACTAATTTATATAATTCATATATAAATTATTATTTTAAAATATAATTTATATATATTTATATATATAATTTATTCGTATATCTCGATTATACTAAAATAATACACAAAAATATATCGATATTAAAATATTACATCTTAATATTTTAACCGATACGACATCCGATTCATAATTCAAAACATTGCTTTAACGTGGCCACTCAAACAGAGAACTCAAATCTCTCCATCTCTCTCTCGCTCTCGTCATTCGTCGGCACTACCTCTCTTATCATTTCGGCATCGCACTTTGCGTTTCACTGGTCACAGCTCCCGAAAACAGCTCCATTCCTCCAAACCATTTTTCAGTGTACCGAAAATGACCACTCAGATTTTCCGATCTGCTTCCAGAGCCTCCAGGTCACTCCTCTCTGCCTCCAAAGGCTCTCGTTTCTACTCCGGTAATATTTCTTGGCTTCCATTTTGCTTTTTCAGTCCATATTTCACGTTGTCATGAATCTCCGATCTTTCTTTCCTTTTGTCTTTCTTATAGTTCTGTCGCCGAGTATTTCTTCGAGTTGTTTCGTTTTTCCTATAATTCTTGAGCTTAATCGCTCATCTCTGGACCGATTATCAGTTTGTTTGGATGGAGAGTCTACGTCAAAACTTCTGCTAAGAAAGTCGTTAAGAAAAATCTTACTTGAATGTGCTTATTTTGCGGATGTTTATTATCATTTTCTGGAAAGAAAAGGATTCAAATTCAGAAATTGACTTCCCCGCTTAAATAAATTGGTCTCGTATTAAAAAAGAATCAAGACTATCAAAACAAAACTGCTATAAGCACGCGTACTTTCTTTCTTTCTTTCTTTGGTTTTTTCATGTTTTTCGCTCCTCTCGCTATTTGCGTAGTTTTTCCCGTCTTTGTGTTTGCAAGATTTCTCTTTGACGATTCTGAGTTGTCGTATTCGCAGAAGGACGAGCCGCAGCTGCCGCTGCTGCAGTGTCTTTGAGAGAAACAGTGCCGTTTCTAGCTTCATATTACAGGAGGGCCGGTTCTGAGAGTACATCTAGAGGATGGATTTCAGGAGCCCTTGCTATTCCTGCAGCAGGTCTGGACAAAAAACGCCGTCTTTTCTCTAATTTTCGTCGCTCTTAGTCTGATGATACGGTTTTGACGACATATTTGTTGGGAATTCCGTTATTATCTTAGGCGAGGTTTGTATAGTGAATTGAGATGAGATTAGTTGAGATAAAAATTTAAAATTTGAATAAAATATTATTTTTAATATTATTATTATTTTAAAATTTTAAAAAAATTTATTTATTTATTATATTTTGTATAAGAATCTAGTAAAATTTTAAAATTCATTTAAAATCGTCTCATCTTACTATCTAAACAAGCGAAAGGATTTAGCTCCTCTTTTTCCAATTTCTGATTAGGATTTTTCTGTGTTTGTTTTTATTTTTTTATAATTGTAGCTTACATGCTCCAGGAGCAGGAGGCACATGCTGCAGAGGTACTTCAATGACCTGTTTATTACACATCTATTTCACTGTTACCTCTACTCGTGGTGCTTAAATTATGTTCTATTCTCTATTCAGCTAGAGCGCACTTTCATTGCTATCAAGCCTGATGGAGTGCAAAGAGGACTGGTGAGATGCCATAGACTTCTTGTATACTGATAAAAAAAAAGAGAGACCATGGAGTCAGAGACTTCTTGCATCTTTTTTATGTTAATCTGTTTGGACTGCATAAATGGAACTTTGCCATTGATAATGGTTTCTATATTTCTACTCTCTCTGTGCCCCTTGGTTGAGTTGTGATTGTCTTTTTAAGTTGGGAACTGGACATTGATCTCATCTGATATTTATCTTTGTATACCAGATTTCAGAAATCATATCTCGTTTTGAGCGGAAAGGGTTTAAGCTCGTGGCCATTAAAATAGTGATTCCTTCGAAGGAGTTTGCACAGAAGCATTATCACGATCTGAAGGAAAGACCTTTCTTCAATGGCCTTTGCAACTTCCTTAGCTCTGGCCCTGTTCTTGCAATGGTTAGAAGAACTATAACTCTCGTCTTATTAACTAAAACAGCTTTTGAGCTAGCTGAACTTATTACTTCTGAATCTCTGTACAGGTCTGGGAAGGAGAGGGAGTGATCAAGTATGGTCGAAAGCTGATTGGAGCTACGGATCCACAGAAATCAGAACCTGGAACCATCAGAGGGGATCTAGCAGTTGTTGTTGGAAGGTATTGGTTCGAATGATACGCAGATTTGGGTTCCTTCTTCAGTCTTTCACATCTTGATTGTTTACTTCACCCTGTGACCTATCTGCAATCTATTTTTTTCACTTCTAATTTACATTTAAGTTACAAAGTTATAACTTTGAAGTAGCCAGAACCTAATGAGGCCCTTGTTTTGCCAGAAAAAGAATCATGACCCTGGTTACAGTTCTGCTTTTGCTTTCTACATGCATACGGTGTTCATTGCTTTGTAATCACGATCCGACTGTTTTAATCAGGAAAAAAAAAGCTTAAAAAGAAAATTGACCCGACTATTGTCTGCCATGTAGAAACATCATCCATGGGAGTGATGGTCCCGAGACTGCCAAGGATGAAATCAATTTGTGGTTCAAACCAGAAGAGCTGGTTAGCTACACAAGCAACGCAGAGAAGTGGATCTATGGAGAGAACTGATGCTTATTTTTGCCTTCCTTTACTAGTGAGTTGGGTTCCAATCGAAGAGTGGGGTGTTGAAGCACAATCTTTAGAATAAAAATGTCTTTTGCTGAGGTGAGTGATATCAAAATGATCTGAATTTTTAGCAATAATTTGTTCCACCTCTTGTCATTGGGCTCCAATATCAAATAAAGTAGTTATTTATGCATTCATTCAAATTCAAGTTACAAACAACATCGATGCAGTATTTATGTAGGTTACAATCTTATCTCGAGCATTCTTAGGGTTAGTTTGGAGATTCAGGTATTCTGAAAATATCTCAGTACTATTCGTTATTTTATTATTATTTTTTACTTACTTTTTACTACTATTCAATATTCTTTCATTACTCTTTCACTATTATTCACAAAATACCGGTATTCTGAATACCTCACTACCTATTACTTCATTAGACTTATATCTTTTATATTTTAATGTGAGTTTTTGTATTTTAAGTTTTTTGGACTCCTAAGCTACTCGGGGTAGAGATAATTGTCCAAATATCTCTGGAAACGTGTTTCCATCTAAGCTTCAATTTAAGGAAATTCAGAGTGATTTTCCATAAAAGCTTCAAATATCTTTAGAGTTTTGTGGAGAGTGATTTTTAAGCCGTCTTTAATTGTTAAAAACACTTTATATAAATTTAACAACCTACATCTTTTTCTTAAAAATAATTTTTAAAGAGATTCAAACGGAACAACAAGCAAGTACTTCAATTGTAGAAACAGAAAAGCCACCTCGTCACAGCAGTCGGATTGGTTTCTCTAACATCGACAAGTGAATTTGAGTCAAATTGTAGTGGAGTATGAAAACTAGTTTGTCTTGTCAAGTTGAATTTCATCATTCTAACTCGAATTATGATTATAGGAAATATAAGTTATTTGTAATTATCACATGGATCAAAATTCTCATTAATATTTTTATTTAAGTTTTTTTTTATATAATTTTAAATCATAAAAATTACTTTGCGAATTCTATAGTCCATATTCAGTATGAATTCTCATTGTCATTTAGATAAAAAAAAAAATTAATAGGGTTAATTGCAAAATAAATACTCGAATATTAATTTTTTGTATTCCGAGGCTGTAGTTTTCGACTTTTGCAAAATTGAAAGATGAATTTTTAAAAACTTGCAATTATGTATCTCCTTCGATCGTTAGAAAGGTAATGGGAGGCCACATGGTATTAATATCCACTTCAATAAGGTTAACACATGATCTATTGATGTCACATAATAACTATGCTGTAATTCTTTTGTGGAGATAATATTACGAATTTATTGAAATTTATATATAAATTCTATAAAAATTATAAGCTAAAATCTCAAATTAGAAAAAAAGAAGAAGAAAATTTAAATAATAATCTTACAATTAACTCAAAATATAATATAAAATATTCTTGATAAATACTACTCATCATCTCTACACTATATATCAATAATTTGTCATTATATTTAAATACACATAATGTTTACATATAAATATATATATGTATTTAAATAGAATGATAAATATGATAAATTACATATTAATATATAGTATAGTGAATGATAAGTAGAAATTTTTAATATTCTGTATTTAAATAAAAAGATAAAAATAATAAATTATATATTAATATATAGAGTAGGGAATGATAAATAGAACTCTTATGCTCGGTCACGCGTTATCCGCGACATTTCTAGCGAAGCGGACTCCAAACTAAAATACAGTTAATTCATGAGAAATCATTTTATTTGCGCCTTTTCAAATCCGCCGCTCGCTCACACCGCAATCCGCATCATACATGTACGCGCTTTCGCTGTATACATACGAACGGTAACTTCTTCTCGAAGCATCTGTGTTTTCGCGACGCTCAAGAGTTATCGGCGTTCTCGAAACCTAGCCCTAAATTTCGCTCGGCATCTCCTTCATCGATCAGGATGTCCTTCGGATTTCTGCTCTCTAAAGAGGTGGGTTAGTTTTTTATGTTTCTCCTTTTGTTTTTGCCATAATTGCACGTGCAAGTTCTCTGTTTGCTTGATGAGAAAACGTGGGATCAAGATGTTAAAGTTTTAATCTTGACTTAGCATTCGCATGGAACATTCGATTCAGCGTATCTAGATTGGCTAGGTTTGGCTGCAGTGGAGCGTTAGGTTCTCTATGGTTGAAAAGGGGGGCAAATAGTATGAGATTCGAGTATATTGCTTGTTTTATATGGTCTTTTTTTTAATTAATTTAATCGGTGCTAAATTTTTAGGCTCAATCAGTATTTAGATACTCGAGAAATATTCTCGGTTTTTACAAGTCAATATTAGATAATTGATTAAAATGGCTATTTTTTTATAAGCAAAGAAGGATTAAAATAGCTATTCTTCTTGGTTTAATTGAAACGTTATGATGAATTTTCTATGTACCTTATGGTTAATATTTGTGGAGATAATTTGTTTTTGAATGAGAGTCTGAAAGAGGGATTTTTTTTTTGGCTTTCATTTATGTGATCTCCATTAATATTTCATATAATTTATTGTTTCTTTTACTTATCACAAAAGAAATATTTCATATAATTTATTGGCTATTTGTTAATGATTGCTACATTACTTTGATTTGTTATTTTATCTTTTGTGACTGAGCTGCATACTCTCTTTCAGATGGCTGCTAAACCTCTTACAACGGAGGCAATTGCTCTTACAGAGAAGAAAATGGACATGGCATTAGAAGACATTATCAAAATGGCTAAAAACACCAAAAGTAGAACTAAGAAGCCACGAAGGGTTCCGGTAAGATTTACACGCTATGAACTGTGCTTACCACTCATGATCTTATGGTCATTAAAGCTGTATGTATTTGGTTTTTTTTTAATATATGAATGATATTCCCATGCAGAACAAGAGTCAGAGATCTTCAAATACTCTTGCTCAGGATAAATATACAAAGGTGAAACGTTTTATGGACACAAGATCCTCCCTTAGACAGGTCTGCGACAGCCTACAGTTTCTGCTAAATTGCATTACTTGCTCATGCTTACGCATGTTGTTTTCAATCTCATGTTTCTTTGTCTAAATTAAATATGGTAAGCAGGGGGTCTTGGCACAGAGAAGGTCGAATTTCCAGGGGAACCATTTTCCTCTGGCAATTGAGGTTGCACGAAAGGCAGCAGCTGCTACACTTCGTAATAGGGCTTTCAGTCATAACAGGGTGGCTAATTGGAACAAATCAAGGTCTTTCATCTGACAGTTCTATTTATTTTTTCCATATACAAATTGGATTTTTTGGGTGGTATGGTTTGAACCTCAATTCTCGTGTTGGTAGCCACAATTACCATCTAATGGCATTATTTAATTGTGGAATTGTTCCAGGTAATTGGGTAAATCATGATTCTTCTGTAGTATTGATCAGCTTCCCATTAATGTTTACCAAATCAAATAGTGTCATGGAAGTCCTGCATATGATTTGTTTCAGTGGGAATCAGCCAATTTGGGAATATTTTCAACTGTTGATGGTTTCTGTCATGCCAGCCTTTATAGCTGGCTTGCATCATAACCTTTGTTTATGTGGTGTGCAAAGGAAGTTCTAGTTGAGTAGTGCATGTCTAATTTGATTATGGATATGCTTGTTCGAAAATCGGAGGTTTGTTATTTGGATTGGCTGTTGAAGCAGTGGATTACAAGTGATAAAAAGGGACATGACTGGATGAAGATGGGTTGATGAAAATGTGAAATCAATTGTGATATGGAAGTTCACGCAACTGTATTATGCAAAGAAAGCTATCACGTTTGCACCGTACAAGTTAACATTCTGCATTTTAAGTGGCTCATTGCTTAAAAAAATTTACATGATTTGTGGCATTGTGGATGTTTTCTAGTAATTGAATTCAATGCAGCAGTCTCTATCTTTCTATAGCCTATCTTGAGCTTTCAGTCATCTCGTCACATGTATTGGTATTCTTCCATATGATCCATGACAAGACCTGCTGCTTTTCCTTGATCTGTCAGATTGTTCATTCTTGAGGTGTGGTAGGTTGTGCTGGTCCATACAATTTGCTCTGGTCCCCCATTCCTGAAGCATTGTTGGCCTCCATACACTGTTAATTTTTCTTGGAAGATACTACTGTGGGATCGACACCCTTCAGTCTTAAGGCCTCTTAATCTGGAGATTTCTGCATTTTGGAACTTGTCTGGGTTTTCTAGTCCATCGGACTGACACCTCATCTCTGCTTTTCTTGTTCTTTCTTGCCAGCTACCTGGGTGATTGGGTTGTCATCTGTTTTAGCCCATGGAATGCAACTAAAATGCATATTTATGGGTCAACTAAACACAAGTCATGTGTTTCCGGTTTTTGTAGAGTGAATTTCCCGCTTGCGATATTGGGAGTTTGGGTAGCTGAATGTCAAGGAGTAGAGTTGTGCTCATGTTATTTATTTTCAAATTCTTTAGTGGTTGGCAGCTGTGTTGGCAATGTAGTTTTGTTTTATCCTAGTTTTGCTAGGTGTGGAAATTGGATACTCATTGTTCGGCAATAGTTACCGTGAGCGATGTGATCAAAGAGTTTTCAAGATATCAGATTTGGAAGTCCGTCGGCAGAGTCTTCTATTTATTGAACTAAATGCTGAACGAGCCACTGTGATTTTTCAAGTCCTGCTCCCTTGTGATTGTTTTATTTTTCCTTTCCGCTTGACCATTCTGTGAGGTCTGAACTCTAGATCATGCCCTTATTGGTAAGGGCTGTTGTATAGAAGAATTGCAGGTGTCACTTTCTTGAAGCGACTACTTTTTTCTGAAATGGTTTGTATTAGGCTTTCTGTTAGTTGGCTATAATACATGATGGTAAGTCACTAGACTCAATTGAGTGAGCATAAATTTGAGGGTGGTGGTATTATTAATCATCCGTATTTGGTACAGTGCGTTCTGAATTCTACCTCGTTGGTCTTGCCTCATGATGATATGTCCTGTTTAAGTTATCCAATCATTATTTCTATCTCTCGGTGCAGGGGTGGTGCTCCAGTGGTCCCTAGGAGGGCTCCAAATGGAGGCTCTTCTGCTAAGGTATTCTTTTATGATGCTGCCTAGGACTTCCTCTCCTTGAAAGTGATTTATATGACATTATTTAGTAGGATCAGCAAGTGTTAGTTGTCGTACTACACTGAAGAAAAGAAGAAAAGCTAAATATTCTGTATTTCCATTGTTTGGCATAAGGAGAATGATTATTGTAGGTGGTCTTCCAATACTTACTTTTCAAAGTAAATGATATTTGGGGAGAGAACATAAGACCTTTTCTTTCATATCATCCCACTTAAGCCAAGAAGATAAAATATAACCTTCTATTATCAACGAGAAGGATGTTAGTGGCTTCTTTGGAGTAGTTATACATTTTTACGATGTAATGGATTTTGCAAGGATTCAAGTCATTCATCAGACTGCTATGTGCTATTAATCTCACTGTTTATCATGCTATGCGAAGTCTTTGTGTTGACGAGATTTATATGTTGTATGTGCAGTCACAGCTCATGCAACCGCAGGAGGGAAATGCAGTACCGAAGCAGAGGTCTACGCTGGACTCGCTGTTTGCAAACATGAAGGAGCAAAGGATGAAGGTCATGTCACAGCAGAACAATGTTGCACAACGTAACGGTGGTGCCCTGCGAAGACCCCCATGGGCAAGAGGCCAAGGGAGCAACTAATTCAAATTAAATTGACAGTTGGAACGGATATCTTGGTGTGAAAAGACAAGTCATGGTGGTCATGTATAATGGGTCTGCCTGCACATCCGGTTGATCCGAGTTGGAATAGCCGAGAGTGCCCTAGTGCAGAATCTAGGGCCGTCCTCTTTTTCAATTTCTTGTGCTACCATTTCCTTTAACATCTTTGACGATGGGTGATTTGTAATTCCTTTTAGGCTTGCCTTGCACTGTCAATGTATAGCACTTTTTTTACGGAATGTGGATCCTTTGCTTGATTTCATTGCCGTCTCTCTCTTTAGAATGTAAAATTTTGGCCTGTTCGTTTTGACCGTTTGCAGTCTATTCTTCTGTGTCGTTTGCCTGGGTTTGATAGATCCAGTAGGTGATAGCCCCGTTACCTTCCAGTGTTAAATAGTTTTGAAACTGCACGATGAAAGAAGGAACCATGTTCAATGGAAATTATGCTTCCAAGGATGCCTGCACTTCTGGAGAGTTTGCCTTGTAAACCTCGATGGTCTTGTACTGAACTCATATAATCCTCTTAATTATCATTTTAATCATTCAATTCCCCACAAAAAAAAAAAATGTAAAATAGCAGTTCTATTTCTGAAGTGCTGGTTTTGTATCGGGGCAAAGTTTTGAGATTGTTCTATTCAGTTGATTAAATTTGAATAATTAAAAAGACAGAGATTTCCAAATGGGGGGGTGTAGCTCATATGGTAGAGCGCTCGCTTCGCATGCGAGAGGCACGGGGTTCGATTCCCCGCACCTCCATTCTTTTTTGAACGCCACCATGCACGCAAATAAACCTTCATACCTGACAGACACCCCAGACCCCACCATCTCCACTTGTCCGCACAGCCTCTCGTTCCTAATCTTTATCCTCCAAAACTGCCAACAGCATCTATATTACCAAAGCCATCAAAACTGCCATTCTTCAGCTTCTGATCTTTCGTTCCAACCTCAAATCCCACCAAAATGACACTCAACTTGGGCTCCCCTTGGCTTTCTCTCTTCTCTCACCCCTCTCCTTCCCACCCCAAAGTCTCTGAAACCTTTCCCAACAACAACAGCACATCAATCTTTCCTCTCTTACTATGCACCACCAATTCCTTGACTTTTGCTAGCTTCTCTAAGGCCCTCAAGACTAGAGCCTCCCTGAGTGAGAGCGAAAATGGGGTGTCTGAGGACTCGTTCGTTTCGCAGCTGCTGGACGGGGACTTGCTTGCTAAGGTCTCAGGTGCTAAGGATGCCACTGAAGCATTGGAGATTATTGCTGACAAGTCTGGGAGGAGTGGAGGTGTTGTGGAAGTTAACGATTGTCGCTTGATTGTATCGGCCGCGCTTGAGCGGAACAATGCGGAGTTGGCTTTATCCGTTTTCTATGCCATGCGTGCGAGTTTCGATAATAGTACGTACGAGGTTTATGTTGTACAACTTGTGTTAAATATATACTTTTTATTCTTTAATGAAAGCTTCGGCTGTTACTTAGATTGTTCAATTTACAATAAGTTTTTGATTGATTCCGGATCTTTAGGGCTGTATTGTTTTGCTGCTGATGATATATATCCGATGCTCTGGCCATGATTTTGTAGTGATAAATTACCAGTTTTTCTAAAAGCCTAACCTTATATAAAATGTGAATTTAAATGGGAGGTAGAATTGAGTAAGATCAAAGGGGTCACTTGCTCCAATACATGATAAGCAGTTTCGTAAAAGGTTAAGAGTGAATTAATCGCTCAATTAATATTCTAACAAATAGAACATGAAACATTATATGTATCCCAAGGTAATTGGGAGTCACAGCTTGCGTTATTATCTGACTTGGAGTCCGTCTAAATGATATTGCTGGATTATAGAATATATTTGTTGCATTCGGGTTGTTATAAGAACTTCCAGTACAAAATGTCACATTCGGGTTTGCAGCATTTTCATATGGTATCTCTTATTGTATGATTTATATTTTTTTACATTGTTGATAAGTATACACGGGCAGGTACTGATGAAACCACCCCTTTTGTTGAGAGATGGAGGTGGACCAGACCTGATGTGCATGTTTACACATCATTAGTTCAGGGTCTTGCAGTGTCATTGAGGGTTTCGGATGCTCTTAGGATAATTGAAGATATTTGCCAAGTGGGAGTATCTCCTGGCGAGGAGGTATGAAGCCAATTTTTCTTTTTTGCTTTTCCCTTACCTAACTCATAATTGCTGGCTGCACCCATCTCTCTAGTGCATTTAGCATTCTTCTGGAATTATCCTTGTTATTAACTCAACTAAAAAAAATGGCCTTCCCCTGTTTGTAGCCTGGAAATGGGAGAAGTCTCCGACTGTAATGTCATTGACTTGAGGTGTCTGCAATTGATGCTTTTCAGGTCCCTTTCGGAAAGGTTGTGAGATGTCCAAGTTGTACGATAGCTGTTGCTGTTGCACAACCCCAACATGGTATTCAGGTAATAAACAGAAAAGCTTCAATAATGATCTGGTTCTCACTTTATAGGTGAATACCCAGGATTGAATAGTTGGTAACTTGGTAGAAAATAATTCTACTCATGCCACACATGCTGTGCACCTATACTGCTAAGAGTTGATAACTGAATGACACTTGTTTATGGTACACACTGTACTTCTATGCAGATTGTATCTTGTGCAAAGTGCCGCTACCAGTACGAACTTATTTCTGGTGATATAGTTAGTATTGAGTCAGAAGAAATCAGGTTGGTTCCATCTGGTTTGTTTATTTATTATAAAGTTTATCAATTTGTTTCCATAATTCTAGTGCTGCTGTTGTTTTTGTTTATATTGCTTCCATTCTATCACTCAATTTACACAACGGATTTTGTATTCCATAGGTTAGCACTGGCAATAGCCAGGAATTTAATTGGATTCCATTTATTTGTGATGGCAATAAATCATTATTTTCAATTCACAGTGAATATGGCGCCATATTCACTTGTAAATGAGATGATTTCTTGGAATATTATAAGCATTAGATATTTTGGCACATTTTAATTCTATGTTGATCACAGAATATAGTTGTGCATGATGTTAATCCTGGGATATTTCACTGCTTCTAAGGATATCCTCCTGCCGAACGCAGCATGGATGTTCCAGCATGGAAAAGAGGGCTAAGATTCCTGCAAATAATGAAGCAAAGTAGTCCTTCTGCTGTTCATTCTATCGTGGTATAGATTCTTAATTTAGAATGTTTAACTGGATATTCTTTCCAATTTTCAAATCGGTAGTCATGTGTATTGTGTTGCTTTTAGTCATTATACCCATGCAAGCCTGACCCATTGCTTACCTAATTTTTATTTGCAAGTTGCAAGTTGCAAGAAGCTAAGCCAAAACAGAAATTCTTTGATACATGAACTTATTGCCAATCACCGAATATGCAAGAGACTGTCAGTGCAATATGCCGACAACATTTGAGCTTCTCCCTCTAGAACATATGAAAAAATATCATACCCATTGATGACACCCTTAGCTGCACTTGCCTTGTTCTTCCCTCCACACCTCATTTGATAATTACTTTACCCTTCCAAATCTCAGGTAGAGACTCCTTCAGGCATGGCACGAACGCACAGATTTGCCACAGAAACTGTTGATCTCCCAGCACAACAAGGAGAAAGGGTTACCATTGCTGTAGCAGCTCCATCCAATCTTTATAGGGAGGTAGGTCCCTTCAAATTCAGTCCAAAAGCTCCCAATTTCTACCCTGGGGAGCCTCTGTGTCTGACCAACCACAAAGATGGCCGGGACTCACCATTGTTAAGAGCTCCACTAAAAGAAGGAAGCTCATCATTACTTAACCCATCCATCCTCTTTCCTCTTCTTGCTGTCTTGGCCACTGGTGATGCTGCCTCTGGGATTATTGACCCCAGCTTGCCCCAGTTCCTTTCGACTGCTGCAGTTGCATCACTTGCTGTGGGAGCTACTTTAAATGCTTTTGTTTTCCCCCAGTTGAATCAAGTAAGCTTGTTTTATTTTGTCAAATATCACATTTCCCTCTCAGATTCTTGTCCTTCTTGAGATTTCGAGTTTCTATGAAGGCCGCCATTTGGCTCTTTCATTCTCTTTAGGGCATTAATAATCTCTAGTTTCATATGTATTGCTTTTCTTTCCCCTTTTCCTGTATCTGGCATTTGAAACAAGTGGATAAAGAAATGGGAGTACACTGCTCCATATGACTTGTATGTTTGTCGTGAAAGAACATCAATATTTGTGATAGAAATTCAGTATTCTTTAGTTTGACTAAAGATGATTCTTTTTAGTTGTAACCTGTACATGTGTAATTCTTACATATCATATTGTGCAAATAAGTTTAAATATAGCATTAAACCTTCCCAAATCATGGGTAGCGGATTCCTTCAAATATACTCCTCTTTCTCAGATTTCAATTCTATTGAAACATATGGAGCATAGCACCAACCAGTTTATTGCATATTTAAAATCAAGCAAGCAATACATTTTCAGACGGTAAACTGGGGTATCAGTGTGTAGACAACCTTTAAAATGGTTTCATTTCCCCTTGTTTTTTTTTTTCATTTCCCTATCTGATGTGCTTTTTTTCTCTTTATTTTTTTGTCCACCTGAGATTTTTCTAATGGAATGTATTAAAAACATTCATTTACCCATTCTTCATTGATGTCAGCTTCCTCAAAGATCTGTGGATGCAATTGCTATCAAGCAGCAACTTCTATCCCAATATGATGTGCTCCAGACTCGCATCAAGGGCCTAAGAGAAGCTGCTGAAAAAGAGGTATGATTCCATGCAAGTTGTTGTCATTGCAACTTTTATCTCAATATGATCTGCATGTACGTCCTAGCAAGCCTTTTTTTTATGAAGAAAAATTTTATTCAGGGAAGTAACAAGGCAAAGCCAAGTACATAGGAAGTATACAAAAACTGAACCTATTACAAGTCAGAAGCTAGAAAAATAAACAAGAAAATTATGGACACTAGTTCCATTAAATACAATAGCCGAGGCCCACTGAAATAAGGAATTAAAGAAAAAACATCTAAGTTCATACACCGAGCGTTCCTTATCTTCCAAGCATTGACCATCCCTCTCAATCCAAATACACCACACAAGGCATAAAGGAACAGCAGCAATCTGCACATTACCCCTTAAACCTCTCCAGCAAGCAAAAGGGTCCACCACCCTCCTAGGCGTCACCCAAGCCAAACCACACCTATTGAACACTTCATACCATAACAACCTGGTCACATCACAATGTAATAATAGATGATCCACTGATTCACCAGATTTCTTGCATAAGAAACACCAATCCAAAACAATTAATCCATGCTTCCTGAGATTATCCAAAGTCAAAATCTTCCCTAAAGAAGCAGACCAGCCAAAGAACGCAACCTCTGAAGGCACCTTACTCTTTCAAGGAAAAGAGTGAACCCCATTAGGCCTAGACAGTGTCTTATACCAAGAACGAACTGAAAACTTCTTGTTATCAAAAGGCATCCAGACCATCTGATCCCTCAAATCCCTCCCAAGCTGAGTAGCATACAATAAACCAAACAATTCAGAAACAGCCCCCATTTCCCAATCATTCACAGCTCTAGAGAATCGAACATTCCAACGAGAAGAGCCACTAGAACAATCCAAAAAGTCAGCCACAGAAGTATCCAGATTCTGAGAAACACGAAAAAAATCTGGAAAAACAGCACAAAGAGCCCTACTACCAAACCATGGATCATGCCAAAAACAAATTCTAGAACCGTCCCCAACCACAAAATAACATGTTTAACAAAAGCATCCCAACCTCTCCTAATATTTTTCCACACCCCCACACCATAAGTACCTCTTGGCTCCTTAGAACTCCAACCCCCCCGGCACTCCCACATTTAGAATCAATCACAGCTCTCCACAAAGAATCACACTCCTGATGATACCTCCACAACCACTTCCCTAGTAATGCTTTATTAAAAATACTCAACTTTCGAAACCCTAACCCACCGCATGACAAAGGAGTACAAATCTTATACCAACTACCCAAATGAAACTTAGCTTCCTCCCCTATACCTCCCCACAAAAAGTCTCGAAATAACTTCTCCAACTGGTTTGCCACACCAATCGGAATGGGAAATAAAGACAGAAAATAAGTAGGAAGGTTAGACAAAGTACTTTTAATAAGGGTGATTTTCCCCCTTTTGACAAATACAACATCTTCCAACCTGCCAACCTTCTCTCTACCTTCTCCAACACCCCATCCCAAACCGTACTGGCCTTGAACGTAGCCCCCAAGGGAAGCACAAGGTAACTAATCGGCAAAGAAGAAACCTGACAATCCAGAATACTTGCCAACCTACTCAAATTTCTCACCTGGCAAGCCTTGTAATAAATTCATTTCAATTCCAATTTGTATTCAATAATCATGTTTGACATTAAAAAAAAAAAAGGGCTGGGTTTTAAAAATGAAGGATGTCTCCAGTTATTAGACATGCCTCCTGTTAAGCAATTATATTGTGAAACAGTGCTCATTCAATTAGTCTTAAAATCTTGACCAAACAGACTAGCAGGCATTTCAAGATTATGTACATGAAGTCCATCCACTCTGATGCTTTAAATATATTTGTAAAATTAAACTCTCTACAAAAAATTTAGTTGCACTGAATTGTTCCATACATATGTGATCAAAAGTTTAACGTTATTCACATGTTACTTATGCAGCGTCTCATGTAACACTATCTGAAGATGGTGGTGCGATTGAGTAGAGCTTAAGAGCTCAAAAAATCATTCAAACTAGTAATAGATCTTAAAATATATTGAAAATGTCCAACAACTCATAGTTGAAGAAAATATCAAAAATAGTTGTTATCATCCTCCCGGAATCTTCTGAATTCGGTTCATTGAGAATCCTGCAAGGTTAAAAACCTTTTTCACAGAAGTAGCTTGAAGTTCCATTTGAGAGATTCATTTGTTTTCTGTGTAGGTTTGGATGTTGGCTCGGATGTGCCAACTGGAGAACAAAATCTCTGCCGTGGGAGAACCTTCTTATCGGTGAAACCCTCCTAACATTATTTTTATTTGCATAATTTTAGGGTGCGTTTGGATGTTGAGATGAGTTGAGTTGAGTTGAGTTGAGATGATAAAATATTGTTAGAATATTATTTTTAAATATTAAAGTTGTTTTGGGATTTGAAAAAGTTGAATTATTTATTATATTTTGTATTGGAATTTGAAAAAGTTGTAATGATGAATTGAGATGAGTTGAGATGAGTTGGGATGAGTTTGACATCCAAACGAAGCCTAATCTAGTTGATTGATTCATTATTTCTTGAATTTGATTTGAATGTTAGTGTAGTATAGGTTTGGAGATCTCCGTTATTTGAAGTGGTCTCTGAACTATTTTTGTTTATATTTTAGCGCTCGAAGGAGTAGAGTCAAAAGAGTGCGAGAAGGCTTGGAAACCTCCCTTACGGGACTGATTGAACTAATTGATAGCTTCGCAAGAGTATGTTCCTATATGACAAAAACCATAACCCCACCCCCAGTCTCCCAACTAATTATCTCTTTAAAGTTTGTTTTTCCAAAGTATAAATTGATGTGTGATGATGCCATCCATTTTTCAGATTTCTTCTATGATTGAAATTGAAGTAGAATTGGACTCTGATGTACTTGCTGCTGAAGCAGCAAGCAATGCGGTGCGCAAAACCTGATTATCTACTACTATAACTTTATCTGAAAACCGTAATCTAATCCAACTCTGTCATTCTTATTTATAGGAAAGTATTGCAGAACAGATTCAACAAATAATGGAGCTAGAAAATCTTGAAGAGGTATGTTCCACTTGGAAATACTTTTTTTTTCAATTGTCAAGGCTAATTGAAATTGTTATTGTAAAATTTATGTAGAGAAGTCCTCCACTGTAGGTCCCTAACCTGCATGCCTTAGTGTTTTTTTTTAATTGATATTTGGTTTTCTTTGCAGAGATGGAGACTACAAGCTGAAGCAAATGACGAGGCAGAAAGACTGCTTTCCCAACCTGCCGAGCAGATTTAAACACACACGGTAGGCTATTTTCCTCAAGTATCCTCCTCATGGCTTGTCTGCATTGCTGTATCCATTGGATGTCTCCACTCCAAAAGATAATTTTTGCTTGGATCAATCGAAGAGCAGTCACCATTCGCCTTACATATTATTACCTGAACGATGCCAAACATTGTACCACGTTCAACCATCATGAACATGCCAGGAAAATAACTTCATCTTTGCAAAGATTGTGGAAATGGAGGATGGTGGCATCAGAAGGTCTGTATTGGGTGATTCACTGATTCCACACAGCTAAAGACTGTTCCAGGAATTTCGGGCAGCTCATTCGAGGATTAAGCAATTGTGATGAATATTTTGAATCGGCTTTATTCTTTATTGAGATTTCCATATTGACCACATACTTGGCACTTTAGTGTCATAAATTCTCTCTGTGTATTTTGGGTGTAGATAGACTATAGTATCTATCCATTGCAATGCATGTAAATGAACGACTCTGATGTTCCGTGGAAGGAGGGATCATCATGCTTTGTTTAGTTTGACGCAGCCGTTAATAGTCATGACTCATTTCGTATCAAGGGGAAGAATAAAGTTGGACAATGGATTTCTCCTTTCCCGTGCTCTTGATGTTATAGGCCAGTGCACTGTTCATGGCGCCGTGTTATCGGGCATCGGTCAACCAATTACCAGACATGAGAAAAGAGGAGCAAAATGTAGGCCTCGTAAATCTTGTTCCAGTAATCGCGATTACAACACAGTTCATCTAGATTGTAGCATGTATCTATGGATAACTAATGACACTGGCTCGAACCATTCATGGGGATAAGGAGAAACTGCTCATGTTACGTGCATGAAACTACTATTGAAATCTAATTCACTAAGCTTCAGAATCATAATATCAACTTCTAAATTACAGAAACAGTTGGGAGTTCACCCCCAAAATCGATCTATGGTAACATAGATTGCTCTACAGAACAAAAACTTTCATGCCTCCTTATACCAGATAGGAGGACATAAGATTCCAACTAATTTTCATGTGGGATGGCATTGATGCCACAAACCGAAGGAGATCTGGCCTCGAGCTAAGTGCAGGATGCAGGTTCTCTGACTTTTGATTCAATACCGGAAGGAACTTTGCGATGTTGGGAAGTACAAGCTCTCTACAGTGCAGATGTAACAAAGGGACTTTAGACAAAACACTTCCCTTCTGAACATCCAGCCCTTCTGGCCTTCGCAACTTGTAAGATTTCCCAGTTGTTGGCTCAATATCAGCCCTCGGCATTTGCTTCCATCTCTTGTGAACAAACCAACCATACTTATAGTCACCAACAATTGGAGTGCCAAGAGCTTCAGCACAATGGACACGGAGCTGTAATAAGATGATTGAAATTAGATCCTCCGGAAACAGCAGTCAAGAGCTCCATTAGCAGATGCTGGCCTCACTAATCACACAGCATCACGTAAAGAGAAAAGGAAGGGGGAGGGGGTTGTTCCATAGAGTAGGTGAGAGTGAGTGTTTGGATAATGGTTAATTATGCAAGGTTGAAAAACACCCATGAATCTCTAAATGCATTATCGTAAATCAACTCCAAAACATTTTTTTTTTTTTTTGATAAGTAAACTCCAAAACATATTTTGGACAACTGGAATTTTAAACACCCTAAGTTGCCTCACACCTGAACGTCTTTTTACCAGTCTATATGAATAACTAAAATCAACTACAAGGAAAAAAAAAAAAAATTGTAAGTGATGCAAGTTCAACTTCTATGACCATAGAAAAATTAAGTTATCAGGTATACCGTATGTTGAAACCCTCTACAAACATCTTCTAGGAAAACATCGATAAAAAAACTTAGTAATATTACATAAACAATTGGCACAAATATACATGTAAAAAGTTTTTAGTCTCAGTTCTCTGATGATTATAGACCCCCCTTACTCTCACGAGCATAACATGTAAAGGGTGAAAAGTGTATTTCACCCTCCAACAATTGGGTGAAGCGTAACACTACCAAAATTGAGACATTGATCCCTTCAACTAGCAAAAAGCTACAACACGCACTGTTAAGATTAAGCAGTCAAGACTGTCACATCCCCTATTTTCACTTATTTTTCATCCATCACACACAAACCACTAAAAAGTTAAAATGCGCAGGGTTAAGATTCAACTATCATGATTATGCCACGTCACCTATTTTTAGTTTTTACCCAGTTTTCATTCATCCTAACGGTTAGAATTGGACGGGATGCTATTTAATATTTATCATTGTTTGCTAATTGAATGGTGCAAAGGCTAAGTTTTGCAGATTATGTTTTGGTAGCCTAGGGTGAAAAGTGTAAAATGCCTATTAGTTGAAGGGTAAAAAATGAAAAGTGTGTTTTCCCCGTCGTGTAAATTTAATTATTATACATGGCCAATAGGATGTACCACCTTTAAAGAAATTAAGACTAAGATTTGGCCTTTGACTTTTAATATTTACTTAAGAAGTAAGGGCACTGCCCTATATGTACGTAAGAGAGACCAAGATAGAATGTGACAAGGTACCTGATGCTTTCGGCTAGTAAGTGGACGTAGTTCAATCCATGAGCACCCATTTATCACTGGACCAAGAACACGGTATTCAGTAATGGCCTCTTGACAAGCTTCCAAACCTGATTGATGAGCCAAGATGACCCTCTCAGTCTTCCCATCATTAAGAAGCACCTGCATTTGATGGCAATAGAAACACATTCAAGTTGTTAAATCTTTTAGATGAATCCATTTCTGGAAGTATAATTGTTGACACAGACAGAGACCTTTGTAAGAGGAGCACAAATTAAACCTTCCTTTTCCCTGGGTGAGCCTATGACCAAAGCCCAGTACCTCTGATATGTTGCATCACATGCATCATTCCAAGCCTAAGATTAGGTATAAGCGAATTAGTCTAAAGACTAAAAAACTATAAGCATTAAACTATTTATCCCCATCATACTCTAGAAGTCACATTCACCACCCCTACTGTACGTATACAATCTGTAGCTCGGGTCTTAGTACCTTACAGGAGGAATTTGCTTTATTAATGTCACTGAATAGCCACTGAAGATGATCTACACTTTCTTTTGTTCTCCCCATCAAGAGAAGGCCACTCTGCTCTCGGTCAAGACGATGAACCTAGCAAAATAACCCTATGGAATCAGCAAACAGAAAAGCTGCTAAAGAGAACTAAAGATTTGAAAAATAACTATTTGCAATGGTAGTGGAATCGTAAGCAGCAAGCCAGAAAGACTCTAGAAGAAAACAGAGAAAGTATTATCACAGCAAAACTTTTTTTTTTTAATAAGTCACAGCAAAACTTTTTAAATGCCAGAAAAAGATTTAATGTCCTGCTTTAAATGACATGATTATTAATTAAAAAAACAGTAATACTGCATAGAGGACTCGAGTTCGAATGAGTAGTGGGTGATTAAACATGAGTT
Organism: Cyclocarya paliurus; assembly: GCA_029856935.1. Lineage (NCBI taxonomy): Eukaryota > Viridiplantae > Streptophyta > Magnoliopsida > Fagales > Juglandaceae > Cyclocarya > Cyclocarya paliurus. Next base: position 9,398,343 of record CM056948.1, read on the forward strand.
GAGCTTGAGCTTATTGCCAAGTTATATTTTATGTTTACAAATAATTCATTTATTTATCGGACAAGTATGAGCTTATTCACGAGCTATTTTAATTTTGACTAAATAGATTACTTATATTATTCTATAACTTTATCCATAAAGTATGACAAGCCAACTTTGAGTTTTTGCAAATATCTTAATTTTTATTTATTCATGATTAAACTCATAATTCCTCTTTGTAAACTTATATTCTTTTACCATAAAAACAATAAATACAAAGTTATACAAGTTGATTTGAGTTTTATACAAGTTGTATCGTTTAAATAATCGATCATTATTTTGTATTCACAAACAACTTATTTAATAAAACAAATAGTCTTATTTATTTGCAGCTTAGGGTGCGTTTGGTTGTTGAAATGAGTTGAGTTGAGTTGAGTTTAGATAATAAAATATTGTTAAAATATTATTTTTGAATATTTTTATTGTTTTGAAATTTGAAAAAGTTGAATTGTTTATTATATTTTGTGTTGGGATTTGAAAAAGTTGTAATGATGAGTGAGATGAGATGAGTTTGGTTAAGGAACCAAACGAAGCCTTAGTAAAGCATATCTAATAAACATGTTTTTTTTACCGGTAAAACATGTGATCTTTATAAAATATCTCCCAATTAATATCAAAGGTGACACGATTTTCATTAAGAATCTTGTGCTTTTAAAAACGCAAATATAAGAAAGTTATCAGAACCGGAGATTTTCAGAATTGGACATTTATTTCAGACATTCTAAAAGTATTAAAAATATCTAAATGGGGCCAGTAGCACCTTTAACATATCAGATTCGCCCCTCAAAATATTTGTGTATGAAATGAATTCAACCACACAATTGAAACGTGGAACATTCTTTTGTTCCTAAACACCAAATATAGCACATATCCTCTTCCTCAACTAGTCACTACCCTATTCAACTAACTTCCTTACTAACTGAAGCAATTGCATATGGACCATAATTAACCAACAGCAAAGCAGCAACACTAATAAAATAAATGCAAAGTCTTTTTTTCAAATTTTATTTACAACTTTCTTACACAGTAATAATTTTTTGATAAGCAAAGAAATCATAACAAACTAAAAGCTTACCAACTTCGGACCCTCATCATAATCATAAGACAAAGCAGCAGCTGCCAATGCATCCATGCTGTTATGAACTGGCAGATTCCCCTGAGAAAATAATTACATATAAGATCAAGTGGCAACAAAATATGCTTAAACAACAATCTAGCACCACAAAGAATAGGAGTGCAGGATACAAACCTTAACTGGAAGTTTTGGGGGCTTGTTTAGCACAATTATAGCATAGTCCTGAAATTCCAACCACCGAATAACATATATCAATATGAGTACAACTGCACAAACAATACAGAACCACCAAACGATGTAACCAAACAGAATTTCAAAGAAGAAATCAGAGAAAATGTAGAGTGAGATGGAACATCATATCTCACCAAGGTTGAAAAAGAGTCAAGATAATAAGCATAGGAGATAAATCCACAAACAAACCCATACGCATCTATATATAATCAGTGGTATCAGGGATTGAAAAGGCAAACATCAGGACTATCCGTGAATCAACTCAAATAACATGAAAGGAGACAAGATAGGAGCTAAATGTAAACGTGCCTTGTACTTGACAAGCCTTTGCAAGTACTGTATCTCGTCCGCATTTGGATATAGTGTCCCACTTGGAATAGTGTCAAATCTCTTAGAAATCCTGGTCTCAGCAACCGATACAGGTATATAAACTCTTGCCCCGGCCTCCATGACCTCATTATGTTTGATCTGTAGGTCAGCTGTATGTTTGCAGATGAAGTTACCCACATAAAATTGCATACGGCCAACAAATAGAATTGAAAAATAAAGTGGGGAGAGAGCAATATGGTGGAAAGTGAGAACGCAAGTTCAAGATCAATGGATTTAAGTCCACAGTCTATGACTCTTGGGTTAGGATGGTATTCTAACGTATTGTATCAATACCCGTATCAAGAACTTCCCCAAGTGATAATTTACCCACACAAAGTTCATAATGAAAATTATGATTGGCTTTATGCATCCGCACCTTTCTCATCGGTTTCATTTGTCCTTCCTCGTCAACATAGGAGTCTTCCGAACATGGGCATTCCATCTGGACCTAAAAGAAGAGGAAAATCATACAAGTCTGTTAATATACTCGAGTTGAAGAAATCTAATAAAAGGCCCCCCACATGCATTCGATTACATCCCAACTGAATATGAATAATACTTCATTCGATCAAAGTCAGTACAGATATACACGATATGATTTTAAATCAGCTCACCCCCAACAAGATTAATTCCATCGTCATATATTCCAAATCAAAACAAAAGGACACTCCACATTTTCCTGTCTCATTCTTTTTCCGCAAATTTAGTTGTGGCGTGCTCGTCCGAGCTTAAAGCATGGGCAAAAGATACATTGAAGCATAAATTTGACGAATTTATCATGATTCCTCATAACCCAGAGTAATAAACCACAGAAGTTTTTAATAAGAAATTATCACAATGCTCACAAGGCCTTTGTTGAAATGAGACGAAATTGCAGTGCCGGGGATCTCATCAAAATAATACTTGACCCAGCTGATAGCGGTGACGCGACCAGGATGACCGCTGGCCGAATTCTTTACGGGCAAGGGGTGAGCAGGAAATGGAGGCAAAGACAGGAGTTGCCGAGGCTTCGGACCCTCTTTTGGTCCACCCAACTGGGCTATGTTGTTGGATACCCGGATTACTGGTTCGGCATAAGCGGGTGGCGGAGGAGAAATCCTAGAGTAGTGCCTGATAATAGCAAGCCGATGAAAAATAGTTTTCCACATTTTCTCACATATGCTAAGCAGCTTTTAGAACGTATAATTTTTAAGAGACGGTGTCGAATCTTTTAGGGAACCGTGCAATCTCTTCTACGACAGTGATGGGTTTCTCTGACAGCTTACAGCACCGCACCGTACCGCCGCATCAACGCTTTGGAGGCTAACGGAAGCCTCTCCGGCGCCGAGTTCTTTCGATGTTGCCAGAGGAGGGAGACCAAGATAGAAGAAAGATACCAAAGAGGGAAAGAGGGAAAGATGAGAAGTATTCCGCAAACAATTTTGCGCTTATTATTTATATTATTTCTTTTTTTTTTTATGTTATTATTTAGATTTACTTATCGCCGCAGTAGCTCTGTGTTTGCTGTTAAAGACAAAATTATCATATTAAAAATGTTATAAACCATATCATTCCCTTGCACTCATTTTATTTTGGAAAATTAAATTTTTATTTTTAGATAAATATGTGATTTATAAGAAAATCTATTTTTTTTTAATAATAAATTTTATAACACCTTAAAAATATTATTTTTTATTTTGTTAATATGACCTCTCCATTGCGCATCCTAATGTGGTTTACTAATATTTGAATTTATTATTTTAAAATATAAAAGCTAATTTAAGAATTAATAAACGTGACCATATCAACACAGTATAATAAGGATACGATGTGAAATGACTTTTAATTTAAAATTATTCTACTCAACAGTATTATACCACACATTTGATAAAAATAAAAAATAAAAAATAAAAACATGTGTATAATATAAAACTATTGAGTATAATCGTTCTTTAATTTAACTCACATATTCTCCCTTTATAATAACAAGAAAAAATATATTCCTGACATACCACACACCATATTTTTTTTATAGAATGTGAATTGTGGTTTTTAATCCTCTGAATATACGTCCTTAATCTTTTACATGAGATTGTAAATATCAATTAATAAATTTTAAAAAATAAATTACGATGGGATATAATTTATGGATATTTTATTGTGTAAAACTTTCTAAAATAATAATTATTTGTAATTAGTTATCTTGATAAAAAGCTATTTTAGTGCGTAAAATTTTCTAAATTATCATTATTATTTTCAAGTAAAAAAAAATAAATTGGCAGAATGTTAAACATTTGAATTGAAATTTGTTGTTTTTTATGAGGAATGGTAAATTATAGCACATAACCTTATAAAACCACATTTTATCCCGTTTGGATGTTGGAAGCATCTGAGTGCAGTTTAATTTTAAAATTCATTTAACATCCAAACACAAAACCAAGCATTCATTGAGTGTAGCTCAATTTTAAACTTCACGAGACCCACAACTGACAAAAGTAATTTTTTCTATTGCGTGTTGTTTCATCTCTCTGTTTCTCTTTCCCGTCAAAAGCCATCTCCTTCTCCAATCTCATCATCCCTAGCAAACCCGCATAAAATCGAAAAAATGTCCTCATGAAACTGAAGCTTGGCTCAGGCTATTGTATACACCGGACCTCTCTCTCGTACTAACCCAAGTGTTTATCATTCTTGGACCATTGCCAGCCACACTGTGATCTAATTGCATCAAACGGTAGAGATTATTGCTGACATAGCTATCTTGTTATGGCTGCGAAACAGTGGGAACAAAGACAGACTAGGATGCTAGATAAACTCATGCAAGCAACATGCTCACACAATGTATTTGCATCCCCTGCAATCAGCGTGGTAAATATACAACTATGCTCACCTCTAGCCCGTGGTCAAATTGATCCCTTGCTCCCTCTACTCTTACTTTAATCAAATATGCCAGTTTTTTGTTATTTGTACCCAACCTGTGATCAATTGTTGAATGCAAATAGTGAGGATGGAGTATCGTCGTGGATCATTTGGTGTAGCCCTATTCCCTCTATAAAAAAGCGCTTATGCCAAAAGCACAAATCCATCTTCTCTGCAGCATGCATCCCCCAAAGTGGCGCTCCTCCAAGGTGAAGCTTCACCAAAGATCTCTACCGTTGAAGAGATCGACAAGCACAGCTCCCAAGACCCGCTCGCACTAGGTAAGCAACGATCTACTCCCATTTCGTTAAATTGCACCATATTTAGCTTATTGGAATTTTATCGAACATGTTGAGTGCATGTTGGATAGTCTGTCCTGCCATCTTTTATTGCATGTTGGGAGTTTTGAAGTACAAAATGGTTGCTTAGCACTACCAAAGGACCAATGAACATAACTGGTTCAACTGTTGCTATTGTGCCATCTTCCAATAGTGTTTTTTTGAAAGGCTTTTGATGCAATCACGATTACTTTGTTTATGATATTAGTTGCAACTGAGCAATTTTTAGAAATTTAGAATTTTCTTATGGTGGAAATAGCAAGTGACTGGCAGGTTTGAGAGCAGCTCTTGTGTGTTTAATACTGAATGTAAGATTGTATGTGCATCCTAAACTGCAGTGGTAACTAGTGTCTTCATCCAATAATACTTCTTGTTGTTAGAGAGCACATGTTTTTATTTTGTGTGTGTGTGTGTGTGTGTGGTTTGATGTTGTTGGAGAGTACATGTTTTTATCCTTCAATCTATGATATGATTCATTCTTCTTGTGATTTCCTTATCAAATTTTAACTGATTTATTTGATTTCTTCTATGATGCACATTTCTTCTTGTAAATGTTGTATACTTCAAGTGTACTCAACAAATAGTGGGTCCTATATGCATATAAATGATATCTCTCATCCACTGATTCTCTTCCATGTGTTTTTTCCGTTGGCATTTCCTAGAATTTGCAGTTCTTCGGTGACAAACTAATTTAGTGAGTTTTTCAAAAACCAATTACATGTTTTGGTGTTTGTTTATAAATAATATTGGTGTTTGTTTATGATAATATTTTATGTTTTTAATATATTGGTGTTTTGTTTATAATATTATATTGGTGTTAAGGTATACCAAAAAGCCACCATATTTTTATTGTTGGCTTGGTAATGACCAGGGAAGCCACCAGGTATTTTTTATGGTTTACTTCTAGCAATTTGAAAAACTAACTACACTTTTTATATATTAAAAAAAAACAGTGTAGGTAATTGTTATGTTTTGACAATTCTTTTTTGAAACTTACTTTCCTAATTGCTATGTTTAACTTGTAGCCATGCTTCCTACGCTCATCTAGTAGCTCCTCATACGATATATTACATTAATCAGTACAAATATATTACAAATAATGTTTGCATTGAATGTTTAAATAATGTTTAATATTACATTTACTTGCATTTTAAGCTTAGATTTCTTCTATGATATATTACATGCATTTAATTGGTCAACTTAAATCTTTGCGCTAAATGCATTTACCATGGATAAATAATGTTTGGTCATCCACTAATGCATTTAATTGGTCATCCACTAATGTTTAAATAATGTTTGATATTACATTTACTTGCATTTTAGGCTTGGATTTCTTCTATGATATATTACATGCATTTAATTGGTCAACTTAAATCTTTGCGCTAAATGCATTTACCATGGATATGATGCATATCAGTACGTTCTCATACAGCTTAAAGTGCATTGTCTATTGTTTTGTAACATACCAGTTTTTGTTTTAGGATATATAAGTATTTTCCTAGTAATCTTTTTATTTTAGAATTTATATTATTATGATTATAGTTTTATCAGAATTTATATTTACTTTATCTTTATATTTTCTATTATAGTTGTTATTTAAGATTTGTTAGAGTTTCATTTTAATAAGGATTTCTAAAGTGTATCAGATTACATTTACTAGAGCTTTATTTGAAATTTAAAGTTTTTGTTTCCCTTTAGCCAGTTGAACCTCATCTCGATGTTAGCCTCTGTTTACTTCTCAGTGATTTTCACTAACATCCTAGTGGAAAAATTCAACTCGGTTGCCGAGTATATTTCTACACATGCACGTCTCTACTCGTTTGCACGTGCACGTCTATACTCTTCTAGGGTTTCTCTTATCTTTTCTCTATCATTCTACCATTAAAAGTCGTGCTTACCCGTACATGAGAGGAGAACCTTGTGAGCCGCGAGAATCCTCTATTTCGGAAATACCCTGAGTATCAACAAACTTGGTTGAACAGTAGCTTCTGCCCGTCGCCCTCCTCCTTGATAGCCACCTCTTGAGGCGCCGAACCCCTTTTCGACCACCACAAAAGCCGCCGACCTGCAGCCCCCATTGAGCCACTCCTTTTTCCGATAAGGCCTCGGCAGCCACCAGCCTCTTCTCTCTCTCTCTTTTGTTTCGGTTTAGCATTTTTCTCTCTCTCTAACTCTCTCTTTCTCTCTCACTCGGTGCCGCACCACCATAGGGACACCTGTTAGACCTCCACGTAAAGTTGCCTCCAAAGTAGCCGCCCATGTCCTAGCCATATCCGGGACATGCCCCTTGATCATGCCACGAGCATGCCTTGGCCCGTGTCTTGTCACACACGGGGCGCCCAGCATGCCCATGGACCGGCCACATGCATGCCTTGGCCCGTGCCTTAACACGCATGGGGCGCCCAGCATGCAAGCCGTGCGCGCGCCAAGCCTCGGTCCCAGCGAGGTTAGTGGCCATGCGCAGCCCAGTGCATGGCCAGGCATGCGCACGCCCGTGCGCATGCCCATGCACCGCGCGGCCCTGCGCATGGGCGCAGGCCGCACGGCTCAGCGCCCGCACGCAGGCCGCATGGCCCCGCGCACCCACACAGACCGCACAGCCCTACGCCCCCAGCCAGACCGCATGGCCATGCGCACGCCCAAGCGCACAGCCATGCGCACACCCACTAGGCGCACGCACATGCGCGCACTCGAGCACCTACAGTCGGCCATGCCCCCAGCCGCATGGCCCTCCTGCCGCACACCAGCGAGGTTAGTGGCATGCCATCCAGCGCACGGGCCCGGCCCGTGCCATGCAGAGCAGGCCAGTGGCATGCCCACCAAGCATGCCATCCAGCGCACGGCTCCAGCCCATGCCATGCAGAGCAGGTCAGTGGCATGCCCACCAGGCATGCCATCCAGCGCATGGCTCCAGCCCATGCCTTGCAGCAGGTTCACATGGCTAGCCACCATCAGCAGGCCGAACATGGCACCATACCATGCCCACCAGCCGGCCCATGTATGGCACCATGCCATACACCACAGCTAGCCATGCTGAGCCACTTAGCCATGGACCAAACTGAGGACCACTATGCACCATCCTAGCCGCACCCTTGGCTCATGCATGCCACGGCCATGTGGTCCATGCCACTATCCTTGTTTAATTTATTTATTTTATTTCTTTTATTGCAAATGGGCCTTTTGGGGGTTTCCAAGTTGTAACCTTATAAATAGAACCCTTAGTCATTTCTTTCACATCTTTTGACAATAGCCTTTGTGGACTACTTTGTTCTTGAGATCATTTTCGGTGCATAGCACTTGGGCTCTTTGGGGTGCAATTTGTGAATCCCTAAGGAGAGAATCACACTTTGCAATCCGTGAATAAGTGTGATTCAAGTTATCAATCATATGAGTATTTTCCATTCCATCTCTTGTCTTCTATTTATTTCCATTGATCTTGATATTTCATGTTCTTTGTTCATACATTGTTCATCATTGTGTTTGTGAGTTTCGGCCAACAAGTATTTTCCTACACCCCTTTGACCCTCCAACCCTAGGATATTTCGACCATCACTTGTTTGCCCTACTTACCATATTTGATCTCCACCCCAAAATACCCTTCCTCCAATCCATTCCTTCCTTAGCGGAAACCTACTTTCCATAAGAGTTCAAATTCAAATTTCGGCTCCACTAGCCTTATTTGAATTAGTCTAGCCGCCCACTCCACTTACCAAAATAGAGTTTCCATATTGGAAACCCTGGTTGCCCCATCCCATACACTTGGCCGGCCATCATCCTAAACCTAGTCAAATCCCAAGTTTTAGGAAACTTTCCTAAAACTCACACTTGTTCATTCGGCCAAGCCTTGGCCGCCCATCACAATTGCCTATCACCAAACCCTAATTCACCGTACCACACAAACCCTAACCGCCCACCTCACATCTCCAAACCCTAAACCTAATCATCCAAGTGGCGCCAACCCTAGCACACCCTAGTGTCGTGCACCACCCTCCATTGTGATCTCAACACTTAGCCAATTTCCACCTTCCATACACTTCCTACTAGCCTAAACACTAACCTCACCTTGCCCAATTTGCCACCATAGCCAACATTGAGCGTGAACTAAGTAAGTGAAGGACTTGAAGTCGGTCAACCTAAGGAGCTCATAGCCGAGAAGGACTTAGTGTTTATGGACTTGACCGGGGTCCCTAACATCCCCCAGTCGCGTCGCCGGTCACTCCCAGCCACCAGCGCCACCATCGCCTCAGCCTTCCCTCGGTGAGCCACCATCGCAGAACCTCTCTCTCTATTTTCTTTTGATTTTTAGTTAGTATTACGAAGACTAATTTCTTTCTCTTTCTGAACTCCACGTTATTTAGAGCCCATTTTTTAGCTTCACCGTCGTTGATATTCACAGATCTGTCGTATCAATTTTCCTCTCACGGTGAGTTGGTTTCTCCCTGTCGCGTGATACTTCTCTTCTTCAACGAAAATTCTCATTTCTGCGTTATCAGATATTTGCTTTTCATTAAAGCTTTGCACGTTTGTTTTTAGTGAACTTACAAAACTGCCCTTCAATGAAATCTCTAGAAGCCTTGATTAGGTGCAATTCCCATTTCAGCCCTTAAGGTTTTAAACACATGTTTTAAGTTGACAAAAAGTTTTGTGAAATGGGCTTGAGTTGTACTATTACGTGGGCTCTACCTTTGTGATAATTTTATTCTAAAGTTTAGTAGTTTTGTGAGCTGCACTCTGATGTTGGACTCGATATTTCTAAAGATGAATCTTACTTAAATAAACATATTAGTCATAGACTTATTTTATAAGAAAGTGTTTAAAGAATTGGAAATATATTTTTAAAGTATACTTTTAAGTCTAATATTTTAGTTAATATTTCCTTTGTCAATTTAGTAGGATTTTAATAAAATTACTAAGTTAAGAATTTAATGGAATTTATTAAGTTTCTTATAAGATTTAATAATTATGTTAAGAAATGAAACTTAGTTTAAGAATTTAAGTTTTTATATGAATTATTTTAAAATAGCTCGAGTATTTCCACTAAATTATAAATTAGTATATTTTTTTTAAGTAATTTAAATACTAGGAATTATTGACTTTAGTGTTAAACAAAATATGCGTTTGATTATCTTTTAGAATTCCAAATTTAGTTAAGTAAGATATTAGTATTTATTTATTTCCAAACAATTTAGTGATAGTTATTTATTGTATATAGGTCTCAAGTTACGAAGTATTATTCAAGAAGAAACGCAGCGAGGTAAGTAATTTAATCATAAACTAGGATCATCACAGTTAGCCTATATGTACATATTATTCAAGCTAGTTATTTGACAGCCATTTTTATGTATCACTCATGTCATATGCAAACATGTTATTCAACATAGCATACGATCATGTCATTCCGCATCATGTTTAGATTCAGAAATTATAATTATGTATGTATTATGTCACGCATCACATGGTCATAAGACACGTAAGCCATCTTAAATTCAAGTGTAAGATAAGTTCAGATCAGTTAATAAGATGGTCATTCAGATGCATGGTATCAATGCAGTTCAGTTCAGGGTGGTGTGCAAGCCACGAACTCAGTCGTGGTCCACCATAGTATGCTATAATACTATCAGCGGTTCCCCTTGCTGCAGCGGGATGTTGGGCTGGTGCACAACTTTGCACACAAGGTTAAGTGTGTTGGCCAGTCAGATATATCAGTCATACATAAGATAATCATTAGCATGAATAGTCATGAATTTTAAGTTCTCAGCATGAAAGTTCTTATGAAAATCTTATGTTTATTATGTTTACGTTGTGATAGATTTCTTATTGAGTCATCGACTCATTTTAGTTTATTTTCATGAAAAAAATACGTGACACACCTAGCTTACGGGAAGGGGGTGTTACATGTTTGTATTGTCATACTTGCCTATTAGCAGCATACCATGGATGACATAGAGGTTCTACATGATTGCAATCTTTGAGCTAGTGGGTTAGAAGATATGTTGGTCGACATGTTGTACCAAGAACAATGAAGGGTAAATTGGTGGGGTTCAAAATTACTAATCGTGACACAGTTCGACTTGCCATGCACCTCACTGAACTTGGTATTTAAGCCAGTTGATTCATCACAAATGAAAGGCAAAATCGCCCATCTTAAGAAGACATAACGACAGTTTATAGATTTAATGAGTCAAATGGGCATGGGTTGAACTCCATCACGAAAACTGTAATTGGTACGAAAAAACATTGAGTACATTCTTGTCGGGTAACCTTCATTTCTTTTGATCTAATATGTTTCTTTTTTATTTACTGCATTATGTAATAAATTCATGACCTATTATATGATTAAATTATTTTTACTTTTTTTTTTTAGTAAAATCGTTTAATTTTTTTCTATTTCTTAGATCTGACCCCAGTGAAAAATGTTCAAGACTTACAATTGTCAAAACTACGATGTCCTTTGCACGATTTTTGGTCAGTCAATCGCCACAGGGCCTCAACGTAGGAACCCCCTATATAGAGGAGGAGCAGCGGCTAAAGGATGAATTGAGGGCCCAGAGACCTATGTTGGGTATTGGCACAAGCACAGAATTTAACATTGATTTGGATGACATTGAGATGACTGGCTTGCCTCATGAAGGGGGTCGTAGCCGAGGAATTCTCGTAGGCGACAAAGGGAATTGGTCGAGCCGTCAATCTCACCAGAGCTTAGCAATTCGCTGCAAACAATTGCCGCCAGAGTGTGGCTTGGACAGAGTTGGATGCTAAGATGTATGCTGAATGCAGTGCGAAGTGCAGTAGTGGCGAGGGTTCAAACAGTGGGTCTAATGCAGCCTTTAGCAGTATTGCATAGCGTATGAAGTTTTTGCAAGACATTACCCCTCCATCGGACCTTCATCTTCGTGCAGCGAAAGCTTTTATGGATCCTAATTTTCTAACAATCTTCTAGCACATGACTCCAGAGCTGAGACTTTAGTGGGTGTGGTCGTTATATTGACTACACATCTCAGGCCCGCACCGTTTATTTTAATGAAACATTTTACTAAGTTGTTGTGTTCAAACTTTGGTGTGTTGCTTGATTTGATTTTCGTTATATTATTAGTTGAGTTGATTGCTAACAATTATTTCATGTTTTCTAATTTAAGTTCAAACATTGGCTTTAGGTTTAATGAAAGTACTTGCTAAGTTGATAAAAATATTTATCAACAGTTGATTGTAGTATGTTAAGCATATATAATATTTATTGTGTTTAATGTTTATGTCGACATTCTTTTGAAAAGAGTAGAATGGACAATGATAGTTGTGGAATAATGAAGTAAACATCGAGGAGAATGACGCGAGTGAGGAGGGCTCTAGTAGTAACCCCTCAAATACATTTGATGCAAATAGATGGGAGGAGTGAGACTCATGAAGAAGCCGTGACGCTGATTTCTACGAACAAATGACCCTTCTTAGCATGGCCGCAATGGATCAACAATATAATGCCCAACCTTTTATGCCCAAGCCACAACATAAACATTGGCTTGCGTGGAAGGAAGTACATCATCGCAATCTTGAATGGATATCTTGGCAATTGTTATGAGATGTTCCGAATGGAGGTATATGCATTTTGGGCCTTATAGGATCGGTTACGCAGAGATTTCACCTTGCGTGACTCATTACGAGAGGTTTTGGTGGAGGAAGCCTTAGGAATGTTTTGCTACACGGTCGGACATGTTGTGGTTTAACGAAATGTGGCTGACCAATTCATCTGAATTGGTTGAATCACTATGCAGTAATGTGGGCATTATATCGCCTATTGTGTCGAGTGATTCAACTAATTCAGATGATTGGGGTGATGCTTTATATTTAAGGAAATCTCAAACATTATCCCAGGTTTGAGGTAAATATTTTTTACACAAGATATTTTTATAGGTTAATGAGTGAGAAGTGTACTTTCAAAATGTCGTAATGTTATCAACACACCATTTTGAAGTGTATGCAAATATAACAAAAATAAACAGAAATTTCTTGGTGCAATGGATGGGGTCATGATTGACGCATGTGTGCCAACTTTAGTAACTAATGCATATTTAAATCTGTATCACCAGATTACTCAAAATGTCTTGTATGTCTGTGATTTCGATATGAAATTCATATTCGTATACGCCGGCTGGGAGGGTACAACCCATGAGGCTTGGGTATGAGTCAATGCATTAAGGCACCTGGTGAACAATTTTCCCTTGCTTCTAGATGGTAAGTTGTACACATTATTTAATTTTGAAATAGGAGTTCGCAGTTATTTTTATATACCATCTTTAGAAAAGATTAATGTTCTACTAAATTCTCAAGCTATTATTATTTAGTAGATTATGCATTTCCTTACATCAAGGGATTTATGTCACCGTATCCAAGGGTAAGGTACCACAGATTTGAACGTTGTGATAATCATGTCTTCTAAGGATATAAATATCTATTTAATTATCGACATTCATCCATTCGAAATGTCATTGAACAAACTTTTGATGTGTTGAATATGCATTTTCGAATTTTGAAGGTAATGCCCTCATACCTTCAAACACAGAAACGATATCTTGTTGTTGCATGTTGTACAATACATAACTTCATCTTCACGGTTACACCTCATGAGGAGCTCTTTGTGTCGTATAGCAATCCCAATGATTGTCTAGATAGGATATCGATCATAACGTAGTAAACAATTTCATGTTCTTAACATGTTGACTGCATCAGCACAGACGATGACCACAATCAGGGATGCTATTATATCACCTATGTGGGGTGCATAGTAAAAGGCAACAAGAAAATGCCTAATTTTCAATACGGTGTAAAAATCTTTTTGTGAATGTTAGCATCAAACAATAGATTGTAAATTGTGACACGTTATTTACATATATCGATATTTAATGTAGAGATATTGTTTTTTATTGGAATTGCACCTGCTATTGCATCGTAATTAAAATTGAAATATAATATCGAATATTGGATTTTACGAATTTACTCATACTAGTACTCTTACTATTTATCAAAAATTCAAATTAAAGAAATTTGGGCACTAAAAATATGGGAATGTAATAGTGATTTATTTTTCATCGTAGGATTTTGGGCCATGATAGTTTTATTTATTACTAAAAGCGATAAGTGATAGGTAAGTTTTTTTATTTTTCTCTTGCACAAAATTTTAATGGAATTAAATGTGGGCATGATACTATTATCTTTTTATTGATAATTATTTTATTTTATTTTTATAAATTTCGAGTTAGAACAAATTTGTATACAAAAAATAGTGGAAAATGATTTTTTACATGCATTTAGATAATTTATATTTGATTTATGTTATTTATTAGTAAAAAGTACGCAAGCGCCGCGCAATCGTTTTGAAAAAAAGTTGAGTCCACTATTAAAAAATTATTTTCTTTATGTGGACCCCTTATTTACTCATTTTTTTAAAGCGATTGTGCAGTAATTGCGTACTCCACGACTGCAAATATCATTTTTCATTAGTAAAATATTTAATAAATTAATTATTCAACCATTACAATAACTTTCCAATCATTGGTGGAACCTATACTTTTTTCAACCTTTTATAAATAAATATAAATTTATCTTAACATCCAAATACATCTAAACTCATCTTAGGTAGACCCCACAAAACTCACTACACTATCTCAACTTATTACTATTCATAAATAACTCAACTCAACTCAACTTAGCTCAACATTCAAATAATTTTGTACCAATCAGATAAATACTAGGTCTTTCAACCAATATCTCGATAAAATAACAAATCTGTTAAGGTTATAACTTTCATCTCCCTGCATAAAGTAGATTAGACTTTTTCATATTTGAAAAATAAAAATCGGAATATGACCGATTTAATAAATTGGACTATTAATGATAATTTTAAATTGGTTATTTTGAATTTTGATAAAAAAAAAGTATTAAAAATCTTATATAATGCAATTCAAATATTTTATATCATGTATAAAAGACTATAAAATATAAATTCATTGACTAGTTTCAATCTAAATATGATATGAATCTAAATAATTTTAGTAAATATGTGATTTATATATTTAACCTCAATTGTCCACATCTTTTTGCCTCGTATACGAATACGAAGAAGATAAAGACCATTAAATTATAAGCACGCGGCAAATATAATATTTTATGCACAACCACAAATCTAATATAAAATCCTAGTTCGTCTCCTATTTTTTTTTTATTTAACTAAAGAAAATAAGAAATTACATATTTTATCTTCCAGTTTTTATGTGATTCTTATTGAATACAATGATGAAAATTTTAATAGGTATTTAGTTTTACCATATTTTTATACAATAACAAAAATAAAAATAAAACTCAGTTGTTAGATAATATAAAAATAAATTTAATTTTGAATTAGTTTGAATCGGTAAATTGGGACGGTTCAAAAAGCGATTTAAAAAATTCACTAAAATCGGTTCAATTTCTTACCATTCAATTTGAATTGGCTTGAATGGAACAATTTTTTTAAGCCTTGAGTTCCACGGTCACAATGGTTTATAATTGATTTCACGTTGGAATATGAATTTCTTAGAATTTTGTTCGGATTTGAAATAAGAGAGGTATATATATATATATATAAAGTGGATCCCATAATATTTATTAAGCATTTAATGATATTAAAAAAATTCACTCAAATACAATAAACATATGAAAAAGTAATAAATTGGATTAAAATACATTGTGCCAGATGTGTGTCAAGATTCCATTGTTACATGAGCTTGCTTGGCAACGTAGATGAGATAAGAATTTCTCATAATATTTTTTCTAAATATAACTTAAATATAAAATATTTTTCAATTTTAAATATTCAACTTTCTCATTTTATCATTAACTAATCATTACAATTTTTACAAATTTTAAAACAAAACACAAAAATAATAAAATATTTTCAAACTTTAAAACAAAAATAAAAATAAAAAATTATATTTAAACAATTTTTTAATATTTTTATTTAATTCCTTCTTCTCATTTTTTAAAATCCAATAAAATATCTTAATTCCAACTATTTTATTACTATTCACATTTTATTTTACTAGTATTTATATAATTATGATATACTCAAATGCCTAAACAAGTCATAAATTGCATCATATATAACAATTATATCCACAATTTTTGTACTCGTGAACATTATAACCCTTTATTATCTTTACTATTATAAAGAGATAGACATGTCAGATGAGTTACGGCTCTAAGGTCCAATAAAATATGGAAAAAGCTTAAGCCACCGATAATTCTCTCAAGCATTTATACCGATTTGTTTTTTATTTTGTTTTCATTTATTGATTAATGAAGTGTTTTTTAATGAGTTTGTGATTTTTTTTAAATATTTAAAGTGATTTAAAAAATATTTTTTAAAAAAAGACAAAAAATATATATATTTTATACTTATCGGTGGAAACTCTTGAAAACGCCTCTCGGTAACTCTAGCGGTTCCCATAAAATATACTTTCAATATTAAATGAGAAACTTACATACAATATTTTTCTTAGAGGGTTGCTAGAGATACAAATGGATCTCACATAGTGATGCGACACATTATCAATGTGCCATGTCTCCTATTTATTATTATTCTCTCTTTCTCTCTCCCTCCCTCCTCCTCCCCCCTTTCCCAACCCCTCACTGATGTCATTGCCATAACCTTTCACCAACATCGCTATCGCACCCCTCACCTTCCTTGCCACTCGCTGATGTCCCCTTTTCACCCTCGCCTCCATCATCATCGTCGTTGTTGTCGCCCCTCACTAACAGGTACGAGATCTCTCTCTCTCTCTTCTCTCAATTGGGCTGAAGGGATGGGAAGGAGTTTGGAAATGGAGAGAAAAAGGGAGAGGAGGGGAGAGGCTAGGAGAGAGGGGAAGAAAGAGAGAGAAAAGAAAAATGGAGAGACATTTGTGTGAGATCTCGTTATGAAATTTCTTTATATTTATAGTGTTTTTCTTTTGGTTACACAACACTCTCTAAATATTAGTAAAAAATATTATTTTCCCTAAAAAAAAACCGAATCCGTGGCTTGGACGGCGAACTTTTAGGCGGAGCATTCACGAAAGCGGTACCTTTTCCCCTTCCGTGTTAACGACGTCCACCACTACAAAGGATGGAAAGTGCCTTTTCTTCTTTATTACTTTACACATACGTATTTCACCTTCCAATTGAGAATATACATTATTGGAAGTAAAACTCAGATTTGTTCCATTTTATCTAATATTTATGACAAGTGTTACAATAATAAATTTTTTTTATAAAAATAAATTTATAAACTAATGTGATATTATGTGATATATTATATTTATTTTATAATTTGACGTATAATATCAAATTATATTAATTTATAAATTTATTTTTATCAAATTCTTTCACACTTAAAGTATTTATCAATATTCATATTTTCAAAACATAAAAAGTGAAAAGTAATTAAGTCCACTAGAGAAAAAAATAATGTTATAACTCCAATTTTCTTTTTAAAAAAGTTATACTTCATCCCCCCCCAAAAAAAACATTCGTTAACAATCAATCTATTATATTTAAGAAAATTATACATTTATAATTATTTTTACTATTTTTATATAATCATGTTTTAAATGAATGATTATAAAATAATTTATAAAAATAACATCACTTTATATAAATATACTCATTTTAATACATGATTATATAAAAATTATGAAAAAATAATTGTACAATTATAGTTTCTATTATATTTAGAATAATGTTAGGTACAAACTTAAAAAAAATAAAGACTGATTTAATTATATAAAACTAAACTATCTCATTTTATCTCATATAATCATTACAATTTTTTTAAACTCTCACTTAATATATAATAAACAATTTAATTTTTTCAAATCTTGAAATAAAAATAATATTAAAAAATAATATTCTAATAATATTTTCAACTTTTGTTTCATCACATTTATGAGACAAATGAAACTTATTAAAATTGGATTTCACTAATAAAAAATATTTTTCTTTTACATATTTTTTAGATAAAATCTACTTTTTTTTTTTTATAATGATCTATATATAATTTATCTATTTACAATTTATAAAAATTATTTATCTTGCACTTATGGCCATGCCAATAAGTGGGGCATTATGATTCTTGCGTGGTTTGAATGACATTCAAATTCCATGAATGAATTGACGTCTGGCTGACAGACAATTCATGTTTTAATATTCGTCGGTGCGTATAAATTATTATTTGCTAGCCCTACGTACGAAAGTCTCTTATCATCAAAACCAATACATTACTTAAAATATATATATATATATATATGTATATATATATATATATATTTTACAAAATTCCGACTTGCATAAGGAATTTCTTTACAACTATACGTCCAATAATTTAAAAATTATTTAGATAGGATGATCTCTAAAAATTATTTACATTCAAAAATTCAAATCGAGCGTCCAATTCAGACTAAAATAGTTATTAGATCAAAGTCTGAAATCATTATTTTAATGTCACCAATGCAGCATACAAGCATTCACTATAATAAAATTATTTATTATCGTGACATTTTTTTTTATCTCTCTTAGATAATTTTTTAATTTTTAGAAAAGCGTAAAGCTTAAAAATTAATAAATAATGTATCATAATGAAATAAAAACGTAGTATATAGATTTATCCTTATAAATATATATCCGTCACATACATGAATTTATGTCAATATTATATTAATGTTGTCGTGCAAAATATCACATAAATAATTTTAGGTGAATCTTATGTTTCGAATATAGCATTATTTTCATTTAAATAAGTTTTGTGGGTACATCTTTTTTCTTAAATAAACAAAATAATAATCCCATTTTTTTATTAGTTTTTTGGAATTTTTTAATTAAATTCCTTAAATTTCCATCATTTAATGTGTTGTTATTTAATGTTTTAAAAAACGACAATCCTGGCAATAACAGAAGCAGTCAATTCCTATAAATAGGCAACCTGCTCATCCTTTTCGTGTTCCTGTTATAACTAAAAATCCGTTCCGAGCTTCGTTGCTACCGTCTGGCCTTTCGTAACGCTTTGAATCGCCATGCCCATGAACATCCTCGTCACCGGTGGAGCCGGTTACATTGGCAGCCACACCGTACTCCAGCTCTTATGCGGCGGTTTCAAGACCGTCGTTGTCGACAACCTGGACAACTCCTCCCCCGTCGCACTCCAGCGCGTCAAACAACTCGCCGGCGATTTCGGACAAAACCTCTCCTTTCACCAGGTTCCGAGTCCAACTCTTCCCATTTCGATTTCCTGAGTTTATGTTCTCTTTCACGAAACAATATATCTGAACTCTAGACGAAACTTATTTATTTTGTATTTGTTTTGGTCTTTGTTTAATTGCAACACGCGGTTTGCTATTTTGGTTTGGAAAGGTTTGAGCTTTAATGGTCTGTTGATTCATAGGTTGCCTAATACTGCAGTTTACGCGTGTTTGAAATTAGGCTCTGATCCGAACATTTGTATTAAATGTGTATATACGTTGGACGTAGAAACGTGAGTGTACATATACACATATACATACTTAAATAAATTATATTGCTTTATTGAAACTTTATTCTGAACACAAACATAAAGTTACGGACTTTATGTGGATTATCTTATTCCGCAACGTGTTTTTTGTTTAGCGGTGTTCCGATTTAGATTTTCTAATATGTTTTCCTTCTGCTTTTTGTTCAACTTTTTTTTGGGGGTTTTTTGTTTAGTATTTTTTCAACTTTTTTGTTTTTGTTTTTGTTTTCATATTCATGTTTTTCTAGTGTTACAACTTATTCTGATGCTCCTTGGACCAAATAGCATCTTTTCCCCCCATAAATAACAGGTGGAGGGTCAGATTGTTGTGTCCATCCCTGGGTTCGTGAGTTGTATATTAACCTGCCAAAATATAGAAAATGGATCACATGTTATTGGGCTTCTAATTTTGAAATTTCAATTGAAATAGAGGAGAGTAGAGTTTGTTTGATGCCGGTTGTTATGCAGTAGTCTAGACACGTGCCATCACTATCATATTCTGATGTCATATATATCAAATGAAACTTTACCTTCTTTAATCTATATGCGCGGACCAAAAGTGTCGTGTTGTAAGATCTGATGCGAGTAAACACACATGGTTATAGTGCTATTCTTTACATTTTCTATTTCCACTCTCAGGTAGACCTCCGGAACAAACCAGCACTTGAACAAATTTTTGCTTCAACACAGTAAGTACTTTATGTCTATGACAAACATGACAGTTTTACATTATGTTTGAACTTCCGTTTCGATAGGAATTCAGTCATATGCCCTTTCTACCGGTTGTCCTCTGACTGTTATGCACATTGTTTGCTTCAAACTTTGATGGCTATCATTCTATGCAACTGTTGTCAAATATTATTGTACTCCTTCAACATTTTCAAAGGCAATCTCCTTTGCTACATGTGGTTTTCCTTTTGGTACATGAAAAACTAAATCACCAGGGTTTTTTTATCCAATCAATCTCTATGTAGTTCAATCAATGTTTCTACCTTAAAGACAAGTATAACCTCTGATGTTAAGGCATATGGCTTTCTTGTCTGTCCTGTTTTCACTGCAGTTTTGATGCTGTCATACACTTTGCTGGGTTAAAAGCAGTTGGTGAAAGTGTGCAGAAACCATTGTTATATCACAACAACAATTTAATTGGGACAATTACTTTGTTGGAAGTCATGGCTGCACATGGATGCAAAAAGGTATTCTGCCATTTTTTGCTTTAAAACACTGGCACATGTGTATACACAAGGTTCATGTTTTTCTAAAACCAAAGGTGTTTTAACAAACACAAATTTTTCTGCTTGTGTACTATTCTGTTGTTAGCTTTAAGAGAATATCAGTACCCAGGAAAAGGTTTCTTAACAAACACTTGTTTTGTTATCTGGAATCGTTGTTCTCTTTTGGATGTCCTCCTTGTAAATCTGTGGCAATGATTTGCACTGTTGGGATTCTCTTCTTTAAATTGTTCGCTTCAGTGTTGTTCTGGCCCTGCCAATGTTCTGTTAATGCTTGTACCTCAGTTGAATTGATACCTGTGCAGCATCTGATCTGCTTATATTCTTTTCATCAGTCTTAGAACCTCATTTTTTCACAAAAAAAAACTGTAATGACAGTGGAACAATAATTTGCCCTTTCCTTTTTTTTGTATAATTAAGAAATAACATGCCCTTGACTACGGGAACAAAAAGTATCTATTAGTGAAACAAGAGCCATGTAGTTCAATTCAACTAAAGTCCAGAGCCTGCAATTGCCTGTATTGCAAATTAATAAAACATGATGCATTACGGCTTAGTTAAGTTTGAACATGACATTCGTTACACAGAGGCCATATCTTTGAGTTGTTCCCATTGTACTCTTATGTTGATCTCATTATTGTATCTTTCTTTTAAGTTCCATTTCCCTCACATTTTCCCCCTCGATGGTGCTCCTTACCTGAAAAGCTATCTTATAAATAATTACGTAACTTTATATTACTTGACCAATTCCATATTCTTGAATTATTTCAGCTTGTGTTCTCATCTTCAGCTACTGTCTATGGCTGGCCAAAGGAGGTTCCATGCACAGAAGAGTTCCCTCTTTCTGCAGCAAACCCATATGGGCGAACCAAGGTATGTAATTCATTTATTAGGCACTTAGTAGGCAGAAAGCCAAACATGCATCTGATAACTAGTCAACAATAAAAATGATTTTTTTGTAATCAATAAAAGATTTGGGGGCCTTTGACTCGAGCCCCCTACTTGTATTCACCCCTGGTTTTTTTTGGCTTCCCACAAATTTAAAGTGCAGTTGAAAAGCATCTCTTTAGAATTTACTTATGACATCAGATGCGCCTCATACTTTCAGCTCTTCATTGAAGAAATTTGTCGTGATATCTACTGCTCAGACTCTGAATGGAAAATCATATTGCTAAGATACTTCAATCCAGTTGGTGCACATCATAGTGGTGATATTGGTGAGGATCCCCGTGGAATTCCAAACAACCTCATGCCCTTCGTGCAGCAAGTTGCTGTTGGCAGACGACCAGCACTGACTGTTTTTGGAAATGACTATTCAACTAAGGATGGTACTGGGGTATGTTCTTTTAACTTGATCCAATTCTCTCATTACGGGCTTGGCATCCATTTTTGTAAGTGTAGTGTATGAACAATTCATACATATTTTGTGTATTTGTCCTGCATTACTGTAGAAGAATATTTGGGGTCATTAGAACTGCATCTATTATTTTTCCTTCTTAGTTTCTGGTCCTTGCTTTTGATTATGATACTGCTCATCTCTTTCAGGTGCGCGACTACATTCATGTTGTTGATTTAGCTGATGGGCACATTGTTGCCTTGCAAAAGCTGGATGAGCCTAGTATAGGTAGGCGCTATGAAGCCGATGTGTTAAATGATTATATGGCTGGTTGTATTACAATATTTGATGGGGTTATTATGACAATGTCACGATAGTCATATTTCAGCTCTAAATTTCTCGTGATGTTTATTACTTAAGTATAGAGTTTCCTCTATACCCTTACATTTACCCAATCTGTAATATCCACAGGTTGTGAGGTTTACAACTTGGGAACTGGTAAGGGAACATCGGTTCTGGAGATGGTTTCTGCATTTGAAGAGGCATCTGGCAAGGTAAAAGAAAGAGAACTCTACTTTTTTATTCAATTTTCCAATTGTTCCTATACATTTTACTGAATTTTATAATTATTTTTTTATAGAATAATTGCTTGGGGTTTCATTTTGCTGAACCCAAGTAGTTCATGTGAGCTAATTGTTACTCTGGGGGTTCTCTGTTATTGAGTAGAGGGTCCATTATATTTGGTTGCCAAAATCCAAGTTTCATGGTGTTCTACCTCAGTGGGATTCCTCTCATTCCTAGTTTTGAGTGTTGCCTTATGTACAGCCTTTGAATTTGGGTTAGAGGCAGAATATTGCATGTGTATACCAAGAATACTGTATAAAGTGTTGTGAAAATATGTTAAAGCATGGAACAACTGTTCTGATACTAACATAGCCACAATCTGGACGAGTGTAATTGGCCCGTCTAAGCATAAAACTTCTGACAACGCTAAATTTAAATGTTAGATCTTTATTCTGCCTGAACGGGAGTAGGCTTGCATGAGTGTGTTTCCTTGATGTAGGCCTTTTTAATTCACTGAATTGCACTGGAAGAATCTAGTATTGCATTTGTTTTTCTTAAGCTTGAGTTTTATTTCAAATATCTTACTGTTCCAGAAAATTCCACTCATAATGGCTGGGCGGCGACCTGGTGATGCTGAAATTGTTTATGCATCAACAGCAAGAGCAGAAAAGGAATTGAATTGGAAGTAAGTGCTAATTTACAAGCAAATAAGTACTCAGGTGTAGATCATTCAATCAAAATTAGCTAAAGGGATTTGTGATGTCCACATGCTAACACTTCCCATTATTTTAACCTTATAAGCTCTGCTATAAATAACTATAAAAGGTGAGAAAATGTATCAAAATTGTTTTTGTTTCCTTAAGTGGTAAATTTTTTTCAAGGCCTCTAGCTTTGGGACATTTCCATGCGGTGTTGCATCTTCTTATAAGTTTGATGTCCTTGCAGGGCCAAATATGGCATCAACGAGATGTGCCAGGATCAATGGAACTGGGCAAGCAAAAACCCTTATGGCTATGGATCACCCAAGTCCACGAACTAGTACGTCGTTAATATTCCGTTTAAAGGTTACATGTTGCCCTTGGTGTCATGCTGTTCTAGCCTTCTGAGAATAGGTGTAGCTAAATTTTAAATTTTAAAGAAGGGTATGGCTGAATTTTGTTGGACTTTTAAGCTGATAATCATTGTGGCGTCATAGGTTACTAGCCAAGTCCTTCTTGTTTTATTTATTTCATCATAATAAAGGTTCTATTAGGTTTCCGCCACAAAAATTGGTGGGACTTGAATCACTCATATATGTCTGCTATAATCCCAATCTTCAAGTTCATGAACATTTTGTATGCACTTTGAAGGAGTTTTAGACAGACGTATATTACAATAACAATATTACAATTCAAATACAACTTTACATTAGAAAATTATGCGTACAACTTTACATTAGAAACATTCAGAGACTTGTTTTACAAGTAGTTGCCAGTGGTGGCGGTGGAACAACACATGCCACAAGGGTTGAGGAGTCCATGAAAATTGTGTGTGGTGGTGGGTGAAGGCTGCACGATGATCGACTGAGACTATATTTCGTCTATATATGGGAAAAATTGAAGGAAAAAAGCAATGAAAATAAGATAGAGGCTTTGCAAATGGCAATTGTAATAGGCAAAAAGGGAGGGAGCAGTCTAAAGGGTGATCCTTTCAAAAGAAAAATTATATTCTCAAAAGAAAAATTTATTACAGAGAGTGATATTTTAGTGAACAAAGTGCATTGTTGAGTGGAATTATTTTGAACTCCAAGTAGTGTTGGGTGGGTGGGTGGGTTTACTATGAGTTTGAATTGCAATAGCCGTTGGACATTTTGAAATTTAGTTAGGTATTGGGTTTCTCGCTGGCGGCTTTGGATTGGGAGCTCTATGGTTTAGAGGTGATACTCGCGTGGTGTGGAGCGGACTGGGCCTTCCCCACACCCCGCTCCGGTGCTGAGGGGTGAGATCAAAACTGATCCCGCCCAAACCACAATTTATTAGGTCTAAAAATTATTTTTTGATCTAAAAAAAAAATAGACCCAAATTATGATATAATTTAAATTATATTAAAATTTATAAATACAAAAAGAATTTAAATTCATTAGAGTTGTATTTTGTATTGCCTTGTCCTTCTAAGCCAACCTTTATATAGGAGGGCAATACAATAGTCATACTTAAGTAAGTCCCAAGGAGGCCAAAGCAATCCAGTAACTTGAATACAACTTCAAGTTTTCAACAAGTTGTATATATCTATATATAATATATTTATTTAATAAATATTTATATAAAAATTTAAATTTAATTTTTTATATTAGAGGAGGCGGAGCGGGGTCCCGTTGGGTCAGCCCGCCCCCATCCCCCACATAGGCGGTGTAGGGTAGCCCGCCCCCTCATGCGAGGGCGGAATGGATGCGGAGGAGAGGGTGCGGGTCCCGTTGTCCACCCCTACCAAAGTTGGAGTGTAAATAAGGGAAATTAAATAGGAGTTATTGACGTCTCTTTTGGAAGTAGTCTTTGGGTTTCTTAAACCGACAGCTTTTGCCATAACATCTGTTTACCAAATACCATAAGCCATTAGTACGAAGAAACATAGTGGCTGATTTGGAATTTTTAAGGCGACACCGATTGTACTAAGCTGTCCTGTAGTAGTCAATATGCGATATATTTTCAATGAAAAATACTACTTACACAAATAGATTACGTAAAAATAAACTTACAAATTGATATATTTTTATGTGATTTATTAATTATATTTTACAATAAAAATAATTTTATAATTTAACACATCATATCAAATCACATTAATTTATAAGTTTATTTTTATGTAATTTTTTGTAGCTAAAGTATTTCTCATTTACAATTAATTTAAAACTATTTCATAATTTTATAATAAAATAGTATTTTCTTAATTTCAATATATTATAAATAGTTTTTCATAAATTATTTTTAATTAGATAATTAAAGTGCCGTTTGGATAGTGAGTTGAGATAAAAGTTGAAAGTTGAATAAAATATTATTAGAATATTATTTTTTAATATTATAATTGTTTTAAAATTTAAAAAAATTGAATTATTTATTATATTTTTTTGTGACAATTTAGTTAAGTTTTATTGATATAATGAAATGAGATGAAATATTTTTACTATTCAAACGAGTCTAAGGTGTGACTTGGATAGTGGGCTGAGATAAGATGAGTTGAGATGAAAGTTGAATAAAATATTATTATTATTTTAGAATTTGAATAAATTAAATTATTTATTATATTTTATATAAAAATTTAAAAAAATTAAAACGATGAGATAAAAAATAAAATGAAACACGCTGATAGGTTTGGAAAACAAGTTTTACTCAAAATTTTCATCTTCATCTCATCTCATCTCTACACTTTTTCAAATCTTCATACAAAATATAATAAATAATTCAACTTTTTCAAATCCTAATATAACTTTTTCAAATTTCAATTTAACATTTTCAAATCTTAAAATTAAAAAATAATATTTTAAATTTTAAAACAAAACATAAAATTCTCATCTTATCCCCAAACATAAATGATCAGCCACTCGGATTTCTTGATTCAAAGGTAAGGGCGTGGTACCATGGCATGACCCAACATACACGCCCAAGTCAGAGTCTTTTGGACGGTGCCATATTTGGCCATAAAGTCATTACCATAATGGCTTCTTTTTGAAAATTATACGCTCACAAGTAAATACGAGTAACTTTTTGTGGTCCATTTACAATTTTATAGACTTTATATTAATTCTTAAAATTATCTAATAAAACATCGCCACGTAATGTTATCACACCAATTCTTAAGCCTATATTATTAGAAATATAATAGTCTAAACATTTTATTTACATGGTTGTCTTTGCCAAAAATATTGTTGTGAAATGTCATTTGTGCCGTTTGCCTACCCCTCTCCAAAAGATAATGAGTCATATTTGTTTAAAAAGAGTAATGATTTGTATAAATCTCAAATATATAAGTTATACATAGTCCCTTTATAAAAAAATAGATCTCATAATAAAAAAGAGTTAAAAAATTTATTTTTTTATCAGTGAGACCCACTACTTACAAAGGGTCTATGTAGAATTTATCTATTTAAGACTTGTATTTAGCATTACTTTTGTTTAAATAATAATTCAGATTTTGCTTTTTTTTTTTTTTCTAGCAATTAGACTTTTTCAACAATCATAATTCAATTTTAGTCTGATTAAAGATTTTGTTTCTAAAAATAAAATTATGGAAAATATTTAGGAAATATGAAAAAAAAAGAGATATAATATTCTTTAAAAAGACAAAAATAAAATATGTTGAAAAATACTTTATACAAATTATTTTCTTTTCTAAAAGGAAAATCATCACAGCACTTTTTTTTTCTTTCATTGAAAAAATGGAAAGCACTCATGGCAAATCCAACGGCAGTGAGAAGGGGACACTGTATATATGGTACAGCTGGCGGGTCACGTCACGTCTATTGAATTTCAAAACGTTCTCCTACTTAAATATCAAAAATTCTACAAATTCTCAATTCCTCCGAAACGCGCTTCGTCACATTCGCCCACCTCCTGAGTCCTTTCCTTCACGACTACAAGCTCCAACACCCACAGCCATAACCCCTCCCCAGTAGTCAATCTCTTTCTCTCTCAGCCGGCGTATCACTTTCTCAGATCTATTTCTCACTTTGGCCGTCGGATCCAGCGGCTCTGAACCTGAGGCGGCTCTGAACCTGAGGCGGCTCTGAGAGGCTCCGTTCTGATCAGAAATGGAGAACTTGATCACTTTGGTGAACAAAATCCAGAGAGCTTGCACCGCCCTAGGTGACTACGGTGAAGCCAGTGCATTGCCCACTCTATGGGACTCCCTCCCCGCGATAGCCGTCGTCGGTGGCCAGGTCAGCTCTCTCTCTGTTTCTCTCTTCTTCCTCTTGCACAGAGGAAGCCCAAGCTTGTTCTATTCTATGAGCTTCGGTTGGTAGCCTGAGCTGATATCTCTCAAATCTCTCGTATTTTGTGAAAAATGATGATTCTTCCAATTGTTTTGGAAACTCAATATCCGTTTGCGTAGGTTTGTTCGTGTTTTTAAATTTCTTTGGGATCCTATTAGAACTTCTGTGCCGTTTACCAAGCTGGATAAATTAGATTTCGGTTTATGAAAAGCGAAAAAATGAAGTTGTCCATCAATGGTCGCTTTATGAACAATAAACTTATGACCGGCATTTAAAGCTCCCGATTCTGTTGCTTAGATGTCAAATGATTCTGAAAGCGCTTTTGGATTTTCATTATCTCCTCAAGTTCTCCTGATCAGTATTCGTAGCTGTCCGGGGGCTACTGAACAGTTTGAGGATGATATTTATTATTTGTTCTGCTACTCAATTCTTGGTGCTTTCCTCATTTAACATGTCCTAGTAGAGCCGTCAATTAGATTTGCAGCTCCACTTAAAGATCACTTAACTTTTTATGGTTATAACTTATTGAGTTGTATTTTTGCCTCATTTACAAATCAATTTATGAACTTTTTTTATTCCGTCAGCTAACACTTGATAATATGATGAGTTAGGATGATGATTGTTATCATTTCTCTGGTTTATGCATTCGGGGCAGTTTCTAGATACTCTTTTGAAGTTTCTGAAGGGGAAAAGATCATAATGATTTCAAATATATAACCTTCATTGAGAATATTTGCCTTTAATCCATGCCTGAAGAAAAATTGTAGTTTCATTCTGTCTTTTATTATCCCACAGAGTTCGGGAAAGTCTTCTGTGTTGGAGAGCATTGTTGGAAAGGACTTCTTACCTCGTGGATCTGGTAATTTATGGACCTCATAACTTTATACATACATGTTTGTTTCCTTATTTTTCATGTTGAATGTTAAAATAATAGTGTAAATTATATGCAGGAATTGTTACTCGGCGTCCACTTGTCTTGCAGCTCCATAAAAGTGAGGAAGGCAGCAGAGAATATGCAGAGTTTCTCCACCTTCCAAGGAAAAGATTCACTGATTTTTGTAAATTTCTTTATCCTCATAAAGTTTTTAACTTATGGACTGAGTTTGAAATGTGAAAATGCCATTTATGTTTTATTTTAATTTATTAGGCCGCTTTAAAGAATTTCTAATCATCATATGGCACATCATGCCGTACCTTAATACATCGAGAACATGCACACAAACCATTCATGGGGAGGGAGAGAGAGGAATGTAACCATTTTTAATGTTGTTTCACTTTACACATCTTTATTAACGATATTGTGCAGCCGCTGTAAGGAAGGAGATTCAAGATGAGACTGATCGAGAGACTGGCCGTAGCAAGCAAATCTCCAGTGTTCCTATTCATCTCAGCATTTATTCTCCTAATGGTAAGATAGAAATCCAAAATTCTTTTTGGTTCTTTCTTTCTTAACTCTGCCTGCATGAATGTATCATTTATGTTTACATGTTTTTACCGATAAAAAAAAGAATCTATCATTTATGCATGAAAATATTTTCTAATGTGGGCACGAAGTCATTCCTTTGTGCTTGATTGTATGTTTTAATTAATATTAAATTGTTGTATAGGAAAATATGTTCTAATGTTATAATTTTCTTCGTTCTGATTTCCTTATCAATTTTTTATTTTATTTTATTCCGATTTCTCAAATTTGTTGGCAGTTGTCAACTTGACGCTCATTGACCTTCCTGGGCTAACAAAAGTAGCTGTTGGTAAGTTACACTTGTCTCTTAATTTGTTATGTGATTC
This sequence comes from Cyclocarya paliurus, assembly GCA_029856935.1. Lineage (NCBI taxonomy): Eukaryota > Viridiplantae > Streptophyta > Magnoliopsida > Fagales > Juglandaceae > Cyclocarya > Cyclocarya paliurus. The sequence continues at coordinate 9,427,724 of CM056948.1, forward strand.
ATTTACTGACATTCTTCTCTGTCACTTTTCTGTTTTGTTGCCGAGAAGCACAAGAAAAGTGAAGGGAGAGGAAATTTGAAACCACAAGCCCTCATTATTTAGCCTGTGACTTATTAAAAAAATGCATTCCTATAAAAGACTCATTAAAAAAGTGAAAAAAACATCTACACACTAAGGCTGTTTTTGTTTCGGCTGAAAATTTGTTTGGGGGAAATGCTTTCATCTCTAGGTCTGTTTGGAAAGGGCGGAAAATAGAGGTCAACGGAAAAGGACTTCTGGGTCAACAGGAAAATCTTGTTTCTAGGGTGGAAAATGATCTGCTTCACGCATTCTTCTCCACCCAGACAAAAGATAGATGCTTTTTGCTCAAATAAAACACGTGGCCCAGCCATAAACTGCCACATGTTGATTTTTTCTTAAAAAATCTAATTAAATATTTTTTATAATAAAAGTATATTTTAAAAGTATAAAATTTACTTTTTATTATAAAATTATATTTTTCTTTATTAAAAAAAAATTAATTAAATAATTCTTAAAAGCCCTAGGGGTTGGCTCGAGTAGTAAAGGCCTTGGCCTTGAGGGTATGCTCCCCTCAGGTCTAAGGTTCAAATCCCCTTGGGTGCAAACAATCTCTAGGAGCTATTAGATTGAGGGATTTTTCCCTTGAATTACCCGAGTTGCACTTGCGGGAAACTCCTTGCCAAGGGCTGGTGCACTTCCGGGATTAGTCGGGACACTGTTTGGGGACACCCAGTGCCAATAAAAAAAATTAAATAATTCTTAAACTAAATTAACACTTGGCAGTCTGTGATTGGGTATGTGTTTTTATGTTGATAAAAATTAACGGATTATTCGATTTCTAATAAACTCATACCAAGGTTATTATTACAACGAAGTTTTTACTGAAAATTTTTTTTAAGTGCGAATAATCTTAAAAGTTATTAGATTTTCTATATTGTTAAAGTATATTAATATGATGAATCAAAATTGTTGTTGATAAGTCATATAATTAAGTAAATGATCTTCAATGCAACCAAACACTGAAAATTATTTTCTGCATCATTTTCAAAGTACCAATCAAACATCAATAAAATCAGCAATTCTTCCAGAAAATATTTTCATCTGAATACATTTTCTGATTGTCCTCATTTTATGTCGAAATAAACACAGCTTAAGTATTGTAGAATTATTTGGCTGGCTTATCTTTCTGTTGGAACCTTTTGGCTCTCCTTTCTTTTTCTTGGCTTTCTAATTTCTATTCAACAAAAAGGTCCCTAACACTTTCTGGGTATTATAGAGGGCCAACCAGACAGTATTGTGCACGACATTGAGAATATGGTTCGCTCCTACATTGAGAAGGTAATATTTTTGTCAAGTAGTGTTTTTTTTTTTTGTGCAAATAACCAATCAATCAAATTAAGTATAATTTTTATGAGCAATCAAATAATGTATTGGTCACGGGCAACATTCTAAACTCTTATAAATGGGAAAATTTCCTAAAGTGGTTTGATAGATTAAGTTTGTGTTTCAGTAATGTGAATTTCTTTGGATTTGAACAAATTTTATGCTGCCTATGAAACTTTTCCTAAATATAAGGGCCATGTTTGGTTAAAAAATTCTGAGAATTTTTTTTTTTTTGAAAATTTTGAGATGCGTTTTTTACTGGGTTTTGTAAGGGTAGATAGGAAAATCTGAATAATTTTCTTGAAATATGTTTTGTATTGAGATTTTTGAAAGTGGATGGGAAGAGTTGAAAAGTTTTTTAGATATTATTTTTTAGGATATTTTTGTTTTGGTTTTGGCAAAATTTGTTCTGGATTTTGTGTTTTTGACTTTTGCTGTAATCTTGGTAAATGGTTGGATGAAAAATTGATACAGTAAAAATTTTTGAGATTGAAAGATTTATGTTTGGAAGTTGAACAAGTATGACTTATCAAAAAAAAAAAGTTGAACAAGTATGAAATTGAACTTACCAAACAATAGCCAAATATTCTTCTGGTCCCTCGAGATTGTGGATATGGAACTGGAGACCCTTTTTTCCGCTCTAATCTTAGAGAAAAAGATGACAAGGAGAATCAAAACCTAAACTGGTACTTCACAGTCTTTCATTCTTATCTAATATGTTGGTTATCTTCTGAGTTCAGAGCTTCTACCTGTGCTTTTCTAGTATCACATTGCCCTGTAGATGTTAAACTCCTTAAAGAGTTTAGTTTTGAGTAAGCAATTTCTAGGAAGCCAGAGGTGGATTGTGCTTTTTGCACTCTGTATTTATTTTTATTGCTTATAAAAAAAAGAGTCTCAAACCATGGTGTAAGAGTTCTTTCCTATTGTGTTTAGACCCTTTTGTTTTTTATTCACATATTTTTCTGTTGATCAATGTGGTTCCTATATTTTGCTGGTCCATTCTTGGGTTAAATTCTCCATGAGTTATGATTTTTCACCGTTTATGTTAGGAGTAATTCTTTTGCATTTTAGCCTGTCCTTGTTTATGATTTAGAAGCTAAATTTCTATGTTATTGTTTTGTCTTCTGTACTTTTATGCAGCCCAACTGTATAATTCTAGCCATTTCACCTGCTAATCAAGATCTAGCTACATCCGACGCTATCAAAATCTCACGTGAAGTAGACCCTACAGGTAACCCCAATATTGTTTCTTTCAACAGTATCATCTTCTCTTTTCACAACTCATGTATACCCCAATGAGTGCCATTTTCATTATGTGTAGGAGGTGCTCTTTCAATGTTCTAGTTCTTGATTTATCATTTTCATTTTGCAGGGGAGAGGACCCTCGGGGTGTTGACAAAGATTGATCTTATGGATAAGGGTACTGATGCAGTGGATGTAAGTTGACTCGATCTATGACCCTGAGTGATTTGTGATGCTTCAGTGTATACTTACGAAAGAGAAGAAAAAAAAAATTGTTCAATAAATTGTGGTTTTCTTGAATGCTTGTCTTGTTTAATATTTGTGGAATGTGCCACTTATCTGCATCATGTCCATCAGAGGGTCCAATGGTTCCTGGATGTCTTATTAATTAAGATGGGGATATTTATGCCACTAGGCTTGATACATTTGCATATGCATGATACTAGGTGCTGATGGTGCTTGCAACTTTGAGAGGGGTCCAGAGAAACCACATTTTTAAAGTACACTGGGATAGTTTTCCAGTAACCTCAAACTTTTGCCAAGGACCCTCTCCCTCTCCTGACTGGCTGTCCCTGTTTCCCAGATACCTGAATTTGTTGTGATCTGGTATTCCAGCCCTTGCCACATCTTAGCTAGTATTAATATATGAATAGGTGCCTCGTCATTCAATAAAAATTGAGATTATCTAAATGTCTTAGATGAATTCTATATGTTGTTATACAGCTAGAAGCATTACATGCTTTGCTTTTCCAAATTTTGAGTCACATGTTTTGTTTCTTAGATATTGGAAGGGAAGTCTTATCGGCTGAAATTTCCTTGGGTTGGTGTTGTGAATCGGTCACAAGCGGATATTAACAAGAATGTTGACATGATTGCTGCTCGGCGTAGAGAGCGTGAATATTTCTCAAATACCCCTGAATACAAGCACCTAGCTCACAGAATGGGTTCTGAGCATCTGGCAAAGATGCTTTCAAAGGTGGGTTAATCAATATTGTTTCCTTTCTAGTTTTTGTTTTTTGTGGAAAAAATGTGGCAGTTGTAGTTGGATGTAGTTATTATGTTTCTGTCCTGACTTGACGAGTGGTTCATATTTCAGCATTTAGAAACTGTAATCAAGTCCAGAATCCCGGGCATTCAGTCCCTTATTAACAAAACAGTTTCAGAACTTGAAACCGAGTTGAGTCGTCTTGGAAAGCCAGTTGCTGCAGATGCTGGAGTGAGTTTGATCTTTCTTACTTGTTTGGCTTGCTTTATCCTTTAAATATTCAGATTTTTTTACCATCAAACTGAATAATAAGTCCCCCCCCCCCCCCCCCCCCCCCCCCCCCCCGGTCTCATACACACACACACACACACACTATTTTTACTTGGCCCCTTTATTTTCAGGAGATCCTCATCTCTGTAGGATTTACTAGTTATAATTGCTAATGGCATGCAGGGAAAGTTGTACATGATCATGGAGATTTGTCGTACTTTTGATCAAACATACAAGGACCATCTTGATGGGGTGTAAGTTTCATATTTTCATCATCTTCCTTGATTATGGGCAGACAGCGGGGATTCTGTGATGCAGGTTCTATAATAAATTTAATTTATTGTGTTCAATGTTGTCTGCAGGCGTCCTGGGGGTGACAAAATTTACAATGTCTTCGATAACCAGCTTCCTGCTGCTCTTAAAAGGTTGCAGTTTGACAAGCAACTTGCAATGGAAAATATACGGAAGATTATAACTGAGGCTGATGGATATCAACCTCATTTAATAGCTCCTGAACAAGGATATCGTCGTCTCATAGAATCAACTATAATTACCATCAGAGGTCCTGCTGAAGCAGCTGTTGATGCGGTATGCATTAAAATTTAGGAGAGACATATATTGAGGAACCAAAATTCTACTTGACATATGTTTCATGCCCATTTATAATTGGTTCTGCTTTTTGTTTCTTATTAACCATCTCAATGTAGACCCTTTAAAAGATAGTCTGAGTATTATGTTGGCATCACCATCAATCTGTGTAGGATGTATACCAATTTGATGGGTGTCTCACTCCTATTGATGCCTGTTTTTCGAAGTTCAATTTTTCTGGCAGTGTCAACACCATCATGAAATCATCTGACGAATGTGACCATTTGCCCCTAGTAGATGGGCCTGCCCATTTGTGTGGTGTTTTCACCCAATAGTTCAATCAACTGTTGCTTGGAAAGAATAAACATAGATGGAACATAATGGGTCTGATTGTTGGGTTGAGAAAGTCAGCCTTGCTTTGGCCAAAAGTCTCATATCCTGGCTTTGTAAAACTTTTACCCGAAATCTTATCAGTATAGAGTTGCCAAATTTCCTTCATATCCAAATTCTGACTCCTTGCTGAATCGTGGTTCTTGCTTCTTGACGACTCATTTATGTTTTATTATGGTTCCAGGTCCATGCCCTACTGAAGGATCTAATTCACAAGGCTATCAGCGAAACTCTAGTATGTTCCTGACATGCCAAATTTTATTTCTTGCCATTATAATTGTCCTCAATGTTTCTTAAAGTTTTGTGTGATGAATCTAATTAGATGACCTTTTCATTATGTCAATTTTTTCATAATATTAACTCAGAAAAAGCATGGGCATTTCTAAAACGACTTGATTGAATCATATACATGGCAGTGACTCATATTTTAAGTGTGTGCAGTCTGCTCTTATGTTAGAAACAAATTTGGTCCAATCAAGAAGACGGTATATCTATAATCCAATTTTCGCCTTTTTTTGCCTATAACAATAGAGGTGGAAATATATTGTAGAGGTCAATGGAAAAAATTGAAAATTTGCAGAAATCTTGACACCTTTACAAAACATTGTGCGGTCATAAAGATTTGCATGTAATTATAGGATCAAATCCCACTAAGAACCTCTATGAATAATATTACAAAATTTGGAATAGCAGAAGTCCTAATTGGAATGAAGTATGAGAGACAGTTTCTTTTGACCAAAAAGAAGTATGAGAGGCAGTTAACAACTGATGCAAGTTTGTGTACATTTTATAAATTCAGAAGTGGAAGTTTGATGTATTTAACCTATATTATGTTCAAAAGATCAAAGTAATAGATATTATCGTAAAGTTTGGAACTTGGAGCTTTTGAGCCCCTTGTTTCTATCTTGGAGAAAGCTGCCTGCTATCTGAGTTAGTAAAGTAGTTTAAGGTTATGCCAAAAGCTTGGGCAAACGTTTTGGCATCAGTTGACCTTCATTTGCTTGACTGATGACAACACATGTGCCTGCCTATACCAGTCAACATCCACGCACCCTCACCCACCTGCACCTGCACACGAGTCCACGCCCAGTTCAAGAATACATGTACTTTTTGCATCATTGGGTTTGAGCCCCTTAAAAATTGAAATTTTGCTGCTTCAGAAATCGGGTGAGAAGAGGTTTTCTTTCGTCTCTTTCCAATCATGTAAAAAGGTTTTAGGCACTAGACGCCCCTTCCCATTTTCTCCGTTTGTTTAACCATCTCTTGGATCGAGGATCATAAGTTTTCAAGCTTTTTTGTAAGTGTAAGTTTGCTTGACCCACAGGAGTTGAAACAGTACCCTGGCCTCAGAGTAGAGGTTGGAAATGCAGCTATTGAATCACTTGACCGGATGAGGGAAGAAAGCAAAAAAGCAACACTTCAGCTCGTTGATATGGAGTGTAGTTACTTGACAGTTGATTTCTTCCGGAAACTTCCTCAAGATGTTGAAAAGGGTGGCAACCCAACACATTCAATCTTTGATAGATACAATGATTCATATCTTAGGCGAATTGGTGAGTCTTATAACTAAGACAATTGTCACTGAACTTGTCTTTAATCTTACCTCTGTTTCTCGTAGCTGATTTATCCGATGCCTCTCTGTAAACAGGGACAACCGTATTGTCGTATGTCAATCAGGTCTGCGCAAGTTTGCGAAACTCAATTCCCAAGTCCATTGTTTATTGCCAAGTGCGGGAGGCCAAAAGAAACCTACTTGTCCACTTCTTCACGGAGTTGGGTAAATTGGAGGTGAGAATCGATCCCTCTTATCACGTCTTTGGAGCTAAATTTTTGGTGAAATTTTTATTTTTCGTTAAGCAAAACTGACTGATGTTTGGCTTTAAAAATCCTCCTGATGATGCAGCCGAAGCGGTTATCAGCCTTACTGAACGAGGATCCGGCCATCATGGAGCGACGTACTGCACTCGCAAAGAGGCTGGAGTTGTACAGGGCTGCACAAGCAGACATCGATACAGTTGCTTGGTCCAAGTAGAGCTGTATAAAGCGTCATTTCTTTTTGTCCGATGGATTTGGCTACACGTCAGTCTGTCATGTTGTATGTAGTTTCCGAATTATGATGTATTTTCTTCTTCTTACTTTTTTTTTTCCCAATTTTTTGGTATCATTTAGTTGTAAAGAGGTGATTGTCATCTATTGGCAGGGGAAATATTCGTCGTCTTCGTATGCTACAATTTACACGTTCAATATTATATATGAATGCGACATTAGTTCATAGTTTTCTTTTTTGAAATTTTATTTCTAAGTCGGTGTAGATAACATATTTAATACAGTACTTATATAGTATAATTTAAATTAGAAGATAAATTTTAAATTTTATGATTTTAATGACTTGGATAGTAGTATTGACTTGAGAATAGAATAATATATTTTTTTGACATTTAACCTCTCTTTATAAAAAGGCCATAAAGATAAAAAGTTGATAAATATAATCTTTTTATCTTAAAAAAAGTTAATAGTTATAAGAAAAATATAAAGATATTTTTTTAAAATTTTTTTGCCTAGGCCTCATTCGGCATTGAGCTGGCTCTGCATGGTGGCCATGCCTTCGTCATGAGCCATTCAATAGCAAGTGTGATATTAATAAATTCACAGAAATGATATTTGCTGCAAGTCTTCTTGTATATTCATTTGAAAAAAATAGATTAAATTTGATATTTATATAAAAAACTATTTTTTTTATGGACGCTACTACGATGCACCCATTGTTTACCGCGGACGTGTATCTAGTGTAAATTGTATTTTTTTAATTTTCTTTTAAATATTTTGTAAACATTTTTAAATATATTTTTAAAAAATATACATAAATACATTAATAATTATTTTCTTAACCATTAAGTAAATAAAATAAAATAAAATAAAATAAAATACACGAACAATTAAAATAAAAAAGGAAAACCATAAAATATACTATCATTTTCTTCTTTTTACCGATGTACCCTATTTTTAGTAAAAAAACCTATATATAATTTGCTAAATTTGTATCTGATCCATTCAACAATCCATCTCCATCTCCTCAGTGTCGTAAATCTGAATCATCGGACCCACTCTACCTCTCGGTGTGAAGTGTGGACCCACACACCCCAACGCATCCTTTCCTTGGATTGGTGAACTACGTTGTACTTAGAAGAAACGACACCGTCTTCAAAGGATTTCGCTCTTCGAATATGGATGGTTCCAAATTCCATGTTGAGTTGGAGACATTTCGAAAATTCCTGTCATCCCGTTGCCCATCGGATGGAGAATTGGTGACATTTCGCATTTGTCTCTCAACAGCCATCGATTCTAAGGCTCTAATTCTTTACCTCAAATTAAACCTCCTGCACATTTGGTCAGATCTGATCTAGATTTCTTGAAGGTCCATTTCTCTTACTTTCTCATGTTTCAGTTACCGAAATCACTTATTTGTCTGATTATTTGGCTTTTGAGAATTTTAGTCGATAGAATGTCGGTTTTATTTAGCAATCTTGGACAATGTTCAGATAGAAAAGCTTAAACTCTTAATGTGGGTTTTGGTTGAATTGGTTTTGCACGGAAGAAATCGGCTCTTTTTATCCGAAACGATTTCTTTTAGTAAACATATATGGCTTTGTTTGAAGCATTTACCTTTATGGGTTTTCCTTTCTGTCACCAAAGTAGTTATTATGTTTAGTTCAAAGTTGATTTTAATGACGATGAGCCATATGCTTGTTCCTGCCCTTGTAAGGAAATAAAGGAAAATTGCTTTAGCTAATGGGTCTTTTGTAAAGCATTCTTTTTCCAACAATTAGTCCTAGCTTAAGAGGGTAGCATTCTGAGGTACCATCTTTTTTTTTTTTTTTTTTTAATGTATGAAGTTTGAGGAACCAAAAAACTGGGCTGTTGATTAATAAAAAGAGGTTTATGATATGGATCTAAGTTGAGTAAATTATACATGTTTGTTGTATAAAAGGAATATATTATGTTCCAGAGAGAATAAATTAGCCTAAAATATTTGATCTTTTGTTGCCTTGTGAAACTTTTATCCACCTGCACCATTATCCTTCTTGCTAGACTACAAGGTGAAAAGGACAATGTTAGCTTGAAACACTGTAGCATCCGTTGATGTGCAAAATATGAATTTTGGAATTAAGGGGTCAGGGTCTTTATGAAGAAGTATGTGGTGGAGTCACAACAACCACATGCTTTGGCGCTGATTAATGAAGTATTCCTTTCTTAAACGCTTAGATATAGCCTGAAGTGACCATCTGTATATTGGGGATAAGGCTTAAAATAGAGTGCCTTTGTTTCCCCTTTTCAACAAGCTAGCTAAGATTTCATTAATAGAAAAAAATATGGGTGATACTTAGCTAGCTACACAGAGAGTATTCTATGCTTAAACAAACAAAGAAAAAAGAGCAAGAAATTTCTCGAAAACCAGAAATAGAGCAAAAGTGAGCAGACATTCAAAGATAAAGGCAATTAAGGAAGGATCCTTGAGTTTCTCCACAGTCCTCTCACAATCCTTAAAACTACAATCATTTCTTCCCTGCCAAAAACCACCTGACTTTTCTGAGTCGCTTAGTTCTCAATGAGAACTAGCAGCCTGGCCTTTCCAATGCGCCAATCTTCTGTTTTTTGATTGGTAAAAAAAAAAAGAAAGGCTAATAGATCCACCATCATTTGAGGCAAATGAAGGCCAAACAAACTGATGCTAGAGCTCCATAAAACTCTAGCAACCTCACAATGAAGCAAGGGGTAGATATTCTTACATCTCTTTTGGATGGAAACTCCTCAAGCCTTCGAGTGCCGATCTTCGCTACAATGATAGATCATCTTACCCTTCGAAGAATATTAGGAAGAGTAAGGCTCCTTTATGAGTGGCTTTCTTTGTTGGGACGGTAGTTTTAGGGAAAGATTCTCGCTTCGGAAAACGTAAGGAAGCGGCATCTTCTAGTGATAGATCGGTATTGTATATGTGAAAAGTGTGATAGGAGCAGGGGAGCGTGGTGAGATACACTTTTCACATATACAATACCAATCTATCACTAGAACATGCTGCTTCCTTACATTTTCCGAAGCGAGAATCTTCCCTAAAACTACAGTCCAAACAAAGAAAGCCACTCATAAAGGAGCCTTACTCTTCCTAATATTCTTCGAAGGGTAAGATGATCTATCATTGTAGGGCATAACTTTATAGAATGATCTACCTATGAACGCCCCTTGCTTTGAGAGAACCCAGAAAGCCTTTCCTCACAATGTCTTAAATGGGTGGAATACAAGCTATCCAAAAGTAGTTTTCAATAGAGTTTACCATCCAAAAGAGATGTAAGAATATCTACCTCATAATCCTATGCTGCTCTGATAAAACCAACATCCCACTGATGAGAACCATTGGAAAATTGTAGATGGTTCACCACTGAAGCTTTTTTGACGAGCAAACCCATATTGCACTGGATAAATTGCCTGAAGGTTCTGTCTAATCACCGTACCACACATGATGCCAGAATTTTATCCTCGAACCATTTGCCACCTCATATCTAGTCAAACAAGAAAACTTCACTTAACAATGTCTGAATGTATTTCCAAAGTCCAACCTCAAATGTCCCATTTAACTTTTTAACAGATCCATCAATCCTACAAGCATCCATATTGAGCTTCCACCTCCACGTGCCATATACTTTCACTTTCAGAAGTATACCTCCTTAACCATTTCTCCAAAAGAGCTTCATTGAACATAGTTATGTTTTGAGGAACACGCATTGGTGTAGTGAAAAGGGACATACAATAAGTTGGCGAATTTGAAAAAGTATTCTTGATCAAAGTAATTCAATCTCCCTTTGACATGTATAGCCTCTTCCATCCAGCTCAACACTCCATCTTCTCCAGAATGTCATCCCAAATAGACTTTCGCTTGTGATCTAAATATGTTGTTGGCAAAGATGCCACCCTGCACCCAAGGATATTAAACAGAGTCGCTTTGTTGTTTTAGGTTAGTGTCTAGGATCTAGAACTTGGTTAACCTCCAATTATTAGGGCCTGCAACCTCATTGACATGATTATAATTGAAAATATCTAATTCATTACCTGGTTTCAATTATGTTATAAACTGCCTGAATGGCGTTATACTGTAAAGAAAAGAATATAGGAACTTTTTTAAAAATTATTGTGGTACTCCTTATAATGAGTTCTCCTATAGTTTACATTGCTTTAAGATTGTTTATGATCAATTTTTTTGCTTTTAATACTTTTATCGAGTATCTACGATGATAGTCTACAATGACCCCTGAAACACTTCTTGACTTGTGCATTGCAGACAGCTTTTGAGGATATCGAAAGGAAGACAGAAACGAACGTATGGTGTAATGGCCTCTGAGAGGGAAGACTTTAGCCTTTCTGGTCCATTACACCTAACTTCAGTTGACTGGTGAGAACTTCAAACGTAACACCGCCCCCACCCCAAACCCCCCCCCCCCCCCCCCAAAAAAAAAAAGAAAAGAAAAGAAAAAGAAAAAAGAAACAACATAAAAGGATAGATAAATAAATGTCCTGTTTAGTATTTTTACCCTATCTTTTTAGGTCTTAGGCATCTGAGGTTGCTTAAGATGATGCGAAGGGAGTGCTAGCAAGTTCAACTTATTGACTGAGATTGGTATGCTAGCTTGATGTCCAAACAATATAAAGATGGCTTGTTTCTCAGCCGTTTCATTGTTTTGCAAATACAATGTGGTCAGATTACACTAAACTGAAAACTACCAAAAGTTTCTGGTGCAATTTATAGGTTGCAACCATTACTCATAGGCTTCACCCCTTTCCCTCCTCTCTCTCTATATTCCCTCAAAGAGTGGCATGTGTTCTAATTACGCCCCAGATTTATATCTTAACATATCTAGAAGCTGGCGTCCATTTATTTATTAAGTTAAATGTGTTTGCCTCTTTTCCTTACTAGTCATTATTCGGTATATGCTTGTTGACATGACTTGATCCATTGTTTTGTAAGAATTTGAAGATACTGTTCTTCGCTAAATTTCCCAAAGATGGGCTGTTTTGTTGGATGCTGTTAACATATCTAGTCCAATGCCATCCAGTATTGGATTAGTTTAAAGTCAGCATTGGTTTTGCTGGATATCCTCTCTCTATTTGTAAGATCATGAGGGTAAAAGATTTTACATGCTATATCCAGGGAGAGTGCAAATGATCAAAGGTCTGTGGCTGCCTGTTTGGTTCAGGGTGTCTACATTCTTGAGCGGGACCGCCAAGAGAAACGTCAAGGTGCCCACGCCCTTGCTCCTCCTTGGTGGGAGTTTTTCCATTTTGGGTTGCTCCGTTGTCTCGTGGATGATGCTGATTCTTCCATCTTTGGTGCCATTTTTGAATTTAAACCTCCAGCATCTTGCTGTAACCACTCACTGGATGGAAGTCCACGATATGTGCTTGCTTTCCGAGGCACCATAACTAAGCTAGACTCCCTCTCACGGGATCTCGAGCTTGACCTCCACTTGATCCGAAATGGACTTCACCAGACATCTCGCTTTGAGATTGCTATGCAAGCTGTCCGAAACATGGTTGCTGCCGTAGGTGATTCAAATGTCTGGTTAGCTGGCCATTCCCTAGGGTCAGCGATGGTAATGCTTGCTGGAAAAAGTATGGCCAAGAGTGGCATCTTTCTCAAATCTTTTCTTTTCAATCCGCCATTCTTTTCTGCCCCAATTGAGAGAATCAAGTCTAAAAAACTGAAACATGGGATTCGATTTGCGACCAGTGTGATCACAGCAGGACTCACTCTTGCTATGAAGGCTAAACACCAGAATAATAGGGCACAAGAAGATCCATTTGCTGCTTTGTCTGCATGGGCCCCTTGTCTATTTGTGAACCCAGCAGATCACATTTGTTCAGAATATATTGGGTATTTTGAACACAGGAAAAAGATGGAAGAGATTGGAGCAGGAGGTATTGGGAGATTAGCGACCCAGAACTCGATAGGAAGTCTGTTAATAAATGCAATGGGGAAGGAGGCTGAGCCACTACACCTCATTCCTTCCGCAAGAATGACAATCAATGCAACTCCTTCCCGAGATTTTAAATATGCTCATGGAATTCATCAGTGGTGGGGACCTGATCTGCAGTTGCGGTCTGAGCTCTACAAATACAAATAGATGTTGCCATACTTATCGATGGTATTTGCTGAAAGACTTTCTATTGGTGTTGGTCCTCCTTTGTAATGGATTATAAAAGAAGTTTTTTTTTTTTTTTATCAGGTTCTTATCCTGCTACTTAGTGGTCTCAGCCGGTCAATTTGAACTTGTAGTGAAGGCTGTTTTATTTTATGGACAGATGAGGGTCAGAGACTATGTTTTGAAGCATGGAGCTTTGAGGCCACCGGTTCCTTTGACGGCCTCTAAATGTAATTTGAATTTGTTGTATGTGCTTAGAGCCATTCTTACATGTAAAGAGAACAAAATGATTGTTGTGTGTTTAAAATTTACTACTTTGGTATTTAATGTTTATAGTATTGTTACTTTTCATTTTAAATTTTGTCATCATTAATCAAAACTTCTAATGTGGTTAATTTGGCCTAGTTTATTAGTTATTATTATTATTATTATTTTAAAAATAAAGTAAACAAAATGACTTTTTACATTTTGAATAGGTAATAAGATATTACAATTATGATTTTATCATTCACTTTATAGTTAATAAATACAATCATACAATTTTATTATAATAAATTTTAATTTGAAAAAACTACCTTTCATTAGACTTAAAATTATAAATAATTATAAAAAGTTATAAATTAGGTGTTTTTTTATATATATATAAAATAAATATAATATTCATTTAGTAGAAAATATTACATATTTTAATCATTTTACCTCCTGTTTGTCAGAGAGAGAGAGAGACAGAGAGCGCGCGAGCCCCGTGTCTCGTAAACAAGTAGACGGACATATCTTGCATCCACCAGCAAGCAAAACAAGAAGAGGTGGAAGATCCGAGCCTGCATCTCCACGGTGCCGCCACGATCATTGAGGAAGAGTTGATACATTTCAAGTCATTCAATCACTCTCAACCTTTACAAATTGAATAAAATTTTTTCGGAATGACTCTCACCTATACGTCTTCAATCCAAGGGGAACGAACGAACCACGTCCCCGAATTGAAACGACACCATCTTTCCCAAGAACTCGCCTTTAATGTACTACAACGAAACTGGTCCCGGGATTCCGCAAGTTCCTGTCATCCTATGCACTCTAATGGAGACAACTTCCATACCGTTTATCAACAGCCACCAACTCTTAATGCGAATTTAACTTCAATCCCCTTACATTTCAAGCTTACCCCTCCGCCTATTCCATATTATCTGCTCTATCTGTAATTACTTCAAGGTACGTTTCTCTTATGTTCTCATGTTTTTTCTCTTTATCTTTCATTTCTCCGATTCTTTTGGTATTCGAAATGAGTCATCAGAGTGTCGGTTCGATTATCAATCTTGGACAGTGTTCACAAAGAGAAGTCCCAACTCTAGCAATGGATTCGGGTTGAGTTGGTTTTTGTATGGAAGAAATCAAAGCTTTTTTCACAAAATGACTTCTTAGAAACCATAGGGAGAATGAAGGAGAGGAAATAGGGCTTTGTTTTTCCAGTGTTTATTTTTTGATAAGTAAAAGATATTTGTATTAATATGATTAGGCATAGCCCGACTACACTGGGGTATAGAAGAGCTTTCAAGAGGGAGAGATATAAACAAGAAAATCATGAAAATTTAGGCCATTACAATTTACAACACTCGCCCAAAGGAACAAAATTTTAACAAAGAACATTCTAATCTCTTCCAATGTTCGCTCCTTATCTTTAAAAGTCCAATCCTTTTGTTCCTTCCATAGGCACCAAAGAATATATATAGGAATTATCTTTCACATGGCTGGGATTTGTGGAATCCCGTCCAAATTCTTCCAACTGGTCAGGAGCTCAACCACTGTAGAAGGCATAACCCAAGCTAACTCCAATCTTCTAAAGACATCATCCCATAGCGATCTAGCAGCCTCACAATGCAGTAGAAGTGATCTAGAGTCTCTCCATTCTTTCTGCACATACAACACCAATCCACAACAATCACCCGACATTTTTGTAGATTATCCATAGTCACCAATGTAGCTGTCCAGGCGAAAAAGTTCGCATTAAGAGGCGCCTTGTTTCTCCAAATACTTCTCCATGGAAAGCTATTCTGCTGTGGATTGATGAGGGTCTTATAAAAGGAGCGGACAGAAAAAGCACCTTTTCAAGCAGGTGTCCACCACAGGTCCACAGCTTATCTGTACCCTGCTTACTCAGTCTCATGGCATACAAGGTTCTGAAAAAATCAGCAAAACTGTCAACTTTCCAATCATGAGCCACCCTCATAAAATTCACATTCCACTGGATTGAGTCACTGACTTGCCGGACATCTCCATGAGATGCACAACTGATGCTTCCTGTTCACACGCAATCCTGAAAACTGTAGGAAATGTGTACTTAAGAGCTCGATCTCCGCACCATAAATAATTCCAGAATTTTATTCTAGATCCGTCACCCATCACAACTCTAGTGTGTCAAGCAAATACCCCTCACCCTCTTCCTATGTGCTTAGATATGTTTATTATGATGGGTTTGTTTTGTTTTGGTTATCTTGTGCAAAGCTTAGATCTTTTTGGGCAATTGGTCTGAGTTTAAGACACCGTGGTGGTTTAAGGAACCAAAAGTTGGCAAGAAACAAAAAGAAACTGTATTATTTGGGTCAAATTTGAGTAAATTATATCAGTTTATTGTAAAAGCAGCATATGTTATGTTCAAGAGAGAATGAATTGACATAAATTATTTGGTTTTCCTCTGCCTTATGAAACTTTCATCTTCCCACATCATTATTGTTGTTGCTACACAGTTCACTGCAAGATGAAAAACAAAGACATTGTTAGCTAGCTTTACTGTAGCATTTGTTATGATGCTTAAGGGCGATAAGGGTCAAGGATCTACATGAAAAGGTGTGTGGTTGACCTACAGTAACCAATGTTTCTGTATTTATCTAAAGCTTTCTTTTTAAAATAACAAGACATATTCGGTTGATTTCTTATAAGTAATATTTGGTTGAAAAGTAAGAAAGATGGGTATAGTTGGTCCTAATTTATGAAGCCTGAAGTGACTATCTGCATGTGGGTGGGTGGGGGTTCCAATCTCGATCTGTTGATTTGGCTTAATTCAGTACACATCATCGAAGAGCGTACTCTATAATCAATAAGCAAAAGGACCCTTGGAATTGAGTAGGTGTTAGAACATGCTGAAGATCCCGAAACAAGCCTGGTGCTTTTCGAGTTTTCCTTGAATTTATCGAAAAAGAAGTTCGTTTCATCTGTTTGTTCATTAATTTTTATGATGTTCACGTCGGAAACGTATTCTTGGATATTTTTTAAAGTACTTTTTGTTTAGATGACTTGCTAAAGCAAATAAAAGTTCCCTGAAGGGTATAGTTGTTCTGCGATTGTTTAAGATAAATTGTTTGCTGTTGCTTACTAAAAAATATAAATTGTTTCCTGATTTAGTTCTTGTATCTAGCATACACAAGAAAAATCTATGAGGACCACTGAGCAGTTTATTTCCTTTCCACATGCATTGCAGAAGAGCTTTTGAGGAGATCAAGAGAAGACAGAGGGACATCAAGAGGGAGAGAGAGAGAGGGACATGTGGTGTAATGGCCTTTGAGAGGAACGCCTTTAGCCTTTCAGGACCATTACACCTAACTTCTGTTGACTGGTGAGACCTTCAAACCTCCCCCTCCCCTAACCTCTCCAAAAAAAGGAACACTGAAATAAAGAAAATATCCTGTTTAAATTTTACTTTTGTCTTAGGTCTAAGGGCTTTTGCTTGATGCTAACATAACATAATTTGTTCATTTCATAGAGCAAGGGAATAGTTTTAAGTTCTCATTGGTTTTGCTGGATGGTCTCTTTCCATACTTCCAAGATGATGAGGGAAAAAGATGCTATCTGTATATGCAGGGAGTGTACACATTACCGAAGATCTGTTGCTGCCAGTTTGGTTAAGGGTGTCTACATTCTTGAGTGGGACCGCCAAGAGAAACTTCAAGGTCCCCACGCCCTTGCTCCTCCTTGGTGGGAGTTATTCCAATTTCGGTTGCTCTGTCATCTTGTGGATGATGCTGATTTTTCCATCTTTGGTGCCATATACGAATTCAAACCTCTGGCATCTTACTATAACTATTCAGGGGATGGTAGTCCACGATATGTGATTGCTTTCCGAGGCACCTTACCTAAGCCAGGCTCCCTCTCACGGGATCTCGAGCTGGATCTCCACTTGATGAAAAATGGACTTCATCTAACATCTAGATTCGAGACTGCTATGAAAGCTGTCCAAAACATGGTTGCTGCTGCAGGTGCTTCGAGTGTCTGGTTAGCTGGCCATTCACTAGGGTCAGCAATGGCAATGCTTGCTGGAAAGACAATGGCCAAGACCGGTATCTTTCTTGAATCTTTTCTTTTCAATCCACCGTTCTTTTCTGCCCCCATCGAGAGAATTAAGGATAAAAAAGTAAAGCATGGGCTTCGAATTGCAAGCAGTGTGGTCACAGCAGGACTCACTCTTGCTTTGACTGCTAAACATCAAAGGAATAGGGCAGCTGAAGATCCATTTGCTACCTTGTGCGCTTGGACCCCTCGTCTATTTGTTAACCCAGCAGATCCAGTTTGTTCAGAATATATCGGGTATTTCAAACACAGGAAAAAGATGGAAGAAATGGGAGCAGGAATCATTGAGAGGTTAGCAACCCAGAACTCGATCGGGAGTCTGTTAATGAATGCAATGGGGATGGAGGCAGAGCCACTACACCTCATTCCTTCTGCAAGTCTAACAATCAATTCAACTCCTTCCGGGGGTTTCAGACAAGCTCATGGAATTCATCAGTGGTGGGGACCTGATCTGCGGTTGCGTTCTGAGCTCTACAAGTATAAATAGATGTTGCTATAGTTATCAGTATTATTTGCTGAAAAAATTTCTAGCTGTGTTGGAGATGAATTGTTTTGGTCTTCCTCGTAATTGATTATGGAAGCACTTTTGATCAGTTTCTTATGCTGTAACCGAGTGATGGCAGCCAGCCAGACGGTCATTTTGAAATTTTGAACCAAAGCTGTATTTGTTTTATTATTATGGACATTTAAGGGGTGAATCAAAGATTCGAATTGCACCATTGTATGTACTTAATTAGAGCCATATTTAACAAAAATATAATGCCTTGTAACATAAGAAACGATTCGTGATATGGATTGCAACTTTTAAGGTAATTTCGTATGTATATTTTTTTAATCTAACAGTTTAAATTTTAATAGTTTAGTATATATTGTCCCTATATGAATATGAGTAATACTAAGGTCTCGTTTAGATAGTGAAAATGTTTCATTTCATTTCATCTTATTATTATAATTTTTTCAAATTCCTACACAAAATATAATTAATAATTCAATTTTTTTAATTTTTAAAATAATAATAATATTAAAAAATAATATTTTGTTTAACTTTTAACTTTCATCTCAATTCATTTCATTTCAACTCACTATCTAAATCGGACCTAATGCTAATATAATATTATATTGTATAATTTTTACGCATTCTTTTTAAAAAAACTAGATTCACTTTTAAAAAAATAATTTTTTTATATAAAATTTAAATTTATTCACTTTTTTTTTTAAATATTTAATATTTATATATTTTTTATTGTAAATATATTTCTCTTTTTTTTTATATAAAATTTAAATTTATTCACTTTTTTTTTTAAATATTTAATATTTATATATTTTTTATTGTAAATATATTTCTCTTTTTTTTATATATAAAATTTAAATTTATTCACTTTTTTTTTTAAAAAAATATTTAATATTTATATATTTTTTATTGTAAATATATTTCTCTATTAATATACTTGATTCAGGACGTCCAAAAGACGCTGCTGTGTGCCCGAGTTAGTGGACTTCTGTGGTCTGGAAAGGCGTAAAATCGCTGCTTTGTTTAAAGAAAATATCGATATTCGATAATGCTAGGCCAAGGTTTTATTTTATACTTTTTTTATTATTACAAAAGTGGAAAAATAAAGGAATATATGACGTCGTTTTCTCTACTGTTGTCGAGGAATAAATAAGCAAGCAGCCCAAAGGGGGAGGGCGAGTTAGCGGTCAATGACGGGGGCTTTTACCCGAGCGGTGAGCCTTAACTGTAGAAAATGATTAGTGAAGTGCTGCAAAGAAAAAAAGAAAAAAATTTGATTAAAATAAAAAGTTTAAGCAAAAGATGTTTACATATTTAAAATAATATTATTAATTAGATTATAAAGTTTTTTTTTATTATAAAATTAATTTGATGTATTACATTAAGAAATATCAATGAATAAACTTGAGATTTAGAAAAAAATAATTTATTGCCAACTGCCAATTTTTTCGAAGAACACATACTCTCTTTCAGAGATAAAACATAAAATTTTGAAAAATGTTCTCAAATTTTGTATGGTCAAACATTCTCTAAAAACAAACATTCATTTTTTTAATCTCATTCCATCTCTCATTATTTTGTTACTGTTCATTGACAGTGGAAAGAGTGAGTGCAATAACGAACTTGACTCCTTGGCCTTAATCAAAGACCCGTGTTGAAATAGAGAGAATTATGAGAAATCTTAGAAGTATGTATTTCTGTGTATATTAAACTATATAAAGGAGGTCAATATATAGTGGAATATGGCCAAATCAAATAGGAAAAAACAACTAAAAGAAAATATTCTAACCTAGCATAACTACAGAAAATTAAGGATATGATCTAGCATAATTCTAGGAAATTAAGGATGTGATCTAATATTTTGGTATGTTCTAAGATACAAATAGACTAACAACCTACATGAGTTTTGAGGCCTCCATTGTTCGAGAAGATGTTTCTGAAGTCGATTGTGCGTCGTGGCTGTCCTCCACCACCTCCTTGACGGCAAATATTGGTCGTCGGATCATTTCTTCGGTCTCAGATTGGTGACCATGGATTGGTTACTGGGTGGATTTTGGAAATTTTTCTTCAAAGAGCTCCATGGGGGAAGAGGCTCAGCAACACCATCCATGTAGGAGGGCGGTCATTGATATCGCGTGGAGGAGAGAGAGAGAGAGGGGGAGGACAAAAAGTGAGGCAAAGTGTTGTGGGCAAGTGAGAGCTGATATTTTTTCTTCCCATCTTTTTCAAATATTGTTTCATAAAATATTACCCAAAAAAATACACATAATTAGGGGTCTCAGTTTTTCTTATTTATTAAATACTACAAAAATGTCAAAACCTTTTAATCTCATCTTTATAAACAAACACACATTTTAACAAAATTATCTCATCTCACCTCAACTCACATATCTCAATACTATTAACACATATCTCAAAAAATTTCATTTCATTTACGAAAACAAACGGGGCAAACAAGAGTGTATCTACCGATATTTTTTAAGTACTTTTAACTATTGATTTAGGCCTCGTTTGGATACTGAGATGAAATGATATAGTTTTATATGAAAATTAAAAATTAGATAAAGTATTGTTAGAATGTTATTTTTTTAATATTATTATTCTTTTAGAATTTAAAAAAGTTGAATTATTTATTATATTTTGTGTGAAAATTTAAAAAAATTATAATGATGAAATGATATAGAACCGTTTCTGCATTCAAACATGGCCTTAATTTTCTTGAGAGGCTCGTGTAGATATTGAGAGAATGTAAAATAATTTGTAAATAATAATAAAAATAATAATTAAATAATCCAAAACTATGACCCAATGTTATGTTTAATTTTTGAATCAAATTCTACTCAATCATACACTAATTATTGATAAAATCTACTACTTTTTCATAACAAAATTAAACTAATCTCAACCTAATTCATACATTTCAAGCTAAAAAGTTAGATTTGTATCAACCTTAAAAAGTTAAACTCATTTTAATGAGACCCATAAAATATTACGATCTCGTTTGGTTATACAGATGAGATGAAATGAAAGTTGAAAATTAAATAAGCTATTGTTAAAATATAATTTTTATTTTAGGATTTGAAAAAGTTAAATTATTTATTATATTTTGTATGAAAATTTGAGAAAATTGTAATAATTATATGAGATGAAATGAGATTGTTATATAAACCAAACCATTTCAATTTTCATCTCATCTCTTATAATTGTTATAATTTTTCCAAACTCCTATATAAAATATAATTCAATTTTTTCAAATCTCAAATAAAATAATATCAAAATTTATATTTAACTTTTAACTTTTATTTCATTTTATCTTGTATCATCTATATAATCAAACGAGATCTTATTATTTACAATACAACTTAACTCATTTTAACATTCAAATGTAACCTTAAGTTAAAGTGAGATGACTAATTGTTTTAGAAAAATAATTTATACCTAACATTTTTTATAATATATTTCACAATAATGTATTAAATGATAAATAATTTTATAAAACATTTTATAAAAATAACATTGTTTTATAAAAATATCTTTTATCTTACAATATTATTACGAAATATGTAGTGGACACATATTTACTGTTTAATACTCTTTTTTTTAACTTTGCTGGGCCAACGTGCAGATTAGACACAGAGACAGGGCAGAGAGACAAAGGACCTAATTTGCATTGGGATTCGAGTGCCCTTTTTTTTTTTTTTTTTTTTTTTTGAGATTTAATTCGAGTGTCCTTTGTCTGGGTGTTCCATTAGCCCGCTCCCTCCAAAACCACCACGCAACGATCACTCACAAATACGCTTAACACTACCGCCAGGAATTAAAAAAAAAGTTAATATCGATCTCTATTTCTGTTTTTTAGGTTGAGGTTGGGTAGGTTGGTAATTTTAGATATTTTGTAAATAATAATAAAATATTAAATAATAATAAATTATAACGAATAATAATAAAAAGTAATAAAAAAATAATTAAAAAAATTCTATACTATCATCCTACTCTCATCTCATTAATGTAAAAAGTGATATATTTATCACTATTAAATAATTATTTATTACATACTTTTTATCATTTAATAGTGATGAATGTATCACATACTACTTAATATTTACAAAATATGATAAAAGTATAATGCATAACATTATTCATTCTAAAATACTCCAATATCCAAACTAAGGCTAAGGGTGCGTTTGGATGTTGAAGTGAGTTGAGTTAAGTTGAGTTTAGATAATAAAATATTGTTAGAATATTATTTTTTAATATTATTATTGTTTTAAGATTTGAAAAAGTTGAATTGTTAATTATATTTTATATTGAAATTTGAAAAAATTATAATGATGAGAGAGATGAAATGAGTTTGGTTGGACAACCAAACGAAGCCTAAATCAACTAAATACGGAGTTTACTCAGTTTAGGGCATCAAACTTTGCTTACCTCCCAATTAATCTCTCTTCATGATAAAAAAAAAAAAGCAAACCCAAAAGCATGTATCAGCTTTCTACTTAATTCCTTTTAACACTCCGAAGACTACCCAAAACTCTCTTCCTCAAAGCTTAAGAAAATGGAAAAAAAACAAAAACAAAAACAAAAACAAAAAAGCTGGAAAAAACAAACGCTCTACCTGAAAGCTCAAATGCAGATGCTTTTAGCAGAAGATTAATGAGTTCTTTTATACACTTTTTCCTAACAATTCTGGGTAGTGCTAAAAATTTGATACCAAAAAACAACCAAAATCCCCAAAAGAAAAACTAACTACAATTACACGAAAGATGGAAGAAATAAGTGTTAGCAGTGGAAACCCAAGACAGATCCATCACTCACAGCGACGACGACCTTGCAGCCCGCTCTAGCGTCCACGTGATGCGTGAAGAAGTGCAGCACTCGAACCCGGCCCGCCATCTCCAGCCGTGACTCGATCTCCATGGTTGGCCCGATCCGGAACCCACCCCCACCGCCGGCAACTCCGCCTCCGGGGAGGAAGCTGGAGGTTCCCATGACGTCAACAGTACTCTGCGGAGCCGTCGTCAGCGGGAAGGACTGGACGGCGAAGGTGGCAGCCATGTACTGAGTGCGGCCGGCGTCGATCTTCTCTGCGGGTATGAACAAGAAACCGACCTGCCTGCTGGCGTAGAGTAGCCGGAGGGTGCTGTCGTAGTGGGAGAAGACGGCCCGGTTGGGGTTATGGACGGCGACGTACTGGGAGAAGGTGAAGTTGACGGTGCCGTTGGAGATGGAGAAGGTGGGAAGCTGAACGGCGTTGACAGAGATCTTGGGGTCGTGGGGCTTGAAGACGGTGAAGTAGACGATGAGGATGATGATGAGAACGAAGATTAAAAAAATGGTGGCCACAATGCATGAGGCCAGGTTGGTATGACCGGAGGGCGGCCTATGGGGCTTGCTCATGGCTCAAGATCGAGCACGAGGATATCTGCGAGTATCCGAGTGAGAGAGATAAGGACCGGGAAAAGCCTGTCTGTATGCAGCGTTGTGGTAAATATATATAGAAATATTTTAATAAAAAATAGATTGATATAATTTTATACGTTTTATTAGATTATAAAATTATTTTTATTATAAAATAAATTTAATAAATCATATAAAATTATGTCAATTTATAAAATTATTTTTATATAATCTATTTGTGGCTATTCAATATCCATATATATAAGGCAGGAAAGAGGAATCAAGACTAGTAGCCTGCATTTTCTATAAAATTTTGAACTTTTATTAAAAATGAGACTAAATTTTGGTTCATTGGCTTCTGATAATTTAGGGTATATGTTATAAAATTGATCAGAATTTGGAAGAATGAAACATAATCTATTCTTTTAATTATTACTTCTTGTTAAGGTTTGTTTTGTAACCACCAAGTTCAAGAGGGAGAAAAAATCATTCTTAACCCACGATGATAATTCAGACCTTTGTTGGTGCCATTTGAAGCCTATGAGAGTGGTCCAGAGTAATGGACGGTATCCGTACGTACATTCATAGCAATAAATAGAAAATAAATATAGTAAATATAAATAGAGAGAGACACATATTCACATAGTTTAATAAACAAGATCTACGTCCATAAATCATTTGGAGTACAAATTCACTATAATAAAAATATTTATAATTTCTCGTATTTTATTGTACAAATAGAGTCGAAATCCCAACTGCCTGAAAAAAATAATAAAATTTAAACTTCCATCTAAAGGTTGAAGACGCTATCTCACTAAGTCACCTAGAAGTCCATTTTCTCAACCAATTTGATCCTTTTTATTGACGTCCGTTACTGGAAGGTGAAAGAACTCCATTTTATATCACTTCGTTATTCTCTTTTAGGTGCCTGAACCTTTTCTCTCTTTTTTATTTTCTCCCAATACTTTCATCTTTTCCTTGACTTCCCCCTGATTTCAATTGTCTCTTGTCCCATCCTTATCCCCTTGTCTTCATCTCTCACTTCCTTTGTGATGAAATCCCTCATTTGGGTTCGGCCTAAGGATGTCATATAAGCCAAGGGCATTTTACCCCCTTCCACTCCTGTTTTAAGTGATTTTGATGTTAACACCTCAATATATATGCATTAGAGAACTGTGAGCACATAAGCTAAAATAGACATTTCACAATTGAGATGTGCTAATATTGTTACTAATCTATCGCATTTTTCATATAGTATTTAGAATGACTTGTAATATTTCATACTAATTGATAAATATACGTGGTGTAAGAGATCTTATATTACTTGAAAATGAGAAGTTTTTATTATTTATAATGGTTCTAACGAGATTATAATTATATAATTAACCGGACATTTTAAAGAATATGTCCAGACATAGTTTAGACCTCCCTTAAGCGTTACACATTAACTAGTTATAGGTAAATTATATAATTATGCTCTTTTTATTAAATATTAAATGTAATGTTTAATTCATTTGCGAATTTTGTTATTTTTTTAGTTTTAAGTTTTATGATAAAAGAAAAAGGTCATTGAAATGGTGTGATGTTCAACTTTGACACTTGCTTTTGTTTTGTGTTTGGAAAACTTCTTTTATGTTTTTTTTCAGTCCTGTCATAGAGGTGGTTTTGGTTCAGCGTACACCAGTCTTAGAATGTGTTCCCTTCAGGAAGTAAATAGGAACACAAACTCGGTACTGATGAGCTTAGAATGTGGAATTCAATTCCCTTTTATTGATCAGAAGTGAGAATAAACTCACTTTGAATGGTACAATACAATCCGTTGCTTCTTTCTGCAATATTTTATTTTATTTTTTTTAAAAAGGGAAAATTCTGCATCCACCGAAGCTGCAGTAAGAGAAAAGTTATGATTGATGTTTTATTTTATTTTTGATATTTTTTTACTTAACTGTTGAGAAAGTATTCTTATGAAATTCGGTGGAAAAATGACATGTGATGGGGTCGGTTTGTGGGTGTTGGAAAGGGTTGGCAAGGCACCAAACTCAGAGTCACTCTGACTGAATAATTGTGTGTCAGGACGACTCAAGGAGGGGTTTGGCAGTTTGCCAACTTACAATAGCGAGCTATTATTTGCCATCATTTTTCACCTTCTGAAAGTTACTATTAATTCAAATTAATTTTTTTGTGTGTATTTTTTATTTTTTAACTGTTAAAAAAATACACAAATATAGTCGTGATAACATTTTTAATTATTTAAAAAATAATATTAGATATAGTCATAAGTTATGCAAATACTGTATATTTCTTTTAAAAAAAGTAAAATCTACTATTAAAAATTAATTTTTTCTTGTGACTTTTATATTTATTCACTTTTCAAAATGAGTGCTGTGTTTGTGTACTTTACTGCAAATATCAATTTTCTTCCTTGCAATAATGCCTGAGAACTCATGCTGCTATGCTGTGTAATCATACATAACATCATGCCCTAACAAGCAAGGCACTTCATCGACGAGCCCGTTTGGATAGTGAGAATATTTCATCTCATCTCATCTCATAATTACAGTTTTTTTAAATTTTTTCACAAAATATAATAAATAATTCAATTTTTTTAAATTTTAAAATAATAATATTATTATTAAAAAATAATCTTCTAATAATATTTTATTCAACTTTTAATTTTTATCTAAAACCATCTCATCTCATCTTAATATTCAAACCATACCTAAAAGATCCATATATGAGTTTATAAGAAGAAATGGTGACAATGAACTTGAAGAAGAAGATGCAAGTGAAGTTATAGATTGAGGAGCTTGGGCTCATTTATGGTGGGGGAGATATATCGATTAGAAATTTTTTTCTCGTCAGTTACTATTTACCACCCCACACCTTATTAAAAATATCTTCATACCCTATAAAAAATTATAGGTGTAGGGTGTGAGAGTTAATATTAATTGATGCATAGTAAATCTCATATAGATTATAGCCATTTGGATTGAAGTTATACGTTTGATATCCCTATCTAGCCGAGTAGTTACCTAGGGCCTGTTTGGAGTTGGTTAGGAGTCTTAAAAAATGCTTAAATAGTTTTAAAAGTTTTTTAATGAAAAAATAAAGTTATTTGAGTGTTACATATTAAAGTACTTTTTAATCTCAAAAAAACTAAAAAATATGTTTGAAAACAAGTATCATTTTAATGTTTTTCCTAACTTGCTTTTCCGGAAAACTTAGGATGGAGTTCAAATTTTAAAAAAGACTATTAATGGACGAAAATTTCTATACAACTTTCAGATAATTACAACTTTCAAACTTTTAAGAATATAGTCAAAATCTTTAAAAAATCATATGACTATCATTTCTACTTCAGAAAGTACTTTTTAAATTTATTTCCAAACAAATATAATATTTTTTAAAGTGCTTTAAATATATAGTTATCAAACAATAAATAAACTTTTAATAGTAGAACTTATTACTTAAAATATAAATGATAAGTTCTAAAATTATAAGTTATATTTTTTATCACAATGTCAAACATGCACTGCACTTAGAAAAGACCTAAGATGGGCCTCTAAATTATATACCACATCATGAAATAGATTAGGATCCACTCAGGCCCATCTGCAATATTTCGAATTTCCAATACTATCAGTGATATGATATACGTACAATACACCTGGCTTTCATAGCATGCTGATGTGTTCATGCAATTTATAACTTAAACAACAACCATTTAAAAATGTATCACATCAATTAATATGACTTGAAAATAATAAATCTAAGATGAAAAAGAGCTATTTGCTGCTAACTCAAGAAATATGAAAAAAAGGAAAATGAAACACACTGTGTCACTGCCTTCTCACTCATTCTCATTTGGAGTTATACAAGATAATCCCGGAAGGCAATGGAACCTGAGCACAATACATACTCCTATTAAATCTCAATTGCCTAGAGTCATTAGAATCCATTTTCTTCGGATAACATTGAAACAGTTCAGGATTCCAACCGTCAAGAAACACTTTACAGACTTTGGTTGGCTAGCCAACCAACAGCCCCTTCTTGGAAGAAATCAAGATTGAAGATTGACATTTCTGTACACGGCAACGAAGTATCTCATATAATCCTGAAGAGCACATCTTATTCATAATTTTTTCTCTTTTTTTTTAGGTTTCGACATCCCAATACAACCCCAGGTAACAGTTGACAGAAGTAAAGAGAAATAGCTTCAAGCCTATGCATAAAAAGATAAGCCATCCACATTTTGTATGACAGTCAGTCCATCCAAAGATGGACCATTTAATAATACAAACCAGAGTTTTTATTTAGCCTGTTTATCAAGATGGGAATCCATGATCCGGAAGACAGCTTCAAGGAATGCAGCCTCACTCATGCCAGGGAGCAAGGAATCCTTGGCTTCACAAACAATCTTCTCTATAACAGATTCCTTTGTCACAGTTTCCCTGCACATAATGCTTCCAATGGCAAAGGGAGTGAGACCTCTCTTCACTCCTTTCTTCAGAAGCGTGGTGGATATACTGAGCGTGCGGGCACACTCAAGTGTAATGTCCCATCCATAAAATTTCAGTAGTGCTAAATCTTGTTCAGCATCTAGAGAATTTATGTACTCAATGGTGGCAGGAGAGTAAGGTTGGCGAGCTTGAGGCCAGTAAAGCCATTCAAAAGTACAATCTTCAAACTGCAAAAAGGGCAAATCGGCTTATAAGTAAAACCTAATCGATCTCAATTATTGTGAAAGAAGATAACAACTTGTTTACTCCAGTCACGTTGGTGGGTAATAACAATTGCTACATAACTACAAAGTGCATCAATTGTTACACGTGTTTTGATATCAGCAACAAAAACTGCATCTCAAGTTCAAGAAGCTCATAAAATCATTATACAAAACAAAGCTAAGCAAACAAAAAACTTTTAGCACAAAATCATGGAATTGTACACACATGCTGTTAATTTTGCTTACCATGAAAGTATGAACGAAATGGGATCTAAGCATATTTCAAAGTTAAAAAGAGACCAGAAAATCAGTTATTTTATATGCCAGTCAGTTGTTATTCTTAGACTCAACTTAATTCCTACTTTTGCCAGAGCATGGAGGTAAAACATATAATGCATTAAACAATTAAAAAGAGCCGATGCGAAAAGGAGAAGATACATACATTTTCAGGTAAGCAGTATCCATGATCAATTGGAATGAGTACATTCTTCCCCTCCTCCCCTTTGCGGAACAATATGTTGCCAGCATGCCTATCTGCATTTGCCATTCTAATATCAAACACACTGATCTTATGTACCTCATCCACGGGGAAAGCCCCGGGACCAATATCCTCGCAACTACCATCATTCTTCATGAACAATTGCAATGAGCCAATCTTAACATTCTTTGACGTGCAATTATACCCTCCTGGATGATTAAATCCTTGGTGCAAGCAGCGAACCATGGTTGTCGGGGGTACACTGGCAAATCCCATTGCTTCGCCTGATAGCATGCGAGGTCCAGCCCTAGGATGATCCAATATGTAAGCAGCAACTTCCCTCAATGCTCCTTCTCCTACCTTTGTTCCCCTCTTCAACCCTTCACCATTTGATGACACGGGTAGGCCTCTGGGATTGTGAACGGCCATGGGCTCCTCATCAATGGGCTTGAAAACGGAAACATATTCCTGACCAGATGAATCTTGCATGAAATAAGCTCCTCCGGTGCCTTCAAAGGACCTGATAGGTTGATTTCCTTTCTCTAAACCAGCGAATGCAGAGTTAATCATATCCCGAATAATAGAGGGAAATTCTACCTTTGTATTAACAACGATCGGTTCCAACCAGAAATCTCCACCTAGTGGCTCCCTCGTAACTTCGTGAAGCGCCCCGGGTTGCTGATCTCCTCCAAGTCTGTCATGGTTCTCTTCAGTTGCAGTTGCAGTTGCTGCCACAACCAAAAGTTCCAACTCCTTCTCAACAGGCTTGGCTCTAAATTTTGCAGATTTCTGAACAACCAAATGAACCACAGCATCGTTATCCTTGCATATATCAGCAACACGTATCTGGTCGTTGAGCTTCTCGCCGTTACAAAAAATATCTTGGTCCTGAAGATTAACAAAACCTTTCCCCTCCTCCTTCCGAATGCGTTGCTTGAGATACCCTACATTACGATACCGATCTACTTGAAACACAATCTCTTTCCCACAAATGGTCCTAACGGTGATGAGTAGGAGATCGGAGAGCCTTAGGACCAAATGTAGAACATCCCCACCAGTGACACCATAGTCCTTGATAAGATCATCGTTCCGGGCCAATTCCCTGCCTGCATAAACTAACTTTTGCTTCTTCACTACGAACCCTTTACATTTCTGAATTCTAAGCTTCACTGACGTTATCGAGTCGGACTCCAATACACGCATAGGAATCACTGAACCGGCAACAGTAAGGTATATTAGGATCGATTCTCGAGAGCAAGGTTCTGGTCTGCTTATGAAATTTCCGGCAGAATTAACAAGCTCTTTGCGAATCGGAGTAATATCAGCAATAGACATCGTTCAGATATCTTGAAAACCCACAAGAAACGCAGGGTCTGTTTCTTGTTGAGTTACAAATCTGAAATTACGAGGATTCTCAAACCTATAATAAACCCATCAATATTTACAAACCCAACGAGGCCCTTCGATCAAAGAAACCAACTTTCCATAAGATGTTCTAAAAAACGTGAAGATTATATAATAAGAGAACACGGGAATCGGAATCTAAATCCCCAGAAGGAATTAAAATCCCAGAGATTCAAGAACAAACCCTTGTTACATTGCAATAAGATGGAAACCCTATAACCCAAAACTGAGCGGAAAAAAAATTCTTGGAGCTCCTGGGGCTGGCTTCAAAGATGAATATTCTCCAACCCCAAGAGAGAAACATAATCTTTGCAATTCAGGATCCCGGTCTGGGACATGACGGGTATTTGTCAACCTGTTGGGGACTAAAACCTCTCGAAAAAAAGTATAAGGATGAGCAATGCGATGGAGAGTGGATTCTCACCGGAGGAAAAGAATCGAAGGGAAATGGACAAAGACTGAGAGCTTTTAAATGGGGAGAGAAACTAATGGGTGGCGACTAATCGCAGATGAATTGATCCAGTGTTTTCTAAATTCCCCGAATTGGTGTGTCATCGGTTTCGATTGGTGCGAGGTTTTCGCCAAGGTTTATCTGGTCCGAGAAAATTGTCGCCGAGGAGACAGGGAAAAAGAGAATAGAACGGAATTGTAGCCGTTGGCTTTAATAGAAGTTTTGACCCATCGACAACCGGGACAGGATTTCGAAAGAATTGTTTTTTTAAAAAAACAAAATGAAAAAAAGACAGGGACCTGACGACGTTAATTGCTTTGTAACGGCCGTTTATTTATACAAAAGAAAAAATATTTAACAAATCTATTTTTTCTTCGTACATATTAGTAAAGAATATTGGTAACTTAGGATTATAATAAATCTTACAACGAGTGATATATTGACTTATTGAATTTTTAAGTAGTAAAATTCTTACTAAAAAAATTAAGGGCTTGCTTGTACACTTAGAATATCTCAGAATGTGTAAATAATAATAAAATAATTTTTAAATAATAGTAAAATAGTTTAAGTTGAGATATTTTATTTGATTTTAGAAAAAAAAAAAAAAAAAAGTTGAATACAATTTTATAAAGTTTAAAAATTGTTTGAATATTATTTTTGTTTTAAAATTTGAAAGAGTTATATTATTTTTTATATTTTATTTAGAAGTTTAGTAAATCTGTAATGATTAGGTAATTATTAAATAAAAAAGTTAAAGATTTTCAATTAAAAAGTACATTTCTATTTTAGTGATTTTTGTAAAGAAAATATATGAGAATACTTGAAAACACATTGTTACCAAACAAGGCGTGAGACACCCAAAGGATTTTTTTAAAAGAAAATTGTTATCATTTATTCATCAGAAAAACTTATATTCATAACCGGATATATTCTAGAATATTCCCACATCAAATATGATATTATAAACTAAAATAATGTATTTGAAATTTCACTAGTACATTATTTTCTTTTGTAATTGGCCTAGTCTTACTATTGTTGATACTCTTAAAAGACAAACGTCTAAGAGACAGTATTCTTTGTCTAAACAGAGACTCAACCTCACTTTTCATAGAAAGAGATGACTCTACCTCTACAGATAAGCTTTCGAGAGACGAATTCTTTTTTTTTTTTAATTAACAATAAGGAAACTAAAAGGAAAGTATTAAGATAGATGCAAACAAGAATGAATTACAGTTTGAACCAACTCTAGTAGAATTCGAATTGATTGTAAAGTAATTTATAAAATGTTAAATTATTAAAAATAATTAATGGGATATTTGATTTTATTTTAAATATTAAAAAATATTATCTATACTTATAATTTTACTTATATAATTATATGTGTTGATGTGCCACTTACGAAAAATAGTAAAAATATTAAAATTTGAAATCCAAATATAAAAAAGAAAACACTAATAAAATATGTCTGTCGGTAAATACGTATAATATTAGACGTAAAATTAATGTGTAAAACTGCTCTTAAATATTTATACTTTCATATTTGATTTTAATCAAATTTTATACATTAAAATTCTTTAAAGAATCACAACAATACGAATGACTACGTGTCATGTGTCATTTATTTAATAATTTTAAAGTAGACTATCCATATTAGGCATTCCCATCTTATTTAAATAAAATTAATATAACTTAAAGAACATGAAAGATAAAATAAATGTTATAATATTTAATATTATATGATAAATCTATTTAGAGAATTGTAAATATTATAATAAAGAGCAACTTCTGATAATTTAATCTAATTACAATGGAAATTTTGGGCCCAAACTAAACGAGGAAGCATCTCTTCAAATTTCTTAAATCTTTTGTCGATGTTTGTATGCTTTTGGAGAACCTCCGAATTCAAGGGCCCAAGTTCATCGCCGGTGCATCAGAAAAGGGTCCCAAATCCATGATGCAAATCTGCAAAAGGCACTCATCACTCAGCTCTCTTTTTGCTCGATTGTTCATGTCTACTGTACAAAATCTTGTAAACAATTCAAGCAATTCAGAGAGAGTAATAATATAACCCATTTGCTTAATGATGTCTCCAAAGCTTGGTTTATCTTTAATTATCGGAAGAACCGATGATGCTGGGAGAGTGGTTCAGTAGATGCACCGAACGTGGGTTCTAACTTCTGCAAAGTGCAAAGTATTGGGATTGGGTTTGAGAAAAGCATCAAGAAATTAAAAGATGTGCAGAGTACTGTTTAAAGCTTAGATAAATGCAGTTGCATTATTATGTCTAATGCAATGAAAGAGTTTTTTGGGGCCGTAGGGTGGTAGGTGTGGACAGGAGCTTCTATCATGGGTTTCCTTCCCTTTAGTGGTTTGAATCATGGTGGAGATAATGTTGTTGATATTTTGTTAAATAAAAAATGGTGCAACCAAAGATATGGACTGCTAAATTATGGGTTACTCTAGCAACTATCATGATTCCTCATGTGGCTTTGGTCCCTTACGTCCTATAAGTAATGATAGATGTGTTTTAAAGTATGAAAGTTTTGCGTACTCTATTTAAAAAGAGAAATATTCTAGTTATGAAGTGATTACATAAAAATAATCTCACAAATTGATGTGGTTTCATGTGGTTTATCAGATTATAAAATTATTTTTATTGTAAAGCAGATCTGACGGATCACATAAAGTCACGTCAGTTTATGAGATTATTTTTGTGTAATTCCTTTGTGGTTGTAGCACTTCTTTTTGAAAAAAGTAAGATTCATTATTAAAATATAATTTTTTTCATGTGAGTCCCAAACTTTTCCATATTTTTCAAAGTGAGTAAGGACTTGCATACCTTAAAACTATAAATATTATTTCTCATATCCTATTATATATATATATATATATATATATATATTAATTCAAAGATTAATATTAAAAATACAATAATGATCATATGCACCCTTTTATTGCGTTTAGCCTTTGAAAACTAGGAATAAATTATCCTTTATATATACGTGTTTATGTTACGATTGTCATGAAAAACATTAAGATATTAAATGATATGTGAATAAGAGTGTTGATTGCTGCAAAGAGAGATGTTAGGTTACAGAGATAATTACAAAATGAAAGCTTGTAAACTAACGTGAATTTGTTAGCTTGTAGATTAATTTTTTATAATTTTCTTTGTTAACTAAATATTTCTTGGGTGAAAAACTTAAATATTTCTTAGAACATTCTGATTTTACGAAGGGTTAATTCTTTTGTATTATTCAATCAATTTATAAAAAAGTTAGCATTGAGTCAACAAGATTTATGTCATTCATTACATTTTTAAGGAAGAGAATCTTGATGATTAGAAAAACATTAGCATATTTTGAGATTCTTATAACATTACGTGACAAAGATGATTCACGCACAATCTTTTTTATAATTTTTTTTTATAAATATTGTAAGGAGATTTTCTCCCACTAATTCCAAGAGGCATGTGAATGAAAGGAAGTAGGATAAAAAAAACCTGACCTGGAGTAAAGATTCCCTAACCCAGCCCACGGGAAAGCTTCTATGTACATGACTTGCAGGAGGGATGATGCTACAAGGGATGACATTCGTTGATATGAGACTCCCTCAAATAGTGTCCAGTCCTCAAGTGCCTGCCTGCACAACAGAATTGATAAACGGGGAGCCCTTGATCTACTAACAGAAAAGATATGAATGGACCAAAGGGGAGATAGACTGAGATAAGGAGGTCGGATAACCACGTTGCATTAATGGTTCCACCACCTAGATAACACCACATTAATGACGTCGTCACAGAGCCACACCACATTTAAAGATTGATACAAGGAATAATATAAGGGACACGGGCTTCATGAGAGTAGGCACTATCTGCTCCTCACCCTATAGTATAAATAGCAAATTTCAGGTACGAGAATGTTTCTCTGATCCCGAGACTCTCTACTTATTTGCTACTCTCTAATAATATTTACTAACTTTGGCATTGGAGGTTACTCGGCCCCTAGGCCGCCTTCTCAAAGTCGCAGTCTTTTTTACCTTGTACATGACCTGTTTTCGAAAACTTAAGTTGTCGAAACTTAACCAAAAAGTGTGCGAAACACAATGTTAACAAATATGTTTTAAAATAAGGATATTTATATAAAATAATATTAATTTTGTAACATATTTTATAAAAAATATCTATATTTTAAAATATAATTGTGTAAATAATTATATGTCTATTATTTTCCTTCAGTAACTCGTCTAAAATGCTTTTATTTTGCTCTTGATTCTAGGGTTTAAAGAAGTTTGGAGAATTTTTTCAAAAACAATTGTCCAGAAAAGTCCTGATATTTACATATCAACCTCTGCTAAAAAAACAAAACAAAACAAAGAAACCTCAACGCGTCTGAAAATCACAGAAAATTTTTATTTATTTTAAGAACGATTAATGATTTATATAAATTTTAAATATATAAATTTTGTACATTTATTTTATAAAAAAATTACTCTGTATATTTGTAAAGACTAATGATATATGTATAATTATTTTTATAATTATTTATACAACTATATTTTAAAATGAAAATGTTTATATAAAATGATATTATTTTTGTAAAATATTTTACAAAAATATCCTTAACTTAAAACATAATTATATAAAAAATTATAAAAAATAATTAGATGTTTATAATTACAAAAATATCCTTAACTTAAAACATAATGATATTATTCCAGTGTTTCCTCTAGTCCTGAGATTCTTCGGGTCAGTCGACGACGCTCCTCCAGTGGCCGTTGGTGGGAAAGAAACGTTATGTCGGTGAGACATGTCCAAACGTGTCATTGTTTGATTGCGGAGGAGACTAAACTTGCTCCACCTCATCGTTGTGTGCGCTTTTTTCGAATTAAAGCGATGGCCCGTTAAACCTGCCCCTTCCCATTTTCCCTCGTCCTATAAAACCAATTTTTATTATAAATCTCAAAATTATCTCTTTTTATTATCTTGGTAAATATTATGAGTGTAATCGTCCCGACGGTTTGGTCCAGATGAGTCACAAATCAAAAATCTTGATCCATCATTTTTGTAGACCGTTAGCAATCGGTTCAATTGATCCGATTCGGTTCATGAGCAATTTTTTTTTTTAAGTACAAAAAATTAATTAAAATAATAAAATTAAAATTAAGTAATATCTTTAACATTTTATATATGATTAATGAATATTAAATAATTTTATTATATATATGGTTAATAGTGATTTCTTAAATGAAAATTACATAATTAACTTATACAACTATTACATAAAATAATATTATATATAAAATATTTAATATATATATATATATTCGGTTAATCTCGATCCGGTTTGGTCTAGATCGAACCATTTGGTTCAGTTGGTTTTTCCGGTCCGGACCAATAATTTTATAGACGAAGTAAATATTGACCTCTTTTGGGTTGAGATTTTTTTGTTTTGTTACGGAGGAGATGAAGAAAAAGAAAAATTACTTGGATGTCGAGTCTTGCAAGATGTTGTTGTTTTCTTAATTTGCTCACATCTCCTTATGCTCCGTTTGGATGTGTTTGGATAAGGTCTATATTTTTACAAAG
Source organism: Cyclocarya paliurus (assembly GCA_029856935.1). NCBI lineage: Eukaryota > Viridiplantae > Streptophyta > Magnoliopsida > Fagales > Juglandaceae > Cyclocarya > Cyclocarya paliurus. The sequence goes on from CM056948.1 coordinate 9,463,681, forward strand.
GGCTTGCACGAGATTTATGTATTTGGAGCTTGTATATATCATTTTTCATTTAAGAATATCTGTAAATAATAGTGAGTTAAGATGCTTGAGTTAGTTCTGTGTAAGAGTGTAAGTTCTATTGAGATGTGTTTAGATGTATGAAGTAAATTGAAATATTTTTAACTTTTTATGGGAAGTTGAAAAAGTTGTGAATTTCGTCAGTAATTGATTTGTTGCTGTAGTGATTGAATAATTACTTTATTTATATGTTTTTATTAATGGATCTTGCTCCTCAACTGCTTAGCATGTACCGTTGGGCATGCCCCTAATGCAATTGCATTTTTTTTTTCTTTCAAACAATTTTTAAACATTTTAAAAAATACACAATTTTATTAGTAGTCATTTTCTTAACTATTAAGAAAAAATAAAATACACAAGCGGTCAAACCCAGGGGCAAAACCAGGGAGCAACCTAGCATTTTTCTTTATTAATAAATAACAAATATTACAAGAAAATTCTCCCAATGCATTTAAAAATTAACTTCCCACATTTTTTTGTTAATTTATTTAATTCAAATTTTTCAAAAATTAACAATTATCAATTATGAAGATAACATTCTCATTTAAAAATATTAGATAATATCTTTTTACATATTATTTAATAAGTACTCAAAATAACTATAATGGTTGATTAAACTGGTAAAGAAATAAAAGTAATTTTTTTTTTGCCAAACCAAATTTATCAACTTAAATTATATTTCCGCAATGTCATTTTCTGAACTCCATTTATTTTAAGTAATTACTAGTTAGTAGATGATTGAAATGTCCTTATTTTAATTACATGTCATCTGATTTTCTAATTAAGCCATCTTATTTAAATCGATGATTAGATCTTTCCCAATAATTATATTCATAAAAGCCAACATCAATCTTCAACATCAGCTACATTTGCCATTTTAAAAAAATTGCTCTAAAAAAAGTATATTTATGTACTTAAAGATTCTAATTTACGAATTATTGTTTACACTTGTAAGAAAGGTAATACAACACTATGGTGAAAATTACAAGTTTCAATGCCCACTCTTATGTGCCCACATAGGTATTGCAATATCATCTCTATTTAAAGCCACAGCTTGTGCCCACATTTAAAAATCAATTGTTCTAAAAAAAGAGTATATTTATGTACTTAAAGCCGCCAGCCCCCAATTTATGAACTATTGTTTCACACTTACAAAAAAGGTAATACAACACCATGGTGAAAATTACAAGTTTCAATGTCCACTCTTATATGCCCATAAGTAGTGCAATATCACCCTTGGTTGTAGTCATAGCTTATGACGATACACTTATATGTCTGGAAGACGAGATGATCCAACCGTCTCATCATTCACAATCTAATCTGGATAAGAATTCAGGTTGCTAAACCTCTGAAATATCTCATCATTGGGTGTTGTAATGCAAATGAAGTTATGTAGGATATAACATGCAACAACATTAGTCGTTGCCTTGCTAGCTTATATGGGGGCATTGACTTCAAAATTTTAAAATATTATTTTAATACACCAAAAGTATGTTCAATAACATTTTGAAATGAAGAATGCTGATAATTGAAAAAAATCGTTATATCGAATGAACGATTGCTATTACGTTAAGACCTATGATACATTTTCTTTGAATATGGGGGCATAAATCTTTCAGTGCATAAAAATGCAGAATCAACTAAATAATAGTAACCTGATTTTTTTTTTTTTTTTTAACATGCATTAGTATTAAGCAATCAAATATTGGGTGTATAAGCCAAAAATACAGTTGTAAATGTGTAAAATTGACTAACAATGGAAAGTAGGTTCACAACAGTATAGGATTACTTAGATTATTTTCCTAAATATTAAGCAATGAATTGGCCCATCAAATCACAGCATCACAACAGGTTCCCAAAGAATGGAATCAGAGAAAAATGCTATGCAATTGTTCTATTATCCAAATAGGTTCAGATATTTAGGAACATGTGCAAAAAAATTTAAAAGTTTATTGACAATGATAAACAGGTTCACAGCAATATAAAAAACAATAGAAATGTTGATGACATGTTTTGTACACCTGGGCCAAGCTCCAACAATCCGGGTCAAGATCTTTCCACTTGCAAGCATAGAAGCAAAGGCGGGTTTGGTAGTGGTCCGAGGAGCTTCCGATGATAAAGCTAGTACTTTGTCTTCTTGGAAAATTTTAGGAGACCTAATGAGAGGTTTGAATACCAAAATCATTTCAACACATCTTATCTCATCTCATCTAATCATTACAACTTTTCCAAATTTCTAAACAAAATACAATAAACAATTCAACTTTTTCAAATTCCAAATAAAAATAATATTCTAATAATATTTTATTCAATTTTTAACTTTCATCTCAACTCATCTAAACTTACTATCCACGGAAGAGAGAGAGAGAGAAAGAGGGAGAGAAGATTAGAGAGTTTAGAGAGAGTTCTTTGTACTTAGAGTTTGGCTTTAATAAGAGGTATCGGGAGAACACACTATAACCTGTGTTAGGGGTCTGCGTAACGCCCACAGTTGTTGAAGCAGTGGCTTTTAATGCGGTGTGGCGTATGAGGTGACGTCATTAATGTGGCGTGGCTCCCTGAGTGGCATCTCGACTGTAGGCAATTGGTGCGGTTACTTCACATTCCTACCATCAGAGAATGGAGGGGTTTGCGTTATTAGTTTACTTGTTGGTGTAGATCCTTTAATGCTAGTTTTCATAGGAGAGTGTCAAGCTCGGCGTGTCCCATCTGTACCCCTCCCCCAACTTGTTTCCCGCACGGTGTATCCTTTTTCTTTTAATATAGCTTGTGGGCTGAGTTCTGTTGATGATTCATGGGTCATAGGAGGGGAGCGATCCTAGGCCAGGATGGGCTTCAGTGTCTTGCCCATGCCCAACCCAGTGGACTGGAATGGGAATAACCCCTTTAGTTACTAGGGGTGTAACCGGTTCTGTTTGGTCCAGTTTTGGACAAATTTTAGAACCGAACCGGTATACACCAGTTACACCCCTAAACCAGTACTTTTGATTTTACCAGTTTCAGTCCGATTCAATCCAATTTTCTAGTTTTAATCATCTACCATAACAAAATCTACCATAAAAAAACTGTAAAAAATCTTCTAATATAAAATCTAATATAACAAAAAATCTGCTATAGAAAAATTTATTATAAAAATATAAAATATGCTTTGATAAAAATATGCTATAAGTCCATATTACAAGTTGCATATTAAAAGAAGAAGGAAGGATCAACCAAAATTGAGTTTTTTTCCCCCTTATAAGGGCTCAATTAATACCAAAATAAAGAGAATACCTCAGAGCCGGTCCATCCAATTTTATCCAATTAATAGCCCACCAATAGTTAACTGACATGTAGGCTTCCCACCATAACTATCATGGAGTGCATTGCAGGCCCCACTCGTAATGTTCATCGAATTCGTTTCTCTATTTACAAAAAGGCTCTCAGCTTAGAAGCAAAGTCCCTTTCATTTGCCCTCACTCGCTGCCCCTCCCTTTCATATGCTTCCGTCCCTTTTCCACCGCCACTTAGAACAAAGCCAATTCCTTCACTAACATCTCAGCCCATTCGCATCCCTCTCGCACTGCTTCAGCCCATTCATCCCCTTTCGCACAGCTACCCCTTCGCATCCCTCTCGCACGACTTCGTTCCCTTCGCACTTTTTCACCACTTTGGTCCTCGCCTTCTGTTTCCCCAGTTGCAACCTCACGTACGGATCACTTAACCCATTCAAATCCGTTGCCGGTAAATTCTAAGCCTTGATAACATGCACCAAAAGCTTCATTCTTTTTATATTAAGATCATTCTTTTTAGAATTATTATGGATAAAAGAGAGATTATTTGGGTAAATGTGGGACTTGAGAGTTCTTCATTGACGAACAAAACCTTAAAGCAGAATTCAAGATAAATCGAGAATTTAAATAATCCCCTAAAAGGATAAAGTTGCAGGAGAAAATGTTAGTATTTTTGCACGTATAATGCTGCAAAAATTGTTGGCTTTGACCATCAAGATTTTTGTTGATTGGAATGTAAGCACGAAGAGAATAGAAGGAACAAAAATTTTGGAAACAAAGCACAAAACATTTGAGATGGAATTTAAATAGGATCGAAGGAGAGGAAGGAATGAATGAAAATCAGGAAATTGCAGAGCATGAAAAAAAGACAAAACCAAACCCGAAAAGGAAAAAAAAACCAATGAATCAGAAAGACGATTGGATTTATTTAATTCCAGGGAAAAGAAATGAGAAAAGTTTTGGGTTGGACTTGGAAAGGCTTGGCAACTTTTCTCTGCTTTCCTCTTCTGTGTTCTTTGAGAATACCTTAGAACTGTGCGAAGGGGCAGCTGTGTGAGACGTGTGAGAGGGATGTGAAGGGGCTGAGAGTGTGAGAGCCAGTGGCAAAAGGAATATATGTCGTCGACGATGGTGCAAAATTCGTGTGGGTGACATGGTTGGAAATACCAAGGTAGGCAACAGATGGTCGGCATCGGACTGAGATGGTGGCGGTGGAACTGTCTTTGCTCTTGGGTGTCAGTGCAAAGAGATGAAAGCAGAGTAAAGTAGAGGGGCAGTGAGATTTCTGGTCATGGAGGTTTTCTGCAAATGAAGTTATTCAGTGTGAGTGAGACTATTGAGATTATTATGTGATTTCTGACGTGGTAGTAGATGAAAGGAGGGCTGCTTTCTAATAACAGCCCAACCGCTTCGAAGTGGAACTGCCAAATAAATTGATATAAGGAATCTCAAGTTCAGCCTTGGTATGTAATTCTCATGTTCGAGCCGCTCCCTTATTAAATCCATAAATTCATCCAAAAAAGAATAGAATATGCACAACAAGTAATCTCAAAAGTTACATTGCAGTTTCATCTGGAAAGCAGAGAACTTTGCTTCTTCTTTGGCATGTCAAGTAGACAATTTTAAAGTTGAAAAAATTTTGATGAAAGGTAAAACTATAATAAAAAGATTGAGTTTAAGTTTTAGGATGGAGAAGGGACTTTGAACAATAGCGTCAAATCTTTTCCGAAGTATGATTGCAGAGAAAACTAGAAACAATAAATAAACAAATAAAATATAAAATTTAATTGCATATAATATAAAATAATTTTATATATTATATATAAAAATTATATATAATTAATATATATATATATATACACGAACCGGTCAGGTTTGGTTCGATCCGGTGCTAGAAAAAAGAAAATTGAAACCGGACCGATTCTAGCTGGTTTTAAAGATGAAACCAGTACCGAACTAAACTGGTTCGAAACCAGACCAAATCAACCGGTTCGGACTGATTTACCGGTTTTTATTTTCACCCTTACCAGTTACCCCGTCAATTCTTACAGAACATGTACGGTGGGAATTCTTCTATTTTTGAGGTCGTTTTGACGGCACGTCTCTGATAGACTAATGTGCACTTGAGTCGCCTGTCGGGCTTCCTTCGTTTGGGCAATGGCTGAAGGTTATCCTCCTGCATCGCTTTGTGTTACGCATGTCGCTGGATCTGCGCCCGACCACTTTCCCTTTCGTAGTGTGTGTGTTAGTCCGTTGCCTGGGGACTCCAATCCACATGGGCACCTATTTAAATCCAGCCTCTTCCTATTCTAGGTCTGTTTGCTTTCACTCTCTCGCAGAGTCTTTGAATCCTTGTTTTCTTGCTCTCCTACTTCCTTGCTTTCTTCTCCTTTCCACCCCTTCCAACCAGCTTCTTCTACTACCTTCCATGGCTCCCAAGAACACTTCCAGTACTGCTCATCGGGGCTCGCGCTCTGCTCGCTTGTCTGAGTTCTTTAGGACTCCTTGGGGCATGGACCCTCTAGAGGTTCATACTGAGTCCCAGCATTTCTAGGGGTTCAGTTGGAAGTCGTAGGCTTCTCCAGCGACTTTGAGGTCATTGAAGGCCTTTTTTGGAGTCTCTGACTTCGTCATTTTTTAGGTTCCCGAGGCCCACCAAACAAAGTTTTGAATTCTGTTCTGGTGGCCATTTCAGTTGAGGTACTAGAACGAAATATTTCGGTGCCGATCTGTTTCGGTGTACCATTTCGAGATTGTTGTTATATGGAAATATATATATACAGAAGAATTATATTCTAAAATAACATCAATACAAGTCTTAACATGCTTTACCAATAGGATCATATAGGGAATACACTTAGCACTACTTACTACTAGGGTAGTAGTGTCAGTCATTCACAATCAAGTTTCAATCCAAGGGAGCTTATTTTTGACTAAGTTGAAGCCTAACTACAATAGATAGATAAATATTGTTTGCATTAAAAATCATCATAGTTTGATTAGTATGATCTAGAAAATTACTGTGCATTGTTGTTTTATGAAAATATATTAAGAGCACTAGATGACAAGTCTATAATTTTTCTCAAAATAAAAAATAAAAATAAAAATAAAGAGCATTAAATGACAAGTTTACAAATTTTCTAAAATAAAAAAAAAATAAAAGAAAGAGAACTAGATAACAAGTTTACAAATTAAAAAAAAAAGAAAAGAAGAATGGTTGTCGAGAAGAAGAAAAGTGAAGACCATTGCCTCAAGCTCTGAAGTTAAGTTTAGAAAAAGTAGAGCACTTGCTTGTCGCCTATTGCCCAAACTGTATTTATAAATATTTTAGATTGAAATACTTGTTCCCTTCGAAATACCGAAATCTAGCCGGAACAGACCGAAACAGCAGAAATTTGATCCAAAATGGAATAGTCTATTACACTGTACCGGTTATTGATCCGGTGTGAAAAATTTTGGCAATTCCGGTCGGAATGGAACGAAATTAAAAACTTTTCCGTCAAGGAGTCGTAGATTTTGAGGGTTACATGCAAATGCGGCATTATAACCCTCTGTGTTTTCCAACAGACTACGGCTTCCTTATTGCAGGCCAGTTCGTGATGTGTTGAACTATCTCCATCTGGCTCCTTCACAGCTCCACCCCAATGCGTGGAGGATTTTGGTGTGCTACTGCATTGTCTCGCGTCGAGCGCTGGAGGAGATTGACCTAGACCCCCTAGGTCTCACTGTCTGGGAATTCCTCCTTACCCATAGCCTGCAAAGGTAGAAGGGGAACTATTGTAGTTTCCGTTCGAATTAAGGGCAGGCGGTTGCTCGTCTGGAGCCTTGATTTTCCCAGGTTAAAGATTGGACCCTTTGATTTTTCTTTGTGTTTGGCAAGGGGTGGGAGTTCCCTATCGGATAGACCACTTGGCAGGAGTTCCCCTCAAGCGCTGCCTGGGGGGTTGTGCTAAAGGATAGGGAGGTCCAGCCGAAACCAACTAAGGAGGAGGAGGTTCAGTTAGAGATTTTCCAATTTTTGGTGAAGTCACCTAGACGGAGGCACCTTTGGAGGTCAGGGAGGTCTCAATAGTCCTGCCTGAGACTAAGGCCGAAGTGGTGGTAGTGGAGGTCATGGAGGTCTCAATAGTCCCACCCGAGACTAAGGCCGAGGTGGTGGTGGCATCGAAGGTCAAGGAGGTCTTGGCAATCTAGCCTAAGACTAAGGCCAAGGTGGTGGTGACATCATGGACAAGGAGGTCCCCAAGGAGCCAGCAGAAGAAAAGGATGTTGAGGTCGTCATGGTCTCCCCAGAGGCCAAGGCCAGACTAAGTCTTGAGGATGGTGCTAGGGAGGAGGTTGTTGAGGCACCTAAGGATGAAAAAATGGGCAGTGTCAAGACCTCGTCTGGTCCCTCCTTGAGGGTTAGGGTGGCTCCCCTACCCTTGAAGCCTTCTCTTCTTCCTTACAGTTTGGGCATGCAAGGCCAGCGGGAGTGAGGCTCCATGGGTTGAGTTCATCCAGGAGGTGGTCGACAAGCTCAAGGCCTTCTTCTTTGGGCTAAGTTTTGGCATACCTTTCCTTCTTTCTCCCTTCTATCTTTTTCTCTTGTTGTTGACTAGGCTTTTTCCTTTGACAGGGGGTGGAGCAGTTGGCGACCCTCATTATGGATGATCAGGGAGCTTTGGAGGAGGAAAATTGGGCACTCCGCTATCTGGTGAACCTGGTCAGGTGGCATGCTAGGCAGGTGAACAAGGAGAAAGAGGAGCTGGAGGAGACCCTTGTCAAGATGGACTTCAGCCATTGACGAAGGTAGAAGAGGATCTCCTGGCTCTGCCAGTAGAGGGACAATCTTCGATCTGACCTTGCCCAGTCACAATAGGAGGCCGGGTAGTATCACCTCGAGGGTAAGCTCTATGAGGAGACTCGGGATAATTTGTAAGGCTTGTTGGATCGCCGGATAAAGGAGGTCAACGACTTGAAATAGTTGGTCCAAGAGCTTCAAGAGGAGAACTCAAGACTGATGAAGTGGCATGACTCCAACACTCGGTCATACGACTGGCCTCAGAATAATTTTTTGAACCGACTCCTTGAAGAGCAAGTCGACGCTCCTCGAGTCTTGGGCCAAAAATATGAGGGACCTAGAAGTCAAGGTTGCCCTAGCCTGGGTCATGACACATATAGAGAAGTAGCGGGTGGAAAGGTTGGAAGCTAAGTTGGTGAATAAGGAGTGTCAAATGGCCTCCTGCAACTTTGTTATCAAGGACATAAGGTCAAACCTGGCTGACATCCAAGAGGTTGTCCCTTGCCTGGATAGCCAGCTATTGTTGGTCAAGCTTGAAAGCAACCGAGCCTGGTCCTATGGCTACACGAAGAGCCTGGTGAGGATGCGAGACCATGTGCTCATGAACCCGTAGGATGATCTGAGATCTCTTGACTTGTTGTCTCTCCCTCTTAGACTCGGCAGCGTTGTGGCATGGCACCTCTATAAGCAAGGACTTGATGCTGGACGCGTTCTTGGATGACCCCGCTAGTTGAGATTGTGTTTTTAGTCTCCTTATATTTGTATTCTTTATTATTATTTTTTCATACATGTACACTTTCGTTGTATAATATATATATAGTGATGACGTTCTTTCTTTGCGAGCCTTTTATCATTTTCTCTGTTATTTTTTCTTTGATTTTTTGCTGATGCGTGCAAAAGATTAAGAACTAGTGAGACGTTGATGTGGCAAGGAGTTAACTGACTTATCCCAAGTTGTTGGAGGTTAATGTAGTGGCTCTCTTCATTAATGTAGTGTCAGAGTTGTGCCGCTTCATCAGCCTTGAGTTCTCCTATTGAAGCTTTAGGACCGACTCATTCAGCTCGTCGAACTCCTCCGTCCGACCATCCAGCAAGCCCTGCAGATTATCCTGCTCCTCCTCGTAGAGCTTAGCCTCAAGGCGATACTGCCTGGCCTCCTCTTGCGACTTGAGGACCACCCTAACTTCTACTGCCATCACCTTGGCCTCAGTTTTAGGCAGGACGACCAAGGCCTCCATGAGCTCTACTGCCACCACCATGACCTTTGCCTTAGGCATGACTGCAGGAACCTTGCCTTCCTTCAGGATTACCTCTTCAGTTGCCGACTCTAGCGCTAAGCTCGCACCCCCTCCCATTGGAAGGATGTTCGAGGCCCGAACCTCAGTCGAGGGGGCCACCTCCAAGGGCGCCTCCATCGAGGTGACTTCATACTCTGGAGAATAATCAAAGGGGGACTCAGGGACGGAGACCCTGTCCTCACAGAGCTCAAAGGCATCCTCACCCTTGCCTGCCTGTGCCTACTCCCCGGCAATTGAGAACCCTTCGCCCTTTACAGTGTACTCACCGACCTCCGGAGAGGGAATCATCCCTATGCCAATTTTTTTAAAGTAGCAGAATAATGATCTGGGACTCCTTAGGAGTAGGTTCCAAAAGAGCCCAGTAGAATTGCAGGTGGAGCTCCTCCTCTGCCTGAGTAAGGACCTTTGTCTTCCCCATTGTTCCAGGCGGGGTAGGAGACGACACGACCTTGGAGACCAAAGGGGGGAAGATGAATGGGAGAACTTTAGCCATTCTTGGCATGACCTAAATCGGATGTACCCATAGCACCCGTGTTGCTCAGCAGGTGGAGAGGTTTGCAATCTTGGGAGCAGAACATGCGAGATGGACGTAACAACCCCCGCAGCAGCAGGCGATGGTCCCGGTCAAGAGACGACAACAGGAGCACCAGAGGGAACCCTCGATAGGCCAGAGGAATGTTGCTCGCCATGGGAAAACTGCCTGGTAGGGGGTGGTGGAGCAGAATCAGAGCTGTTATCCCAAAATTGCTAAGCCTGAGGCTTCTTCCCAAGTCTCTTACAATCCTGATGGGTTGTGGGCCACATAAGGATGCGATGATTGTCGTAGCGAGTGCTTACCAGGGGTCTAGATATTGCCTTTTGCTAACTTCATCCAACATAGCGTTGGTGTAAACGTCTTGCTAGTGCAACTTCACACAAGATTGGACAATCTCCAACCAATCCTCCTCCTCCTTAGTTGGTTTCGGTTGGACCTCTCTGTCCTCCAGCACGACCCCCTAGAAAGTGCATACAAGAAACTCATGCTGAGTGGTTTGTCCGACAGGAAACTCCTACCCCTTGCCAAACACAAAGAAAAATCACTAGGTCTAATCTTTGACTTGAAAATTGCAACTCCAAACGGGCAACCGTCTGCCCTTGACGCGAACTAGGTTCTCTGTACAGGGTGGGATTGCTCCCCTCCTATGGCCTAGGAATCATCAACTAAACCCAGCCTACAACCGATATTTAAAGAAAGGGATACACAGCACCGAAAACAAGTAGGGGGATAGACGGGGCGCGTTGACCTTGACACTCTCCTGTGACATCTAACATTAAAAGATCTACGTCCACAGGTAAACTAATAACACAAAAAACCCTTCATTCTCTGATAATGTGGACGGGAAGTGACCGCATCAATCGCCTACCGTCGAGACTCCACCTAGAGAGCTCTGCCGCATTAATGGCGCCACTTCAGACCTAATGCCGCATTAAAAGCCACGACTTTGACAACTGTGGGCGTGACGCAGACCCCTAACATAGGGTACGAGATGTTCTTCTGATACCTCTTATAAAAGCCAAACTCTAGGTATGAATAACTCTCTTTGAACTCTCTAATCTTCTCTCTCTCTCTCTCTCTCTCTCTCTCTTTCTCTCCCTCCCTCCTCTATGGTCGTCGTTGCCCTCTCTCCCTTCTGCAGTTGCCGTCCTTTGCTACTCCTCGGTTCCTCCTCCTCTCCAAATCCGTGAGTTTTTTGAGTGGTTTAGGTTTTTTTTTGTTGTTTCCAATTCGAATCATTTGATTTGTATTTGATTTATTATTGTTTATTGTATTGTGTTATGGATTTGATGTGTATTGTTTATTTTTGTAATTTTTTTGTGTTATTTTCTCTTTTGTTTGAATTTTTTCCCCATTTTTGTGGATGAACCGGGAGTTCACTCCCGCACACCAGCACAGGGACGGGGGCTCCGCCCCCAATATATGGTGGCGGATTCCAAGGGTAAAATCCACTGCCCATGTGGGGTTGGGGTGAGGGAAAGAGACAACCTCGCCCCATAGGTTGCGAGTAACACAAATTACTATTAATAAATTTGTGTATTTTAAATATTTAAAAATATTTAAATGTTGAGCGGCCAACGGCATCATCAAAGGAAAAAGGTCTCTCTTTCCTGTCACGCCTTATCTTTCTTCCCTAAAAACCTGTTGGGTGGTTTTGGGCCTCTCTCAACCCCAAAAGCTAACTCAATGGGTGAGGCTTTCCCTCACACTTATAAACTGACCACGAGCTCCTTCCACAATCGATGTGGGATAACTCCAACAATCTCCTTCTCATAGATCAGGTCTTGGAGTGGAGCAGCGACAACCCGTTTATCCCGTGGACTGTTGGTAAATTTGGGCCCTGATACTAATGTTAGGTGGTCTTAGATCTCTCTCAATTCCAAAAGCTAACTCTTTCGTTCACACTTCTAAGAGCATCCACATTGGCTTGCCCAAATAGGAAAGTTAGCTAAAATTTAGATAATTGATGTAAAAAACACTCCACATTAGATTGACCAAATCTAAAATAAAATGGACTTGTGCTATAGTGATTGGTCAAAGATGGAGAACCACAATTGATTCACCAAATATTAAAATATTAATTTCTTACTCCAAGCAAATATTAAAATATTAGTTTCTCATTTCAATAAAAATACTATTTAGTTTGCAATTAAGAAATTTAGATAGAAATTTAGGTGAGTTTAGTCAATATTTTTTTGTTATTAGCATTAAATGATTTTTAAAAATATAATTTTTTTAATGTTAATTTAATTAGAATATAATTATTATTAATATTAAATTGATAGAATTATAAAATATGATATAAATAAATTATATAAAAAAATTATTAATTTAATAATATTTAATTATTATATAGAGAGAGGATGGTGGATAGCCTAATTCAATGTGAAGATTAAATTTAAATAAAATATAAAAATATAAAAAAATATGATATTGATTAAATTTTAAAGATACATTTAATCAAGTTGCTGATGACATAAAGTGAGTACCCACCCATTTCACAAATAAACAACTATGTACGCTCCTCCCCATCAGCTATGCCTTCTCTTTCAGCCAACGGCAGTAGAGACTATTCTTAATCCCGTTCCGTCATCCTCTCCTCACCACCCAACCGCCATTGTAAAGCACATGTTGCCTCCGTTTATGTTAAGCGAATCTCTCACAATGTTTTGAATACCGTACCGGATGCCGTACTGGTCGAGCTACTGGAACGAAATATTTCGATACCGGTATCGTTTCGTGTACCGTTTCGGAATAACATTTCGGTATATGAATAAATTATATATATAAATTATATTTTAAAATAATAGTTTATATATAAATAAAGTATATATAAATACATAAATATATAAATTATAAATAGTCTAGTTTAAATTATGAGTCAAAAAATAAATTTGTAGTTTGAAAATATGAAAAAAAAAAAAAAAAAATAAGGCCGAAATATCGGCCGGTACAGACCGGTACACAAACCGGTACAAACCGAAATATCGGCCGGTACGGTTAAAATATCGGCCGGTACGAAATATAAACATTTCTATACCGGTCCAATGGCCGGTACGGAAAATACCAGCCGTACCGACCGGTACAGTACGAAATTCACAACACTGATCTCTCAGCCACTGTGAACCCGTGATCCCATTGGCAATACGCGTGCTCCATTTTCTGCGAATCTCTCAGCTTTAACTCAGTCACAATCTGAACCCCTGCTCCATGGTAAGCGAATCTCTCACCTTTGGCCACTGTGAACCCTTGCCTGTGTTTTCTGGCTCCTCTGCCATCTGCATTACTCGTGGGCTATCCGAGGGAGATTCCCCCAATCTCCTGAAGAGACCGGGTTTGTCTATTGTAGAATCCATTATAAATCCAAATGCCCAAAGCAAGAATACCCACCACATCGACTCCCTGCAAGGAGCGTGCCTCCACGTTGAAGTTCGACCACAGAAGCCGTGAAATTAACAAATCGATAATCACGGGTCCGATAACTCGCTCCTTCCGGGTAAGCAAAAATCGATCCCCATTTGTGTTTTTCTTGACCTTAGTCCATTTTTGGGTTTATTTGAAACATTGTTTGTGCATTCTGGAGTGAACTTTAATGTTGCCTATGCCTTAGTGGCGTTGTTTGGATGCTTGGTGGGTTGTCTTTGTTTGGGCTGTTTTCAGTTCAGGAAGCCTTGTATTGTATCGTCATGGCATTTTGTTTGTCTTGATGAGACTGATTTTTGGTTTTGGCCTCCTGCCCCTGTCGACTAGTTTTCTTGGTGGTGAAATTCAATATGGTGTTGAATGCAACATGGTTATTACTTTCTTGGGAGACGCACGTACTTTCTAGGCTTTTCCATGCCAAATCCTGAGGATTTTTATCTCTATGGATTGAGGTTTTCCTTTGTGTATTTTCCCTCGATGCTTTATTTGTTAAGAAATTCATGTATATACTATGCCAGAAATTGATAGGTGCGTTTGTTGGATTTTATAGTTGTGACGATGGCATCAATGAGTACCTAGACCAAAAATTCCATTTTTTTTAACAGAATGATATTGGTCATTCTAGTCCATGAGTGCTATGCATATCATCCTGATATGTCAATGCATGTGGTTGGCATGCTTGCTAATGATCCTTGCTATGTTACACCCAAGTATGGTAAACGTGTGCATTTGACATGGTTTGGATTCCCTGTGATTCACAAGAAAAGAGGCATTTATTAAGATTCGTACCTGCATTGCTTCTAACCGCCCATCTCATGGTCCCTTCATACATGATGCATTTAAAACAAGGAAATGCTTATCAGATTATTTCTTTTTAAAACAAATTTTTTCATCTCATGCATTGCAAAAGATCTGTTCAAGAGTTGGCATATTCTGGAACAGACATGTAAAACCCATATCTGAAGAGTTTTTTTTAATGGAAGAGCTGGAAATTGATCAATCAGCATGAAAACTGAATATATTTGGGGAAAAGTCTTTTTTTTAGGATAAGTTTGGGGCATATTCCTCGTAAGCATAAATCGAGTCCCATTTCTGAGATTCTTGACCAATTTCCATTTTTGATGAGATATTTGAAACCTATGTTGTGCATCTCGAGGCTTTTCTCATGACTGGTTTACGAAGCTAATTTTGGTTCTTAAGAGATGCTGAGATATATTTGTAACTAATACAACTTCACTTCAAGTCTGTTTCATACCCTATAATAATGGGCATGTATTCCCACAAGTATGGAAACAAAAGTTACTGCAAGTGTTGTTAAAATAGAATCGACCAATATTTGTGTGTATATATATATAATGTACAGTTTGTTTTTATTGGGAGCATCTGTACAAATACTTTGGAAGAATACCAAGAAAACAAAATTTCTTTAACTGCTTGCATAGTCACAATTTATGCAAGATGATGCCGTCTGTTGAGATAATCAATCCCTCCAACCTACAACCAATGGAACTTCAAGGGAAAAAGAAAAATTAGTGTGACAGAAATTTGGGATTCTTGGCAGCATATCTTCTGTAGCTTTACCGGCAGGATGCAGCCATGTCGTGTGTATACATCTAGGAATCAGGCTTGTAGGTGAGAAAATGATCGATCGTATGCTGTATAACATCTGCACCTTCTATATGCATTCTGCTCCTCACACCATAACCCCCATTACCACATGACAGCTATTGAATGTGTAAATAGGGGATGGAAATTCGAAAATATCAACCTGCAGGTGATTAAAAAACCCTAACCCGTCTTTTCCAATAAATTTTGTTAACTTTATTGGCATGTAGCATGTAGCGGTCCAAAACATGTAGCATAGAAATATATAGGCATAGATGGAGATGCTGGAATAAAGATCTTAATATTGTAGAAAATGCAGAATGTGTGATTAGTAGTGAGTTGAGATGGTGAAGTGAGTTTTATGAGTCCTACTTAAGATGAGTTTAGATGTGTTTGGATGTGTAAGATAGGTTGAGATATGTTTATGGCAAGTTGAGAAGGATATGAATCCCATCAATGATTGGTTTGTTGTTGGAATGATTGAATAATCAATTAGTTTAAATCTTTTAGTAATAAATAACAAAAATTTTAAAAAAATTCCCCTAATGCATGTAAAAAATATTTTTCCACAATTTTTGGTCCAAATTTCTTTATACTCTAAATTTATAAATATTTTAAAAATATTATTAATAAAAAGACAACATTGCTATGCTCACATTTTATTCCAATATTTGTGTACATATTATTTAATAAGTTTACAAAATAATTGTGCGGCAGCAAGAAGGAAAAAAATTCAACTGCCTGACCTAGTATCGTTATTTCACTCATGGCTTTTAGTAATAAATAAAAACTATTATGATGCAAAATCCTCCAATGCAATTAAGAATTCCATTCATGCATTTTTATTACCCAAATTTATTTAATTCAAATTTCTTAGAAATAGTAAGAGCAATAATGTGAGTAAATTCATAAAAATCAATATTCGATATTGTATATAAATTTTAATGACGATGCAGCATGTGCATTGGCAATTAAAAATATTTTTTCTTAAAACATCGATATATGTAAATAATGTGTCTTCAATTTATGATATATTGTTCCATGCTGAGACAGTCGAAAATCGTACATCATGTTGAAAATTACGCGTTTCCTTGTTGGCCAGTACTATGCGTCCACATAGGTAGTGCAATAGCATCTTTGGTTGCGGCCATCGTCTGTGTCGATGTAGATGACATTCAAGAACATGAAATTTTTCATTGGTGTCATCATTGACATTCATACTTGGATATAAATCAGGATTGCTATACGCCTGGAAGATCTCATCATGAGGTGTAACCATATGAATGAAGTTATGTATCGTACAACATGCAATTACAATATATCGTTATCTTGTTGGTATGTATTAAGGCATTGATTTCAAAATTCTAAAACGCTTTTTTAACACTAAAAGTGCGTTCAATAACATTCCGTAGGAATGAATGCCAATAATTAAATAAATCTTTATATTCTTAGAATGTACGATTGTCATGATGTTTAGATCTATAGTATCTCATCTTTGAATACGAGGGTATAAATCTCACAGTGTAGGAAAATGCAGAATCTACTAAATAATAATAGTCTGAAAATTTTATCCAATAATATTTTTGCATGTCTATGTTGGATAAAATTCTTAGGTTATTATTATTTAGTAGATTCTGCATTTTTCTACTCAATCGCACTTAGCATGTGAGCGAATAGGAGTGATAATTGATTCTTGCATTAAATTTCATGATAATGTATGACTCTAATTGGCGAAAGTCAGATGTTTTATTCGTGAACATGTTAACTGAGAAATTAAATTGATGTTGAAGTTGGGTGGAAATAGATGTACAAGAAGGAAATTGGCTTTTATTACTTGTATGAGCACACTAGGAATAAAAAAAAAAATTATAATGGGGGGAGCATGAGGATCTCATGTTAAAAAATGAAAAAAAAAATTGATTTTTTTAATATGTTTGGAATTAAATAATTTCAATAGCTCTTGAATAATTTTGGATAAAATATATATTTTTTATTTTCTAATTCTTATTATAATTTTGAATGGATTTAATTAAATAAGTCTCGGAGTGTCCAAAAAAAAGCCAAAGAATGTATGTTTTAAAAAAAAATATAGCTAAAAATTAATTTTTAGCCTAATTTTGATTTGAATAAAATGTGTTTTAAAAAAATTGTGAAAAATTATTTTTAAAAGATGCTAGCACTAATTTCTAATAATAATTCTATTTATTTAAACAGTATATAAATAAAATCATCATTTCACCATCATTATTAATAAATTCTATCACTAATGGGACCCACACATTTTTCACAATCATATTCAAAAGTCAACGACTCAACATATTTCATACATTCAAACAACTCAATATCCTCTCAATTGGACGCACAAACCCACTCTAATCTCTACTATTCACAACACTTTTCAAGTATTTTCACTATCGAAATGTACCCTAAGGTTATGCTTGGAAGGTGAAATAAGATTAGAATTTTTGAAAATTTTGTTAATAGTACTAAGATTTATGAGTTGAGAATTTGAGATGGTTTTAGAAAAGTTTGTGGATTCCATAATAACATATGTGTGGATATAAAAGCGAGATGATATGTTTTAACTTTTTTGGTAAGAGAGATATGGTGGGTCCCATTCAATAGATGAGATATTTATGTAATGAGTTGAGAATTTGAAATAGTTGTAAAAAAGTTCATGTGTTCCATTATAAGATATGTTTGGATGTAAATATAAGATATATGTTTTAACCTTTTTGGGAAGGGAAATAATATGGTGGGCTCTTTCGATGGATGAAATATTTGTATAATTATGAATATATATTTTAATGATTATATTTATTTCAAATTTATAGATAAAAATTACCAAAATTACTTTAATAATGGAAAAAAATAAAGAAAAAATAATCTTCCATAGTAACGTACATTACACTATTAAATAGAAAATTTGTTAATTTTATATTTTAATGTATAAATCATTCCTAAAATAAAGAAAAAATACCATAAATTACAAAATATTTTCCAAAAATTTGTTAATTTTATAATAATGTAGAAATAGATCTTGTACATAGTAAAGGAAAATTGAAGAGAAATTACGCTAGTAATTATGAAATTTCCTTTTAAAGTTTTCCAACATAAATAGTTTTAAAAATATTTGAAAAATAATGTATGATAATAATTTCTTTTTATGAAAATATTTAGATATACGAAAATTTCTTCTTATTTATATTATAATATAGATAATAATTCTAAAAATAAATTTCACAAATTTTATTATTATTTCCAAACAAATGATACCATAAATAGCTAATGCATCTTTTTTTACATATGAAAACAAATATCTATAATTTGTGAATTGTCATAAAATATTACTAGATCTCAATTTTTCTTGAATATCAATAAGTATTGCATGTTTTTCTAAAAAACTATGCGTAGTAATTTTTCAATTGATTGATGTTAAATACACAATTCACAAACATGCTTACATGTCTTTAACAAATTTGTGAAATCTTTTTGCTTCCAAACTTTAAAATACAATTAGAAATTATAACATGTTTTATAATTTAGCGTTTCAAATAAAAATACATATTCCATCGGGCTACATACAAAACATAAATTCATGGTAAATCCCAATACAAAGAGATACAAATGGGACTTGTCAACATCACATTTATTGGCCAATCTGATGTGCCCACATCGGTAACGCAATCGCATCCATCATTGCCCCCATTGCTTAAGTCGATTCACTGGACATGTCCACCATATAAGATGATGCACCCGTAGCAACATCTGTAGCCATATTTTGCATTGGGAACCAATGATTCAATACACTCTGAATGAACTTATCATCAAGTGTCACTGTTTTAATCATGTTGTGTAGTATACAACATGCAGTAACGATCATGCCTTGCCTGGCGGAACGATATTGAAGTATGGCATAGAAAATTGAAAATCGCATTTTCAACAAAAAGAATTTGCGTTCAATAATGTTTTGTAGAGAGACATGACGATAGTTGAAATAATCTTTATATCCCTAAAAGCGATGTGCATTATAATGATTTGATCGGTGATATCTTTCTTGTGAGTAAGGCGACATAAACATTTTTACACAGGAAAAAGTTACATCAAGAAGATAATAATAACCTAACCGTATTTTTAAATCAATCTGAACAAGTGATTTTGCGAAATAAATACACTTACAAAATTTTAAAAAACAACATTTTCTATTTATTATTGTAAATAAAATTTATTATTTTGTGGCCATAGGAATTGATTCTGACTTTGACTTAATGCATCTATGAAAATGTGTGCATTGTGGGCTATTCCCTCCCACCTAGTATACACATTTACAAACTTCATATCGAAGTCACAGGCACACAAGACATTTTGTGCAATTCGGCCATATCGATTTCTAAATGTGTTACGTACATTAGGGGGTGCCACAATTGAAATCATTATGCTATCCATCACCCCAAGACATTTATACAAAATCATTATCATATAATGCATCTCAATCATAATAATTATATATATTTTAATTAAACAAAAAAAAAATAGAATTCAAAAGTTTAAAAGTCGGAAAGTCATTACCTCAAACCATGGATAATTTTGGAGATTTTTCGCAATCTAAGGATGCACCTCAGTTGTGTGTGTTGGCCTAATCACAGTCCTCCCTAACTCATGTAGCGCCCGCATAACCATCTTTAGGTGACGGTTAATAGTCTCACTTGAATGTTGGAAGCGACGCGCAATGACACGTTGACCTTGTGCATGACCGACAAGAAGGCAGAACATGACCAATGATTCCTCCACCAAGGTCCTCTTTGTAGGCTCCATAATCATAGTTTCCCGTAACACATTGCATATGTAACGAAATGCGGTAACTTCCATGTGAAACATTTCATAGCAGGTCCGAAGGTTCCCATTCAAAATTGTCTAAATATATTGATCTACTGAATACCTGTATTGTGTTGGGGTATTGGGATTCTATCTCCACCATTTTGCATTGTCATCTACATCATATAAACTATGTTCATCTTATCCATTACATTTTCGTCTCTATCTCCTAGTCAAGCGTTATCCTTGTCCAAATAGTCATCATTGTCCGGAAATAATTGTTTCATATGAGCATAAAATTATCTAATGACTTTCCAGACGAGAATGTCCCTTGGCTAGGAGATGGAGACGAAGATGCAATGAATGAGATGAACATAGTTTCTATGATGTGGATGACAATGCAAAATGGTGGAGGTCAAATCCCAATGCCCCAATACAATATAGGTATTCGGGGGATTAATATATTCAGGCAGTTTTGAATGGGAACCCTCTTATCTGTCGTGAAATGTTTTCCATGAAAGTTACTGCATTTTGTTATGTATACGATGTGTTATGAAAAACTATAATTATGGAGTCTACATAAAGGACCTCAGTGGAGGAATCATTGGTCATGTTATGCTTTCTTGTTGGTCATGCACAAGGTCGACGTGTCGTTGCGGATCGCTTCCAACATTCAAGTGAGATTATTAACCGCCACGTAAAAACAGTTATGCGGGTGCTGTATGAGTTAGGGAGGATTGTGATTAGGCCAACACACACAACTAGGGTGCATCCTTGGATTGCGAAAATTTTTCAAAATTATCCGTGATTTGAGATAATGACTTCCCGACTTTTAAACGTTTGTATTCCATTTTTTTGTTTAATTACAATATATATATATATATAATTGTTATGATTGAGATGCGTTATATGATAATGATTTTGTATAATATCTTAGGGCAATGGGCAGCACAATGATTTCAGCTGTGGCACCCATTAATGTACATAACGCATTTAAAAATCGATATGGCCAGATGCATTGAGTTGAAGTCAGAACCAGTTCCCATGGCCACAAGGCAGTAAATTTTATTTACAAGAATAAATAGAAAATGTTATCTTTTAAATTTTTGTAAGTGTATTTATTTTGCAAAATTACTAATTCAGGTTGATTTAAAAATGTGGTTAGGTTATTATTATCTTGTCGATGCGACTTTTTCCTGCATAGAAATGTTTATGCTACCTTATCCATAAGAAAGATATCACCGATCAAATAGTTATAATGCGTATCACTTTTTGGATATAAAAATTATTTCAACTATCGTTATGTCCCTCTACGAAACGTTATTGAATGCACATTCTCTTTGTTGAAAAGACGGTTTCCAATTTTTTATGCCATGCCTCAATATCGCCCTGCCAGACAAGGCATGATCATTACTGCATGTTGTACTCTACACAACATGATTAAAACAGTGACGTCTGATGATGAGTTCATTCAGGGTGTATTAAATCATTGGTCCTCAATACAAAATATGGCTGCAGATACTGATGCGGGTGAATCATCTCATGTGGTGGACATAATCAGTGAATCAGCCCAAGCAATAGGGGCAATAAAGGATACGATTGTGTTACCGATGTGGGCACATCAGATTGACCAATGAATGTGATATTGACAAGTCTCATTTGTGTCTCTTTGTATTTTGGTTTACTATGGATTTATGTTTTGTATGGAAGCCGATGGAATGCGTATTTTTGTTTGGAACGCTAAATTATGAAACATATTATAATTTCTAATTGTATTTTAAATTTTGGGAGCAAAAAGATTTCACAAATTTGTTGAAGACATGTATGCATGTTAATGAATTATGTATTTGACATCAGCCTATTGAAAAATTACTACATATATGTTTTGAAAAAAAATGCAATGCTTATTGATATTAAAAAAAATTGAAATCTAGTAATATTTTATGACAAGTCACAAACTATAGATATGTGTTTTCATATAAAAAAAAAATGCATTAGCTATTTATGGTATCATTTGTTCAAAAAAAAAAAAAAATTGTGGAATTTATTTTTGGAATTATTATCTACATTATAATATAAATAATAAGAAGTTTTTGTATATCTGAATATTTTCATAAAAAGAAATTATTATCATACATCATTTTTCAAATATGTTCGAAACTATTTATACAGGAAAATTTTGAATAGAAATTTCATAATTACTAGCGTATTATCCCTTTGCTATGTACAAAATCTATTTATACATTATTATCAAATCAGCAAATTTTTGGACATTATTTTGTAATTTATGGTATTTTTTTTATTTTTAGAATGATTTATACATTAAAATATAAAATCAACAAATTTCATATTTAAATAGTGTAATGTATGTTATTGTGGGAGATTATTTTCTTTATTTTTTCAGATTTTTCCCCATTACTAAAGTAATTTTGGTAATTTCTATCTATAAATTTGAAATAAATATAATTATTAAAATATATATCCATAATTACACAAATATCTCATCCATTGAATGAAGCCCACCATATCTCCCTTCCTAAAAAAGTTAAAACATCTCATGTCACATTTACATCCAAACATAATTTAAAGGAGTCTACAAAGCTAAGTGAAGTCCACCATAATATGTTAGAATACTATTAACGGCTCCCCTTGCGGTAGCGGGATGTGGGGTTGGTTTACAACTTTGTACACATAGTTAAGTGTGTGGGCTAATATGATAAGTAAGATTAGCCAAGATAAGTCAGGCATGTTATAACATACATATGAACAGTCATGATTTAAGTTCTTAGAATGAAATATTTTATGAAAAACCTTATATTAAATATGTTTACGTTATGATGGGTTTCTTACTGAGTTATCGACTCATTTTAGTTTGTTTTATATTTTTAAACCATCCCAGATTAGAATATTTATGAAGGTAAAGTTGCAGGATGAGACTTAGTCCAGGTAGATGTGACAGTGACCTAGATCATGGACATAGATTTTAAGTTATGATTTCTTTATGGTATAGACTTTGAGAGATTTTAATAAAATGATTTCGCGCATTCTCATTTACGATTTAAGTATTTTAATTCAAAACGACTCTATTTATTATAAGGAATCTTTGTACTTGACCCTTCTTGTAGAAAAAAAAAATAAATATGTTTTCAAGTCAGGTTCAATAGTAGCACTCTGGCTCCCTTGATTTTCTAAAAAAATGACGTATTTATTAGCCGTGGGGAGGGGTGTTACAGATGAAGCAGTCAATTAAATTCCAGATTTCTTAGAATAAATTGTTTTTATGACAAGAATTTATTCAGTTTATTTCATTTAATTTTAATATTATTTGGAAACATATTTTTATTAAATAATTATTTTTATGAAATAAATGTTTATTTTATTTTATTAACTATGAGATCTCTTGTCGAGTTATCTTCATGAAAACACGTGACATCCCTAACCTATGGGAATGAGGTGTTACAATATATATATATATATATATATATATATATATATATATATTATATTATTTATATAATTGGTGTATATGTTAATTATGTAATTTTTTCTAATCTATCACCATTGATCATATAAAATATGAAATAATATATGCTATCAATTAACTAATATATTATACGATATATTGTATGATAATATATATTATTATATGTATATACGTACTCTACTAAAGTACTAAGTTAGTAACCGTTAGCTAACGGTCTGGTCTGGTTCGGTCCTTAAAGGTAATCGGTTCGGAAAAAGGATAGACCGAAATTTTCAGTCCGTGATCCCAGACCGAAATTTTCAGTCCGTGATCCCAGACCGAACCAATTACACTCTTAAGTTATATTGCTATCGTACTCTTTATTTATAATCTAAAATAAAATTTTCTTTAAATTTGTAAACGTAGATATAATATCAAATTACGTTAACCTTGTGTCGTGTACGATTGATTCTATTTTTTCATTTTCTCTAGTTGTTCCTAAAAGTGGATGCCATACTGGCAGACAATGTGGAATGGTCTGAACACAAAAACGTGCTAATCCCATGAACTTGGAGGATATGGTAGTTCCGAAGTTAAAATGATCCAACGCAAAAAGCTTCAAGTATGGCAAAGTGCTCAACATATGGACAAACATTTAGTTCTGAAATCATACTTGGTTTACATATCCTCTTCTATTACTGACCAGAATAGGCCAGAAAACTAAATAGGACTTGACCTGGATTGTAAGATTGATTTCGTGTATACATCGGCAAATAATGATAAGGAATATATGTTTTTCTTTATAGAGATTCTTTGTCATCTTCGCAGTCTGATCTCACCAGGAAACTAGGAAATGCAGTTGTGATGTCCCTGCAATGAAAAAAATTATACAGATATTAAGTTCTAAAATGGTTGTAAGCGAACCATGAAAATGGCGATTGAAACAAAGATGTCAAGGCCAGAGATTTTTAAAGGTAGAAAATTGGGAATCTAATTCCAATATTTGGTTTTGTTCGCTAGACCTCTCTACACAAGGTTGTAAGTAGGACTCAAAGCCTGCTAGACTAACAAATTGATCATACAGAGAAATATACAAACAGGATGAAAGGTATTTACTTTAAATATGGAATGGTCATATTGTTCAGTATGGATGGATTGCGAGACACAAACTCCTTCCACTCTTCCATGTCAATTTTTCCATCTCTTTTCATATCTGCTTCTTCAAATGTCTATACAGTTACCAAAAGAAAGATATTGTCAGTGACAACATAATTACATGGAGGCCTTACATGATGTTGCGCCATCTAACTGCAAGGCATACCTTCTCAATAATGGATTCAATGATATCATCAGAAAGGAAAATATCTGAATCCTTCAGAAACTCCAAAAGCATTTCCTTGACCTTTTCATGAACGTTTATGGCACTCATTTTGTTAGACAACATGACAATTTGAAGATACTCCACAATTATAATCATGCTTGCATGAAGTCAATCACACAGATTAGAACTCCCCAAGTGCTGAACAGCTAGCAAACCATGTTAGTTTACAAGCTTTTTCGGATTGTCATGTTATCTAATAAGAATGAAGGTCAAAATATCACTCTTTACCTCCTCGCGTTCAATAAAGCCAGACTTCCGTATATCGTATATTTGAAATGCAACTGAGACATCAGATCATGATATAAAGCTTTAGTACAGTCTCAAGGCATACGCACAATCAATGGCAGAAGCAAATAGAAAATTTTAAAATATGTAGTGATAATAAAATAAAATAAAATCATACAAGCAACTTTTTCTTCTTGAGATGCTTCTGGGTGGAAAACGCTCAGAGATCGAACAAACTCTTCAAATTCTATCACCCCATCATGTTTGGAGTCAAACAAGTAGAATATCTGTTTGGATGGGCATGCACAGACATGGATGTCCCAAAAATGACAAAAGAGAGATTAGGATGACTTAAAAAATCTGAACTTTAAGAACAAAAGGCAGAAATGGCTGTGATTAGCCAAAAAAAAGAACTAAATAATGAGAAAACAAGACTAAGAAATCAAGAAAGCACGATTTGGCCCTGAAAATTTTTTGTTGTCATTCTACATCAGCATTTTATCTCCAATATAAATAAGGTAATTAAAATAGCCGGGAAGCTGACCCTGTCTGCAAAGAGACATTTCTTGCTATTCCTAAACAATCCAAGCTGAAACTCTTCCTGCAAACTCAGAAGTGAGTTCAGAATATATACTAACATATGAAAAAGACTTTTTCATTTATTCTAGTAATAAAAGCCGACTCAAATAGTCAAGGTTAATACAATTAAGTTGAAAAAAAAAAACAATGTTATCTGAACAGGTCTACCAGTTTCATAACAACTCGTGTTGCTTCTGCATATTATGAAGTAATCTATCCTACATGATCATATATATATATATGAAGTGGTTCTGGGAATGATGGGTGAAAAACTTACTTTGCTTATAACCCCATCACTAACTATAGAACTGCTAAGTTTCATGAACAGCTTGTACAAAGTTTCAATCTCGGTCACATTAACTGCAATAATATAAGGCGTACAGATGCACTTAACAAGAAAAAACCAGGAAGAGGATTCCTACCTGAGAATAAGTAAAGGAAACGGAAGTGAGACTTACACGGAGTTTGAGAGGCGAGAACAGCTGGCTCTTCATATTTAAGTCGCTGCTTCATGCAAATGCAGCCCATTGTAAACCCTCAAGGTAAATTAAAGGCTTTCTTTTGTGGAAAAACTGGAAAGAATGCTGCGTGATTTCGTGGTTTCATTCACCAACTCCCAACAAAGGCTTAACGTGCAACTGTTACATATTTTCTGTGTTTTATCCGTGGTTGCAAGTCTCCGCTACACTATTTTTTTGCCGATTCAGCACAGTGATTTGATGATGATGCCTTTCAGGACAGATGCTATCCGACTGTAAAGAAATCATCTAACATCTGCTTTTTTTACACGATCAAAAATTCCTTTTTTTTTCTTTTTTTTTAATGTTTCATCAATATCATTTTATCATTATGATCTGGAACATCAAACGGTTTTTCACTAAAAAGGCGACGAGTGCACCCAAGTGGCTTGATACCCCCCCCCCCCCCCCCCCCCCCCATGTTCCCACCAATTTCGAACCCAATCCTTAGCAGGTTCTCCACGATGCTTAATTCTCGATTTGGCGGTGATTCTTGTGGTCTGGAACACTTTGTGGACAAATCAGAAGAGGAATACAAGATTTTGTTGCGTCATTTGTAATCCATGGGATTCTTGAATTGTTGAGAGCTCTTAACATGTACTTGAAGGTTATACAGACACACAGTTGTTGGCGTGCATTCAAAGATCTAGAATCAAATTTTCTCAACTTAATCCAACGGTGAGGCCTACGTATTAAATGCCTTCCAAAAAGTGTGATGGTACGAGATAAATACAAGAGTAAAGGAAGGGAGAGAGGCAGAGAGCTGAAAAGAAGACAAATTACAGGGACTTCTTTCTCCAACTTCATCTTTTTCCTCTCTATTGACTAATTCACAGAATAAAATGGAGCTGGGAGTTTGTTTTCTTGACAATAATGTAAATTTCATTGATTAAAAACTCTGTAACAGAGATTGAATGCACTCAGGAGTTTCCTCCATGTCAACGATCAAATCTGTAATGCCTAATGTAATCTTGACAAAAAGGGAAAAGAATAATTTGCCTTGAATTCAAAAATATTGAATCAGCAGATACAACTTTATACAAGTATTTTCCTATAATTGCGCTAGTCTATTCTAGGTAGTCTAAATATAATAGGAAACTAATATCTCACAGCTCACACTATATATTTTTTATCTTTTGACTCTCTCAACACTCTCCCTCAAGTTGGAGAGTGAATGTCAAGAACTCCCAACTTGCATATCATGGTCAAGAAAGCTTCCTTTCCCAATGGCTTGGTGAATAAATTCGTAAGTTGATTTGCCAAAGTAACATATTTGGTCACAATCGAACCATCTTGTATCTTGTCATGAATAAAATGACAATCCATCTCTATGTGTCTGGTCTTTCATGAAAAAAGGGATTGGCTGCTATGTGAAGAGCTATTTTGTTGTCACAATACAACAATGTTGGCTTCAGATGCAATAATCGCAAATCCTTCAATAATGAGAGTAGTCAAGATAACTCAAAGCATGCACCTGTCATGGCTCTATATTCGGCTTCTACTAAGAAGAGAGATACGGTTTTCTGTCTCTTTGTCGCCAGGAAATAAGAGAAGGTCCCAAAAAGACACAATAACCTATGGTGGATTTATGGAATGTTGGGCAACCTGCCTAATCAGAATCACAAAAGGATTGTAGAGATAAATCATTCTGAGAAGGAAAAAATAAACCTTGTCCTGGATTATTTTTCAAATACCGCAACACATGTAAGGCAACTTCCATGTGTGGTTTGAGCGGCGCATGCATGAATCTGCTCAACACAAGTACCGAATAAGTGATATCCGGCCGGGTAATGGTCAAATAAATTAAGTGTCCAACGACTCACCTATATTGAGATGGATCTCTAAGTAATTCACCTTCATCTGAAAGTCTCATGTTTTGCTCCATGGGAAAGTTCATGGGTTTAGCACCCAAAAACCACTATCTTTTAGAATTTTTAGAGTGTATTTCCATTGTGAGATAGATATACCTTTCTTTGATCAAGAGACTTCAATGCCCAAAAAATACTTCAAATTGCCCAAATCTTTAATCCGGAAATGATTATGCAAAATTTGTTTAAAAGCAAATATGACGACAGTGAGATAATTACCTGTAATAAGGATGTCATCGACATATATCAACAAAGCCGTAAATTATTTACCTTTCCGACACGTGAACAACGAGTAGTCTACTTTGGATTGAACAAAACCAGCTGCTTGGATAGTTGTAGAGAATTTGGCAAACTATTGACGAGAGGCTTGCTTTAAGCCATACAACGGCTTGTTGAGACGACAAACTAGGTTCCCCCCTATCACTGAAGACTAGGAGATGGAGACATATAAATTTCTTCATGGAGATCACCATGAAGAAAAGCATTATGGACGTCAAGTTGGTGAAAAAACCAATTCTGGGCAGCGACCAAGGCTAATAAACAATGAAAAGTAATCATTTTAGCAGTAGGGGAAAATGTGTCATGATAGTCGATACCTTCTAGTTGTGTGTAGCTTTTGACAATCAAACGAGTTTTGTAACACTCAATAGTACCATCCGAGTGGCGCTTGATTTTGTAAACCCAACAACAACTAATAGCCTTCTTGCCGAGAGGAAGAGAAGTGAGAGACCAAGTATGGTTGGCCTCCAAAACAGCCAGTTCACATTGCATTGCTGCTTGCCTGTGGGAATGAGAAGTTGCGTTGGCATAGGAGGTAGGCTCAATATCTTGACTGACAGTAGCAATCAAGGAGCGATGTTGTGGTGAGTAAAGATGGTAAGAGAGAAAATTGCAAAGAGGATATCGGGTACCTTTTTGTGGACTAGATGACAATGACGGTAATGGGTGGGGAGACGTCACTTGGTTGCAAATATAATCGCACAAAGCCGTGGGAGGAGCATTAGGTCTTTCGGAACGATGTATGGTTGGTGTGGGAGAAGAAAGAGGTGGAATAGGATGTGGATTAGAGGGTAAAACATACGTTACCAGTTGTAGAGTCGGTGTTTGTTGGACTGTGGAAAGAGGCTCTGAAGGGGAAGGATCAGACACAACAATGGGAAGGACAAGTGCTGAATTGTGGGAGGGAGATGGGTCAGAAGGAGTGGACTCATAGGGAAAAATATTTTTATGAAAAATGACATCACGGCTAGTGAACACTTGATGAGTTGCAAGGTCATAAAATTTGTAAGCTTTTTGGCCAACCGGATAACCAAGAAAAACACAATGTTTGGCTCAAGGTGCAAATTTGTGAGAAACATGCACATTAGTAGCATAGACAAGACACCCGAAAGCCTTAATATGAGAATAAAACGGAATCTTGCCATAAAGCCATTCAAAATGAGTTTGTCAAGGAAGAAGTAATGTGGGCAAACGATTAATGTTAATGATATGCACAACAGTGTAAACACATTCAGCCCAAAAACGCAAAGGTAGATGGGCTTAAAAACGAAGGGCTTGTGTGGACTCAAGAATATCTCAATGTTTGCGTTCTACAACACCATTTTGTTTAGGGGTATAGATGCAAGAATGTTGATAATTTGTGCCCTTCTGTTTAAAAAAATCATGGAAGAGAATTCCCTTCCATTGTCAACCCGAATATTAGCTATAGAAGCATTGAACTGTGTTTGGGCAAAAGAGAAAAAATTGGCAAGTAAATATTGGATGTCACTTTTGTGATGCATAAAGAAAATCCATGTGAATCTAGAATAGTCATCTACAATAGTCAAAAAATATTTAGTACCAGAAAAAGAGAAAATTTTGTAAGGGTCCAAAATGTCACAATGAATTAATTCAAAAGGTCTAACAAACGAAATGGAACTAGCAAAAAATGGAAGCCGACTCTGTTTTGCAAGTGCACAAACATCACAAGCATCATTGGACTTGAATGGAAAATTTAACAAATTCTTGGCCATAAAATCTAGTCTAGAAGAAGATAAATGCCCCAATCGGTGATGCCACAAATCAGTGGAGGAGGTGACCTGAGAATAGGAGGAACGACTAACAATGGCTGTTGCAGATCAGGTTTTGATGCTCTCTCCCATCAGTGCAACCAAGTAATAAAGACCGTCTTGTTGTTTACCCAAACCAATCATCATCCTCGTCATCAAGTCCTACAAAACACACCACCGAGGGAAGAAATTTATTGGACAATTGAGATCTCTCGTGATTCGACTCACAAACATTAAATCCACCTTGCAAGATGGCACACCAAACACATTTTGTAAAAAAATAACATAATTCAAAGGAAGAGTCCCAATGGATGTAATCGGAGCCTGTTCTCGACTCGGCATAATAATTGGTGGAAAATAGTATTCTCACTACCTTTGACAAGTAAATTTGGAGAAGGGGTAATATGGTTTGTTGCATCACTATCGATGATTAACTAAGGGAAGCGAGACAAACCTAAGAAAGCACTAGTAGCATTAGCTTTAGGATTAGTGAATTGTGATATCCTTTTACCTTTCATGATGGACAATATCTTCTAGATTAGAAAATCAGAGAGCCCATTTGTCACTGATTGCATTTCCTGCATTGCCAGACCATCCTTGACATTATTGACCGAAGACTGATGGCCATTATTGTGCTTAGAATGAGTGCCTCCTTATTTCAATTTTTTTGAAGCATGTTTTGGGTGTCCTGGTAGATATCCATTTAGCTTCCAGCATATCTCTCGCACATGGTGATCTCGATCATAGTAAGAGCAATGTAAAGGTTTCTGATTAGAGTTAGAGTGAGAAGAAAAACATTGTCCATTTCGAATAACCAAGGCTACTAGTTCATCCCGTCAAACTGCCATGGCTGAAGTCTCCGTTGTCTCACATGTAGTGCCTAGACTCCGCTATTTTTCCTTCCTGTATAATGGAAGAGTAAGCCTATGCAACATCAGGGAGCAGGTTCATTAAAAGGATTTGCCCTCGGATTGCACTGTAGGATTCATTGAGTCCCATGAGAAATTGCATCAATCGACGTCTTTTACTGCCCTGCCCCACAAGTGCAAGCAGTTTAAGCCTCGTGTAGTAAGCCGCAGCAGTCATCTGATCTTGAGCAAGACAAGCAATGTCCTTCTCAAGCTGGAAAATGTGAGGCGCATTGCTTTGAGAGAAATGACACTGAAGGTCTTCCCATGCCTCTTAGGCAGTAGTTGGAAAAATAATGTTGTTCGCTATATCCAAAGTAAGTGAATTGAGAATCTAAGAAACAACCATATCGTTGCATTTTTTCCGTGATGCGTACTCGTCTGGTTTGGTGGTGACAAGAGACATTGTGGTGGTTCCATTTATGAAACCCAACTTGGATTTGGCACTCAAAGATATGACCATGGCTCTGCACTAGATCAAGAAATTATCCCTATTGAGGGGCTTGGAAACAATAACCATTTCGGGATGGCCAGATTCATGGAGTAAATAAGGATTGGTGACATCGTGCTTGTCTCCAATCGAAGAATGCATAGTTGACATGATGATGAGCAACGGAAAGCCAAAGGAAAGAATAAAAGAGGCAGAGAGCTAGGGGAACATTCCCTGCTCTGATACCATGAAAAAAAGGGAAAAGAATAATTTGCCTTGAATTCAAAAATATTGAATCAAAAGATATAGCTTTATACAAGTATTTTCCTATAATTGCGCTAGTCTATTCTAGGTAGTCTAAATATAATAAGAAACTAATATCTTACAGCTTACACTATACATTTTTATCTTTTGACTCTCTCAACAATTCTTGCCTAGAGTGTGAGCAACTATATTGGCTCCTCTATGGATGTGTCTGATTGACCAGTGTTCAAAATTTTGTAGTTGGAGTCTGATGTCTGATACAATCCAAAGCAATTCAAATCTTCCACAGTACTTTGGACAGCCTTCACAACTTTGCTTGCATTTCCCTCTAATATTATTATTCTCAAGCCCAGTTCACTATAAAAAATTGTTGCTTGAAGAGCTGCATGAGTTTCTACTACAAGGGGGTCTGGGACTAAGTCTCGCTTCTTCCTTATTGTGGCCAAAACCTTGCCCTCCCAATCTCAAACAACAATCTGAATACCTACCTTGTAGTATATCTTATCCCCAGCAGCTTCCCAATTGGTCTTGAAAAAGTCTCTTGGAGGAGAATCCCATTCTTTCACTCGATTGTTAGTAGGTGTTGGTTGATTGGTTTCCCCATGTTTAGATACTCTAAGCTCTTGCAGCGACTGATATGCACTCTGCAACAAAACTTTTGGGTGAGTGAGAGTATCTTTAAATACAAACTCATTTATTCTCCTCCACAGTTTCCATAGTATGACTGCAAGTTCTTCCATCTCCTCCTTATTTAGCTTTAGAAACATTTCGACCATGAGTTCCTTAAGGCTCTTGTGAGAGACCCTGCTCTTTTAAATTTTCTTTGAGCACTGCCCCCAGACATCACTAGCAGCAGTGCATTCCAATAATATATGTTCAGTGGTTTCATTTTTCCTGTAAACAGAGAGGGGATGGGGGTCATCCACAATTTTCTTTTTGAACAAGTCCATTTTTGTAGGCAAGACATTAGACAGGCTCTCCATAAAAGTATTTTGGCTACAGGTGGGAGTGCCAATTTCTAGATCTTGGTCTAGGTGCTACTGTTTGAAGTGCTCTGTGAACATTGGCCTTGTGATCTTCTTTGTACTTCAACCTGAAGATGATATACACTTCTTACAGGAAAGAATCCATTGGCAGTGCACCTCCACATAATTTGGTCTGGCCTATTACTATGACTTCTAGGAATTTAGCATATAATATCTGCTTCTTCTTTTGAAAACAATTCTTTAACTAAGTTTAGGTTCCAAGCCACTGTATTAATATCTATAAGTTCAACAGAATTAGCTTCTACATCCAGGATTTCTTTGTGGTTTGAATGTGGTTGGTTGGGGCAACCATTTGTCTAACTAGATTTTCACTGATTTGCTATTGCCAATCCTCTGTAGTAAACCTTCCTCATGCAAATGTCCAACTGATAAAATATTCCTCCATACAAAGGAGGGGCTGCTACCCAACTTTGCTTTTAAAAAACTCAGTTTTAGGAAAGTACTTTAATTTGAGATTTTGGCAACAAGTGAATCTGGGAACTATAATATGCTCCAGCCTTGCTTTGCTAGCATTGCTAAGTTGAACTTCTCAAAATCTCTGAATCTCAGTCCACCTATAGCTTTTGCTTTCCCCATTTAATCCAATGCATTCTTCTTTCCTGGCCTATTTGTCCCCACCAGTACCCTCTCATCAGTTTATTTATTTCTTGTAGTAGGCCTTTAGGGAGTTTAAATACTCCCATACTATATGTGGGGATGGCCTGAATTATTGATTTGATGAGGATTTCTTTCCCTGCTTGTGAGAGAAACTTCATTTTTTAGTCACTTAATTTTCTCCTCACTCTATCTAGGATACCTTTAAAAGTCTTGTCTCTAGATCTTCCTATCAAAGCAGGTAATCTTAGATATTTCTCATATGAACCTGTGGATCTAATTCCTGCAATGCTTGTGTAAAGGTCTTTGGTTACTGTCCTTGTATTATTGCTGAAAAATATGAATGTCTTGTCTTTATTCAACCTTTGTCCCGAAGCTTGTTCGTAGAGCTCCAATAATTTGAGCAACCTACTCCATTCCAAAGATGAAGCCTGACAAAACAGTAAGCTATCATTTGCAAAGAACAAGTGGTGGATGTGGAGCTGTCCTCAGAGCTGGGAGTTTTTGTTGAGCTCATATTTACAATGTAACAGAATAAAATGGAGCTGTGCATTTTTATTAAACTCATATTCATGATACAAATGGATTTTTATCAAAGTACACAAAAAGTATACATGACTTCACTCAACAATCAAAGGGAAAAGTGCTATAAGATCTTCCATCTTTTTACTTGAAATCTTGCAACCTCCAGCCTATGCAACATATATTATGTTGCCACTTCAGCTGCAACCACAATTGCTCCAAGTTCTCCAAAGAACATCTCCCTTGATGCATTGAGCGTCTAACAGGAAACAACTTATATACTGTCGGACATCATTTCAGCAACCATTTCTCCTCTTCAAAATCCAAGTGAAGTAGAAAGCTGGGAAATGCCAGGATTATGCCCCTGGAAAATTTAAACCTTATATGAAACTATGCACTTATAATAAAATGTCTCAAAAAAAAAAAAAGTCTTAGCAACAAACCAATCTAAAATGATTGGTTCATGTTGTTGGTGAAAATCCTTTTTGTAAACTGCTTATTCTATTACAAAACCATCCATTGGTTTTCTTTTGAAGAAGAAAAAGGAAAGGATGTTAACATTTAAAAAAAAAAAAAAAAAGGGTTTTAATGTTTAACATTGTCAACAAACTTCTTCATAGAATTTCTTGTATCAACATATGGTTAGTGACACATTACGTGTATATAAAAATTACTGAGATAGATTAATGGAATTCAAGTGTACAATGATATGAACAGAACGGAAAGACGCACTTTAAAAATGGAAGAGTCATGTTCTTTATCAGGGATGGATTCTTAGCTACAAATTCCTTCATCCTCTTGATTAATTTGCCTCCATTGTTGTCTAAATAGATTGCACCATAATCGGAAAGTTCGATAGAAGAATAAGTGAGAACATGGGGAAAACACATAGATTTATGAAGTTTAGCACACCTTATTGACATTCGCTTCCATAATACCATCAGATTCGATCGGAAGAGCCAATACCATCTCCTTCAACTTCCATGGCAATAATTGAGAGAATAAAAAATGTAGTTGTTGGATTATTAAAAAAACTCGCATGAATATTGTGAGTTCAAGGCTAATAAAAACTAGGCCAATGACCTTGCAGCCTAGTGACATCTACCCCCTATTTCATGAGGAATGTTTAGGTATTGAGTTCTCACATTTTGCCACCCAAAATTACCATGTGATTCTTAAATGTATCACCAAAATACAACTCATTGAAGTCAATCATTTTTAATAGAAAAACACATAATATTAATAAAAAAGGCCTTCATATATTTTTCCTAGGATTTTAGAAGTGAAGTAAAGCAACTTTTAACTCGATTTAGTGAACATTTTCAGAAAACATTTTCAAGAAATTCATTAGTCTAACTCATCTCATAAAACTGGCTTTATAAGGGATGTGAGATAATTCTTCAACACCCTCTCTCACGTGCAAGCCAGTATTATTTTTTTGTTCTTGTCACTGAGTAAGTAGTGTGGGACCCCATTCATCCTGTGGCAGACTCTGATACCATGAAAAAATTCATAGGCCTAACCCATCTCATAAAACCGGTTCTACAAGAAATGATTGCTTATTCCTTATAAACATGCCAAAACCTTATCTATAAGTAATGTGAGATTATTCCTCAATACCCTCTCTCACGTTAGGCTAGTATTTTTTTTTTGTCCTTGTCACGGGGTAAGTAGTGTAGACCCCATTTGTCCTGTGACAGACTGTGATACCATGAAGAAATTCATGGGCCTAACTCATCTCATAAAACTAGTTGTACAAGAAAGGATTACTCATTCCTTATAAACATGTCTACGACCTTGTCTACAGACAATGTGGGATTATTCATTAACATCCTATATTTGGATTTTATCATAGTAATAAGTGTTTTTTGAGATTTCTTTTTATGCAGTAGTAAGAATTATTTAGTAAGTGTTTGTGAAATGCTTAAGCGAGGATACATTGAAAAAATAAATAAATAAAATGACAAAGATACAATCCCATAATCCATGCCTTATATTTCTCCATAAACGGCTGGATCACCTTTGCTTTATTCTCCACACACAAGCTTGGCACAATTGCAGGCATTACAGAATTTATATGGTATCAAGAGCCTAGGGAGAATCTTGAAATATGTTGTCTTCTTCTACCTCAAATGTCCCTCTCTCATATGACATCTTCTTAATTGAATTATTTTCCACCAAAACACATCTACCTGATATCCCCACCAAACTTGCATCCACAAATTACTTGCTATGGAAAGCACAGGTCCTTCCAGTCTTACGAGGTCATGGGCTCTTAGGCTACCTAACAAATGACTTGCCCTGCCCACCCACCACCATCACTGATGGTAATAATCAATCGATACCAAATCCAGCGACAACAAAATGGTTGCTTCTGGACCAACTGATCCTTGGTTGGATCAATAGCTCCTTGTCGAAAGCTCTTCTCTTGCAAGTGATAAATTGTGAGACTTCCCATGAAGCGTGGGAAGTGCTTGAGACCTTGTATGGACACCATACTCGCGATCGTGTTCAACAGATCTGTGGAGAGCTACAATCTCTCACCAAAGGTGCTTCTTCGATGGAAGAGTACCTACACAAGGCCAAGTCATTGGCTCTTTCACTCCGTGGTGCCGAAAAGCCAATGGATGATGATGAATTCATCAACTGCCTTCTTCGTGGACTTAGATCAGATTTTGATCCTATTGTAGCAGCTATAAATGCAAGGGTTGATTTTCCCTCTTTGAAAAATGTTATTGGTAAGTTAAGAGATTTTGAGTTACGTATTTCCTCTCGCACAAATTCCTCTCCTATTGCTTTCTATTCAAATCGATCCTCTAGATCCAAGCCTACTAGCAACAAGTATAATCATGGCAGAGGGCCCAACTATTGTAGAAGAGAAAATCGTGGAGGCCAACGTTCCAATAAATGTTCACATGGGGGTCGTGCTTCTCAACCTTCAAACAGAGGACATAACAATCAAAATGCAAATCGTGGTACTCAAGGATCGCACATCACCTATTTTCGTTGTGGTGGTTCAAATCACAAAGCTGATGCATGTTGTGCCTCAGATGAAGAGACCGAACAATACCATGCTTTTCTAGCTATTCAAGCTGGTGAAATTATTGAAGAATCTTGGCTTCCAAACACTAGAGCAACTCATCACATGGCACCAACAACAACCAAAGCACAAGGTATTAAACCATACAATGGCACTGATATGGTAATGGTTAGTAATGGATCAAAAATTCCTATTTCAGAAATTGCTACTTTTACTATTCCGAATACCTCATTGAAGTTGAACAATACTTTGATTGTGCCAAACTTATGGAAAAGACTGCTTTCAGTTTCAAATTTTACAATTGACAATCAGTGTTGTTTCATGTTTTATCCTTGGGATTTTTTTATCAAGGACTTACAGACGAATCAGGTGATGCTTAAAGGAATCGTTCACGATGGCTTATACCCCTTATCTTCATCCATTCAAAGTCTCAATCCAATTGTTCTTCTGACAAATAAAATTTCTAGCAATACGTGGCATACCAGACTCGGTTATCTCAACAACAGAACTCTTGGAACTTTGTTTCCATGTCTTTCTATTTCAGACAAGCAAGTAGATTTTTGTGAAAGTTTTGTTATGAGAAAATCAACTAAATTACCATTTCAAAATTGTAGTTCTCATGTTCCAATATTTCTACACACTCTTCACACTGATGTATGGGGTCAAGTACCCATAACATTCTTTGATAGCTATCGTTACTATCTAGTCATAATCAATGAATATTCTCGATATGTTTGGCTATTTTCTTTATCTTGCAAATTGGATGTTATCGACATCTTTCCCAAATTCATTAAGATGGTTGAAATGCAATTTAACACTACTGTCAAATGCATACAAAGTGATGGTAGTGGAGAGTTGTCAATCATTCTTTAAAAAGTTACTTTGCATCTCATGGTATAATTCAAAAATTTTCTTGTCCAGCCACTCCCGAGCAAAATGGTCTAGTTGAAAGGCGTCATCGCCATATAGTTGAGACAACTCTTGCTCTTTTGGATCACTCCTCCATTCCTAAAAAATTCTGGATAGCAGCGTTTCACACTGTAGTGTTTCTCATTAATAGGTTGCCCAGCTCTGCACTAAATGGAAATATTCCTTATCAAGTGGTGTTAAAGTCAAATCCATCTTATGATTCCTTACGAGTCTTTGGTTGCATGTGTTATCCACTTCTCACTCCTTTTGGCCGGAACAAACTTTAACTTAAGTCCACTATTTGTGTTTTTCTTGGATAGACATCTCAATATAAAGGGTATAAGTGCATGGATTTAGTCACGGGCCGCATATATATTTCTAGACATGTGGTGTTCAATGAAGAAAAATTTCCTTTTTCATAAAAATGTTTGATCTCAAAAAAACCAAACTAGTTTACAAATCGACCCTTACCAAAAGTTATGACATAAGAATCACAAAAAGAGATCACAACACCAATTGCAACTATAGGTCCAATTTTGCAGGCCGAAGATGTGCATATAGAGGAATCATTTCATGACTCTCGTGCACTTGAAATACATCCCATTTTCGAGTCTGCAACTACAAGAAGACATCACATGATAACACGGAATCAAGATGGAACAAGAAAACCAAAGGTATATTTATCTACACAGCATCCTATACCAGTTTGTTTTACAACTGATCTTGCAACAACACACTTCGAACCCAAAAGTTTTAAACAAGCTGAAAAAGATCCAAAATGGCAAGAGGCCATGAAATATGAAATTGCTGCTCTTCATGATAATAAAACCTGGAATCTTGTTCCTCCATCTCCAAGCATGAATTTAGTCACAAGCAAATGGGTCTTTAAAGCTAAAACAAAGGCTGATGGCTCAATTGAACGCTACAAAGTAAGACTTGTAGCTCGTGGTTTCACACAACTTCAAGGTCTGGACTATGATGAAACATTTAGTTTAGTTGTTAGACTTGTCACAATCAGATTAATTCTTCATTTGGCTTTATCTCAAGGGTGGCCTCTCAAGCAACTCGATGTTAGCAATGCTTTTCTAGATGGTGAGTTACAGGAAACAATTTATTTAACTCAGACACAAGGATTCATTGATCTTCAACATCCCGAGTATGTTTGTAGACTGAACAAAGCCTTGTATGGGCTTAAACAAGCCCCTTGTGCATGGTATCTTAAGTTTAGCAATTATTTTATGCAATTGGGTTTTCAAAGATGTCCATATAACAACTCATTATTTTTTTGGCATGAAAAATCAGAGGTACTCATGCTTTTACTTTACGTGGATGACATAATCCTCACAGACAATTCCTCTTCATCAATTGCTGAACTGATTCAAAAACTGTCAATAGTTTTTCACATGAAGGATCTCGGCAACCTCCATTATTTCCTCGGGGTACAAGTCAATCGCACAATTGAAGATTTGTGTTTGCAGCAATCTTGCTATCTATTGTCACTACTACAAAGGTTTGGTTTAGATGGTGCTAAACCAGTGTCAACACCCTTGGCTACAGGACAACATCTTTTAGCTCAAGAAGGAAGTCCTCTTGACAACCCCATATGCTATCGACAGATGGTGGGAACTCTCCAATATCTCACCATCACCAGGCCGGATGTGGCTTTTGCTGTTAACTTTGTTTCTCAGTTTATGCAGGCACCACGAGCTCCATATTTACAAGCTGTAAAATGAATTTTCAAGTATCTAAAAGGCACAATAAATCTTGGTCTCCACTTCACAAAATCACCAATCTCTCCTCTATAAGGATACTGTGATGCAGACTGGGAGGGGTCAAAAGATGATAGACGTTCAACATCAGGTTTTGCCATTTACATGCGATCAAACTTGCTGTCGTGGGGAGCAAAGAAACAAAGCAAGGTTGCTCGATTGACTGCCAAAGCAGAGTACCAAAATCTCGCAACAACAACTGCCGAAATTCTTTAGTTTATGAACTTACTAAAGAATTTGGGATACAAGCTTTTGGCACCTACACTACACTCAGACAACCTTGGTGCAATTAGCATGGCTAAAAATTCAGTTTTTCATCAACGAACAAAGAACATCGAAATTGATATCATTTCGTTCGTGAGAAAGTGGCAGCTAGAATTATTAATCTTGCACATGTTCCAGGTCAAGAACAAATAGCAGACGTCTTCACAAAACCATTATGCAATCCACAATTTAGTTCCAATAGAGACAAGCTCTGCATCGGACCAATAGCGACTTGAGCTTGAGGGGGAATGATAGAGATACAATCCCATAATCCATGCCTTATATTTCTCCATAAACGGCTGGATCACCTTTGCTTTATTCTCTCCATTATTCTCTCAATTTGTATTGACGTTTATTTCTGTTAGCTTCTGTATGTTACTTAGCTGGCTTTTATTCTTTCATTAATTGCATATTGTAATATGTAAAGTTATATAAATGGCAACACACAAGCTGGCACAATTGCGGGCATTACAGAATTTACATAAAATACTTCGAAAAAAAGTTAGGGGTTCCTCCAATATAGCGTATAGGAAAGTGTTGTCCTTAAAAAGAATCTGTCTCTCACAAGCTGAAAGGACATGACAATTTTATAGATTACATTGGAGGAGTTTTCCTCCAATTCAATTTGGAGGGAGACTTTGTCCAACTGGGGATATCCTCCCTGGATGGGCTCTACTCATTTCAAGCGTTAGTGCTATTTGACAAAAGTAGTGAGAATTGACCAATAATGTCGTGGAAGATGTTAGCAACTATTGTTGTCATCAACAGCATTTTGCAATCTTATCATTTAAGATCAAAATGCTTCCAGGTTCCTAGAACATACATCAAGAATAGAACAGAACAATAAGGTTTCATGAAAATTTGGCGTACATGCAATTTTGACTACTTCAGGTGCATTTGGGTGGAAGATGTTTAAAGACCGAACAAATTCTTCAAACTCAATAATCCCATTACACTTAACATCAAACAGATCAAATACCTGCAATAAGTTGTGATGCCACATTGCATAATATCAGCTGCCCCGAGATTTGGAAACTGGGCAATCATAAAGTTAATTTGGGTGATGATGAGCAGCATCAAGCCACAGTAGATGATTGCAAAGTTATTTGACAGTTCTTTTAGATCATGATAAGACTTTTAGATCCATTATACACTACTAAATTCAATTCAAATTTCAGGATATTGACAAGTTGGATTTCTTTGATACACAGATGCAGCTACTTTGATGGTACATTGCTTGTGATCGCATGAAGTACTCAAACTATAAGGCTTTTTTTATTGGTTACTGCAGCTGCCCTCCAAAAGGTCAAAATAGTTCAGATGACCTCAACGCAAAATGTGAAGATCCAATTTAAAAGATTAAAACTAGAACAAGAAAATGCAAGCTTCCTAAACATAGAATGTCAAGTAAATTAGCACACAAATACACAAGTTACCTTAAATTCAAACCAGAGAGCTAAGAAGCCTATGCTAAATTTCAACTATATTAATTCAAGAGTTCAATGTGTACCAAGCTGCCAACACTAGCTCAAGAAAACGCACAAATTGTAACAACTCGATCTTAATATTAGGCTATAGATACATTTTATGTATTTTCTTATAGCTATAATATTTTCTATTATTATTATTATTATTATTATTATTATTATTGTTATTTCTATTATTATTATTATTATTACTATTATAATTACTATTATTATTATTTATTTTCAGATTTATAGAAGTATAATTTTAGAGTTTTACCAACATTAAAATTCTTAGATCTACTCACGGTTGCACTCACACTCACATGCACATGCACATGCACGTACACCTCTTACCCTCAGTTTGCATACCGATCGTCTTAGAGGTTGTATCCTCGTGGGATTGGGTCTCCTAGGTGCAGCCAACTTCAACTCAAGTAGACTTCCGGTTGGTTCACGTCTTTCACCTTCCTCTAGCCTATAAAATTCACTCGGGACCTCCTGTAACACACACAAAACTCATCACAGCACCACACCGAAACAACCACAGCAGAGAACCCACCTCTCTCGTTCATCTCGGTTTCTCCCTCTCTCAAGCTTTCGGTCTCTCTCCCCAGCCCAAGCAACACCACAGAAGCAAGAGAAAACTCCAAGCCGAACTCCTTTGAAGCCCAACCACCTCATGCACGCTGCCCTCCACTCGATGCACCATGCATGCTGCTCCTCAAACCCGCAACATACGTTCAGGAAAAAGAAAAGAAAAGAGAGCAGCCCTGAGCCACCCCACTGCAGAAACTCCTCCACACCGATCACCACTTGAGTGAGTTTCCACCACGCCGAAGCAGCTACGGACAGCCCAGGAAATTGTTGTTGCCAACCCGTGAGCTCCATGCACCAAGCACGCTCCCCCTTCACTCCATGCGCAGGCTCCAAGCCACGTCCAGGAAAAAGAAACTGAGAACCACCATGAAGCATCCGAAACTGCCATCCCCTGTTTTTGCACCCATAAAACAGAGCAGCAACCGTACAAGCCGTGAACCCTCCTCCCTCAACCAAGTCGGCCACCCCACCGGAAACAACCACAAAAACTGCCGGCCATCTCTGCCCAGTCGAGCCCACTTCATTCCTGTAAGCCGCTGCCGTCCGCCACCTTCACCTCTCCCTGCATACTCGGTGAACACAGCAGCCCCTCTTCAACTCTCATTCTCCCTCTCGACGTCGCACCACCTTGCCCAGTGAAACCAGTTGCTTCGCCGGTCTTTCCCCAGCCACCCAGAGCCACCGTCGTCTCATCCAGCCAATCCTCCGTCGCGTACTCTTCTCGGTGAGCCCCTATTCTCTCTCGCATAGCACTCGGTTCTGTCGCACAGCAGTGTTGCATGGTTAATCGTGTGTTTTAAATCACAGAGCATTTCATGCAATCGGGTTCTTGGGCCCAACGTATGATGGGTTTTCTTGTGTTAAAGTTTGTGTGTTCATATTTTAAATTGGCCGATTTTATGATGTTTTAATAATTGTTTTAGTGATTTTTATTAGACTTAACATTTTAAATTTGAGTTTAATTCTATAAATATATTAGTTATAAGCTATTTTATAAGAAAGTGTTTAAAGGATTTGAAATATATTTTAAAGTATATCTTTGAACCTAATATTTTAGTTGATTTTTCCTTTGTATATATTGTGGGATTTTAATAAAACTATTATGTTATTAAGTATTAAATTAAGATTGAATTATACTAATAGCCTACAATAATTTTATATTGAATACTATTAAGTTTATCATTATGAATCGGGTGTTTCCACTAGTTGTGTTTTTATTAATCTTATATATATATATATATATATATATATAGATAAAGTTATATATTTAATAATATTGAACGATTTGATATTATATTAGTATTTAAATTTTCAATGGTTAATCATTTATTTTAAATACTTTAAATCTAAGTTATGAAATAAACCTCTAATGTTTTTATAATAGATTTTGATGTATTTATGCTATTAAAGTTGTAATTTTAAAATAAAGAAATATGTTAAGAGTATTTAAATAATATTGATAATTATTATATTTCTTATAAGATTAAATAATTATGTTAAGAAAGTAAATCTATTTTAAGAATTTAGATTTTTATGACTTATTTTTATAATAGCCCAAGTGTTTTAATTAAGAAAGAATATGCTATTAGTATTTTTAAATAATTTAAGTTATAAACTTTCATTATTTTATATTAAACAGAATATTTTTATTCATTATATTCAATAGTATGAATTTTTATTAAGTAGGATATTAGGATATGGTTCCTAGATAGATTTAGTGACGTTTAAAATACTGCGTTTAGGTGACGAGTTACGAAGTGAGATTCGAGAAGAAGCGCTACGAGGTAAGTTATTTGATCACAAAATTAGGATCATCACAGTCAGCTTATATTTAAGTATTATTCAAGCCAATTCATTGACAGCCTTTGTTTATGTACCACTCATGCCATATGCAAACATGTCATCCAGCATAGCATACGATCATGTCATTCCGCATCATATTCAGATTCAGAAATTATAATTATGTATGTATTATGTCATGCATCTCATGGTCATAAGACACATAAGCTATCTTAAGTTCAAGTGCAAGATAAGATCAGTTCAGTTAATCAGATGGCTATTCAGATGCATGGTACCAATGCAGTTCAGTTCAAGGTAGTGTGCAAGCCACGAACTCAGTCGTGGTCCACCATAGTATGCTAGAATACTATCAGCGGTTCCCCTCGCGGCCGCGGGATGTGAGGCCGGTGCACAACCTCGCACACAGTGTTAAGTGTGTTGGCCAGTCAGTTCAGTCATTAGTCAGTTCAGTCAGTTAAATCAGTTCAGTTAAATCCGTCAGTTAATTCAGATAAATCAGTCATGCATAAACATCAGTATGAACAGTCATGAATTTTAAGCTCTCAGCATGAAAAACTTTTATGAAAACCTTATGTTTAATATGTTAACGTTGTGATGGATTTCTTACTGAGTATTCGACTCATTTTAGTTTGT
Organism: Cyclocarya paliurus; assembly: GCA_029856935.1. Taxonomy (NCBI): domain Eukaryota; kingdom Viridiplantae; phylum Streptophyta; class Magnoliopsida; order Fagales; family Juglandaceae; genus Cyclocarya; species Cyclocarya paliurus. The sequence continues at coordinate 9,507,793 of CM056948.1, forward strand.
TTTCATGTTTTTAACCACCCAGGTGAGGATGATGATTACGATCAGACAGACCAGGATTAGAATGAGCATTTATTTTAATTTCAGACCTTTTAGAAGAAATTTATTTTATTGCTTTATGACATGACTTTTTATTCAGTTTATTCATTTAAATTTTTTTGAAGATATTTTTATCAGACAAAGTTTTATGAAATAAATTTCTAATTTTTTTTTTTTTTATATATGAGATCTCTTACTGAGTTTAGTTTATGAAAAACACGTGACACTCCTAACCTACGGGAAGGGGGTGTTACACAAATAAACAGCTTTAAAGCAAGTACTTTGATGAATATACCTTGTAAATAAGACCACCGTTAACTATTGTACTACTGCTTAGTTTCTTGAATAGATCATGCAGGGCCTCAATTTCAATGACTGCCAACTGTAAAAAATGTAAAATAGGATTATTATTTAGGGGTTTAGCAGCTGTAAATTTAAATGTTGTTGTAATTGCGAACTTTAGTATTGTTAAGGTGAAAGAGTTCATAGGCCGCTAAACTCTGGTTTCTTTTTCTGAGGTCACCTTTAGGTGCTCTCGCATATCATTTTGGTAACACCTGCTAAAGCTTCGTCCATGCGCATTTGTTTTTCAATTTTTAATGTGACTGGTGCCATTTGTTGATTTAGTTAAAAATATGCAACTAATGTTGTTCAATTTGTTGATTTAAGTAAAAAATATGTGCAATTTTGTTGCATTAGAAGGAAAAATTCCAGGAATATGTCAAACTCAACTATATATAAATGGACTGAGTATCATAATGGGAGGTTCATACATCTTCTCACAACTTCGATAGCAAGCATCTAAAAAGATCAGAAAAAGATTTCATCTTTCCTCTCTTGGAAGGCCCAAGACCACTGGTTATTGATGTTAAAGAAATCACTGGTACTAGTACTACTATTAAAAAATGAAGCTACCCATCATAAATTTGTTAATAAAATATAGCAGGAAATTAACAAACTGACCTCATAAGGTAAAATCCCCAAGCTCCCAGTTGCCTGAAGTGTAAATTCTTAAAAACTGACCAACTCTATGCTTTCAAAACTATGAAGCACGACAGTACAAAATAAGTCAACTGCTTAAAGAGCCTGTTTTGCAGACAAAACACAACTCTTTATATGAGCGTGCTGTTTCAAAGAGATGCTGCAAAGATGGGTGTAGGACCCAAGCCAAGACAAATAAAAAGCAAGTACCCGACAAAATCTATATAATCTGTTCACGAATAAGAAATCATTTTAAATCAAGAAACTAAAATCATATTGGAAGATGAGAAAATAAAATCTGAATTAGTCTCAAAGGGTATTGCTAAAGTTGATGACGAAGAACATGATCAAGAGCTCTTTTCATAAACCGACCTCACCTGCATGGTCTTTTCTTTGACGGGTCAAAAGCTGCTCACTTTCATGGTTTCTCCCGTCTGCATGACTTGTCCTGCACTTGTTGCTGTGTCTGTATGTGCCAACTCCTAAGCTTATATTTAAGTCAATGATGTGGCCCTTTTGGCTTTTATCTCCAAAAACGATTTAAGAAGGAGAGATATATAAAACGAATCTGAATATTTACAGACAATATTAAATACGATGTACATAACCACATCTTTAACTATCTAATTAACTTTTACTATCAACTCGAAGATAATTAAATTATATTTAAAAATTAAGTTACTTTCCCGTATGTTGCAAATCTAGGACCAGTTGTATATTAAAGTCAGGGAGTCATTGCTCCGTTACTTTGTGCGGGTGTGCTTGTGCTCCAAAGACAATCTAATATACTGATACGAAATTGCAATCAAAATCTCTATTGAATGAGCTCTTCCATGTAGTGTTTCGAGTTTCAAGAACATCTTCGGCGAGGGATGAGGTTGTTGATAAATAAGGAGTTCAGCGAAATTTATAACTAGTAGAAAGGGAAGTAAGAGCTGAGCTGGTTAAATCTTAGAACCTCTAATCTGATATCATGTTAAATCCTATTTGTTTCAAAAGTTCAACGCGAAGGAAAGACATATAATTTAGTTGTAGAAGTAATATCCCTCTTATAAAAATAAAAACTAGAGCAGCTTTATTGAACGAATTACAAAAGCCGAATACTCCAGTATCCATAAACTTTCCTCATGACCCATCCAGTATCTGAAAACGGCAGCAAAATAAAGAAAAATTTGATGTACATTTGACACATAAAGAGGCAGCAAGCCAGCAAAGCATCAAACAGGAACGAGCAAGATGGTCAGAGGACAAGATATCTCAACTGCAGATATTGGGTATGCAAACCCCTCCATCTGGATTCTGCTGTTCTTTCCAAATTCGTCCAGTAACCCGAAGCTTTAGCTCCTTCCTGTCTCCACCAGAGAAAAAAAGTGCAATGTTTCGCTGAATTATTAGACCATCATGGCTATCTCGGACTTTCCTATGGTTATCACGAATGCTCCGTGGAGTGCCTTCCCACATCAGCTTCCTGCCATTTGCCCCAACCTCCAGGCTGTAGCTGAAGTTTTGCGCTTCAATTTCATCACCCATGAAACGAAGGAATCCCATGTAAACTGGCGCTATGCCAATCAGGAACGCTTCAAAGTGCAGGCAGAAGTAGTGACCAAAACAGTTGAAAACCTGAGGAAAAAAATGAAAAAGAAAAGAAAGGTTCAGAATTTAGGAATGTGAAAATATCGTACGAAATGCCAATAGCGCAAACATGTTACCTTTCCCCAAGGTTAAAACTTGTTTCATGGATTGGAGTTCTTCAAGGTTATGCATTTTTGTATTGATTGAAAGAGAAGTTTTATATAACATACAGGCAAAACCTTGGTAGCCACTGTTTAAAACCACCAGCGCATTATTTCTTTTAGATTTTCCTTTCTTTACCTCAACAACAAGAAGGAACAGAAAGCATCCTTGTCCTCTAATTATTTGGTTAGTTCTTTTAGAAACTCTCATCTTTCTTCTAGTGGCTTCAATAGTTTAAGAAATATAATATACTCGATTGTAATTTTTGTCACATATTCCATATTTCATCCTATTACCTCTGACTAAATTATCCTTGCCATTACACCAAATTACAAACCAGCATGTGGTCTGTGGGTCTGCAAATGTTCTATGATGCAGAAGAAAAATCTATCAAATTGAAATATAGAAATATAAACCTCCAAATGGAAACTTAAAAAAAAGAATCTCTACTAGTACTTACTGTAAGCATCCAGGTCGCATTCTCTACCTCGCGGGGATTGGACTTGACATAGCGGTGATTGAATGTGCAGCCCACATGGGTGTCTACCTTATGATCGTCCCTCAGATGGGCTACAAGAAAAGGGATGTCTCCAACAACAGGACACTCAGATCCCGCATATGGGCAATTGTATGGTCTGAAGCTACATTGAGCCTCATGCTCGAGCTTGCTGTAGTAGGGGAAAATCTCTGTGCATCCCAAGAAGCCATACTTGCAGGGGAGTTCAAGTGACTCTGCCACCTTCTCCAATGCCAGACACCTAATATCTCCAAGCTCTTGTCTACAAGTGGGGCACCGGTTATGTACCCTAGTTTTACAGGTAGAACACAGAGTATGTCCATTCTGGCACTGCAAAAGTATAAAGGCAGAAATCAACTACTTTCAACCAAGCAAGAAACTATACTAACATTTCAAAATATGTTACATCCTAAGACTTGTACTGCTATTTTGCTCAGAAATAAAAAGTTACATCATAGAAGGAAACTTCAAAACAAGCAATTAAAATAGGCCAACTTTTTTTCATTATCAGTGCTTAAGGCAGCCAGTGAAAGACATGTTTAGCAAATCTAGACAGATCATATATAGCATCTACTCTCAACAGTCCTCTAAGAAGTTATGAAACGTGCTTATATAACTGAAGCAGGTTTGAAAAAGTTTCCCAAATTTGTTTAAAACGTTAAGGTTATACAAGTTAATCATTGTGTCAACTGTGCAGAGTAACCCACCCGTGGGAGCTCAAGTGGTAAGGGCAGACTTGTGTGCATGTGGCCCAAGTCACAAGTTCGATTCCCCTTGGGATCAAACTGCGATTTAAGTGGGAGGCCATGGCGGTGGGTTGCTGTGCTAGTCTCCCCGGGGGTTAGGTTTCATTGGTGAGTCCTAAGGGCTCTGCCATGGGGTGGTTCCCCCGTCATAAAAAAAAAAAAACTGTGCAGAGTATATCAGCCATATCATGAACATAACTTCTTTTTGATAAGTATATCAGCCATATCATGAACATAACTTCCCAGTGAAAAACCCCTCGATCCCCTTTCAAATGGAAACTAATGTCAGGGATATGCTTAATATCTAGTAAATATACATCCGAGTTCCGCAAAAAGAAAATATCACATTAGAATGAAATAGGAAAAAAATAGATAAAGATATATACACATAAATAATGGGAATGAGATAAATGTTCTGCCTCACAAAGCCCACCTACTATCTCGAACAAAATTAAAACTAAAAATGATCCTACAATAATTAATTCCCATCAATTGCATTCCCCAAATGCGATGTAGAGCTGGCCGCAGTAAAAAAATAAAGAAGATCTAAGAAATTCAACCCAGCCCTCTATTCTCAGAGACACCGCATACATTCAAAGAAAAACACAACCTCAGCCAATCTCAAAATCCATCAAGCATGAAAAAGAATATCAGAGAGCCAAGAGCCATGACTCAAAATCCATTCTGTAATCATATCATTAGCTTCAAATACAGAAACTTCTACACCCGGTTCGCCAACTCCCCCAAAACAAAAACAAGCTCCAACCCAAAACTTAAATACGAGTTTTACATAAGAAAAGCAAAAAACAAAAAAAATGATCAAATACGTGCCACACACACCCTCTCTATAGACAGACTTGCATCTGAATTTTACATTTCCAATCACCAAAACCCATCAGATGAAATTCAACTTCAAAATCATCTTCAACACCAAAATCACCCAAATGGAACCAAATCACAAAGCAACCCCTTGATATAATTGAAGAAAGAGACACACCTGGTGAATCGGAGGGTACATAGAGTTGGTACAGACGGGGCATTCGAGAAGTTCATGGACGCTAGTGCTCCGAGAGGGTGCCGGCGGGACCACATTGTTGCGGGACTTCAGCAAGGACTCGAACTGATGGTCGTGTTGGATCTCTTCCTCATCGATCCCATCCAAAGACGACACACATTCAAAGCTATCCCTTTCCATTAAAAATTGCGATATTATATGCTACAAATAAACCATGCCAAAGAAACTGCAAAAAACTGGGGGAAAAAAATCATTCACTTTCTTCTGATGTGAATTTCTTACACGGTTCTTTTCGTTGTTTCATTCGGTTTTGCTTCTCTGTTTCTAAATAACTAAACATGGAGTAGTAGACAGCAGAAAAAGATCAGGATCCTAAGTTTCCAACGCTTTTAAAAGCGATATGCTTTTCTTGGAGAGTTTGTCTCGAAGAAGACGGAATGGGTCACTGTCCAACTTGTCATAAATATTATTATTTTCTAAAAGACGGTTGGTGCTTGTAAACAAAGGACCAAACTGCATTCATTCTTCTATTTTTCTCATAAAACAATAATAATTAATTACATTTTCTCGTTTTTTCCTATTAAAAACACATATTTTATACCATATATTTTAGTCTTAACGTAGATTGAGATATAAATGTGAATATTCCTCTACATCATTTATTCCTAATTATTAGAATTACACACCATATTTTAATTTGTAACAATGTAATTATTATCTCACCCAATCACTAATTACTTACCTGACCTCTCGCTCTTTCCCTTTTCTCTCTAGAGCAACACTCTAAAAAAATTTATATCAGAGGAAGGGAGTTGGAGTTTCAGCTCCTCCCTCCTTAATTCCTCCTCCCTTTTTTCTTTAGTTTTTTTTTTCTATCTTTGTGTTTTTTTCTTTTAAAGTAAGGTGAAATGTCGATATGTTGTTCTCCAAAGCCTGACGACCACCACGCGCCCCACCACAAGATTCACAAGGCACCGATTCTTCAGACAGGCGAAGAATATCGACAAACAGAGCGACGCATGGGCCACACGCGTGGTCCAACGTGTGTGCGTAATATCCAAGCGCCACAACAAGGGGAGCTCTACTGCCGCCAGACACGACATTTCTGGGACCAGGGCCATTGGTTTCTTCATACTTGACTCACCGCTGTACTTCTAGGGTGGTGCATGCCATCACAGTCCCTTTGTTTGCTTTTTTGATTTCCTCTAAGGTTGAAAATGCAGATCTATAACTTTCCAAATTGTATTTCGCTATTTTCTTATGTATTATTTACGTTTTTTGTTATTTCCTTTGTTTTAGGTTAATAATAAAAAAGAAATAGTCTCTTAGACATTTTGTCCATAGAGTGAAAGTCTTTTCCTCCTCTGGATGGTGGGGTTTGAAATTTTTGATTTAGGCAGAGTGTGGTCTCTTAGATGGTTTGTCTGTAGAGAGTTCTAGAAGTTAAGATTATACCAGTCACAAAGGAATTTGTGTACTGGTGGAGCCCAAACCATGAGTAGTTGGCTTGTAATATGGTTTCCTGTATGTATCAGTCATAGCTTTAATTTCGCTTTTATGAATGAATGCAGTCTATTTTCCATAAAAAAAAATTAATTATCTTAGGACATAAGCTTAATAAAGAGAAGACTTCCTTTCATTTTAGTGCCAATACCAAAAGCGATGCAAATGACTTTATCATTAGCATTGCTGGAGTTAGATCTTCATCCTCTTTTGAAAAGTATCTTGGTTTACCTGCTCTCATTGGTAGATCAAGACACAAAGCCTTCAAGAGCATCTTGGACAAAATTAGGAGTAGGATCAGTAATTGGAAGTCAAAGTTTCTATTTTAGGCAGGGAAGGAAATCCTCCTCAAGGTTTTCATCCAAGCTCTACCTACTTACTGCATTGGGGTTTTTAAACTCCCAAAATCTTTACTCAAGGAGATCAATAAAATGATGCACCAGTTCTGGTGGGAATAGCAACAAAATGAAAGGAAAATGCATTGGATCTCATGGAGTCAAATGGGGAAAGCTAAGGCTGCAAGTGGACTGTGATTTCATGACTTGGAAAGTTTCAACTTGGCTTTGTTGGCTAAGCAAGGATGGAAGGTCTTACAACGTCCTGAATCACTTGCTTCACAGATCTTGAAATCAAAGTATTTTTCAAATTCATCATTTTTTTAAGCAAAATTTGGAGCTAGACCCTCTTTTATCTGGAGAAGCATCATAGCAATAAGGAAATTAATGGAAGAACGCTCATTATGGAGGATTGAGAATGGTCAAGATACTAGTATCTGGAAGGATAGATGGATGCCTCAACCCTCAACATTTAAGGTTCAAAATCCAGTACAAATTATGAGTGCAAATGCGGTTGTGGTAGAGCTCATTAACCAGGAAGATAAGCAATGAAAGATGGATCTTGTGGAAGCAATTTTTGAAAGAAGAGAAGCAGAAATCATTAAAAGGGTCACAATCAGTTTTATTGGACACCTGACAAGCTATTTTGGAAATGCACAAATAATGACCTGCTTTCAATTAAAAGTGCTTACCATTTGCAAAAGGAACTCAAGGGATTGTCTAAGGGGCAATCATCAAAAGCTGCCTGTAAGGAAGTTGGGTGGACCTGCTGTTGAAAATTTCAAGTTCCCAATGCCACAAAGGTCTTTATGTGGAGAGCCTGCCTAGAGTCCTTGCCCACTAATCTGAACTTGTACAAGAAACAAATTGTTGAGTCTCCATTGTGCCCCATCTATCTGAGAGAAGAGGAGTCTGTGGTTCATGCACTATGGAGCTATATCTCAGTTTTAGACGTGTGGAGTCAGTGCCCAGCTGCTTTTCATAAGAGCACTCTCAGTGCAGACAGTTTCAAAAGAATTTTTGAAGGCCTTAGTGCAGTAACTAAGCAACAGACCATGGAAGTATTTGCCATGACAACAATGAAGATATGGTTAAAAAGAAATGAGTTGGTATTCAAGGGTTCATTTTTATATCCTTCGTTGGTAGCACAACAGGCTAAGCAATTATTAGAAGATTTTAAGGAGCTGCGGTCTAGTAACAGTTCAAAGACTCGAGTGACAAATGCTATGATAGATAAATGGGAACCTCTTCTAGCAAACTTCTATAAAATCTATTGGGATGCTGCTATAAATCAATCTAGTGGCAGTATTGGAGTTGGAATTGTTGTTTGAGATCATGATGGTAATATCATGGCTACCCAGAGGATGAAGAGAGCAAGTTCAATGACCCCTTCTTGGCATAGTCCATTGGAGCTTTCCAAACTGCAATATTTGCCTCTGAGCTTGGTCTGCAAAATGTCATATGAGAAGGGGATTCTCTTCAAGTAGTTAGGGGTATTTCTCAACAAATATAAAGATGGGATAGTGCTGGGATGTTGCTTTCTGAAGTTAGATTACAATTATCTAAGTTTGCTAGTTGGAATGTTAGATATGTTAAAAGGATTGCTAATGGGGTTGCACACTTGTTAGCTAAAAACTCTCTTGATTTAGAAGAGGATTTGGTTGATATGGAAGATTATCCATCTTATATTATTCCCTTCATTTCTTGAAGTGTATCAATAAGGTCAATATTTCCTATAAAAAAGAAAATCTAATAGTTTTGTGGAAAAATGATGATTAAGATTTTTTAATTGTTTACTTGAATTTGAATATATCAAAGAAGAGGGATATACACGTAAAGTTGGTCTTATAATATTTATTAAACATTTAATATTATTCCAAGAAATTCAAACATAGCCTTAAATATTATAAAGTTCTCTCTATGCATATATTTCTCTTTCACTTAATATTTTAAAGTTCTTGTGGGATCTTTTTTGAATCTCTCCCGTAATTTTATTTTAGAAAAACAAAAAAAAATCTTGAAAGGTATGGGTGGAGTGCTTGAAATGAAAGAGATGATTTTTTCTGAAAATGCATTATGCAATTCAAAAAATTTAAGTTACGTATGCATATTTATATAACAAAGTTTGTCAATCTTACAAGAGATGGATTCCAACACAATAGATTTATCTTGAAGACATTTAATTCATTACTTTATTCTCATTTTATGCACCATATTAATGGTTTTCTATGTAGCCAAACAAATTTCTAAATGTAGGAATCTTTATAACTTTTGGACAAATATCATTCATTGAACTTTTAGAATCTATAGTTGGGAAGACCAATAAATTGGTTAATTTCCAAACTTTATTATTTTTAGAATGAAAATTTATAATCTCTTTTGAAATAATGTTTTGGGATCTCCACCAATAACGAAGGAATTGATGGAGCTCAAAGAAAAGATTAATAATGTCTTGCTAAGGATAGATAAGGGTCTGGTCTTGGAATTGGAGATGGGTCGCTCTTCTATGGTGGGTGTAAGTGGGGGAGCCCATGATCTATTAAGGTTGTTGGGCGTGTGTTATTGCTGGGCCATCTCTCTGAGGCCTTTGGGCCCTTACGGTTGGGCGTGACTGTTAGAAGTGAGGCCGAGCTTAATCATAAAGGAAATGAGAAAGTTGGGCTTGTTATGTTGAAGTTGGCCCAACCCATTTCACATTGGCGGGTTAACACTGTCTATGAGCCTTTGTTGGGCCACAGGTTCTAGCCTTTGAATACCCACCAAAAAATGCCTTTTGCTCCTCTGTTAGTGGTGGAACATTCCCAGAACATGTCAATGGTGATTCTGAGCTTCTACACAATGTTCTGATATCTGGTGAGAATGATAGTTGCATTAGGAATCAGGTCTCGAGGGGTTCATCTTTGATAAATCCTCTAGGGGAGTTCTTGGTTCCTGTTTAGGTGATAGACCCTTAAGAGATTAATTTGCCTATTGTTTTGGGGCCTACATATTGTGCCTAATCATTTGTGTTTGCTCCTATAAAGACAAATGGTGTTGGGACAGCACTGTCGTTACATCCTAGAGTTGACAAAGAAGGAACTTTGCATTCCGATACTTTGTTAAGTCATTCCTTGCTGTCAAAAGGTGACCTTGAGTATGGGAAGTGTTGGAAAGTGATAACATAGAGGTGGGGGTGGATGTGCCAATTTTCATATCTTTTGAAAAAGAAGGAAATGATTTGATGAAGGCTATGTTTCTTCCTTCTTGCCTGCAATATGAGGAAGAATAAAGGTTAGGGGAGAAAAGAGGTTGGAGGAAATGTAGATGGTGATTAGGAATGGGGATTATATAGAACCTTGGGGGCATCAATGGAAGGAGGGTCTTAACTATGTACCTTTATATTCCTTGTATCTGCATTCTGATATGGGGTTGACATCTTCAAAATGGCTGCTTGATAAAGTAAAAGAAATTCAAAATTGTGTGGGTTTTTCATTTGAGGGCTTTGAAGAACAATTTTGGGCCGCTTTTCTCATTGCTATTGAGTTGAGTTGCTCTCCATCTACAAAATTAGCTTCAAAACCTGACAGGGAGTTAAAGAGACTTACTTGTTCCATTAATTATGATATGAAATAATGCAATGTTAGCCAAGGTAGATTCAAGGGTAGGGTGAAAAGTTTGTTTTCGTGAAACTCAATATCTAATCATGGAATGTTCGGGGGTTGAATGATCTTAACAAATGTTTTTGTATGAATAATTTGTTAAGGTTTTGAAGGTTGATATGGTATATTTGTAAGGAACTAAATTGAGATAGGCTGATAGAAGTATTATCAAAAGTTTGTGGGGTTGTTCATATGTGGGATGTGCTTTTCTCGCTTCTAATGAGGCATCGGTTGGTGTTTTGGTGCTGTGAGATAGAAAGGTAGTGGAGAATTTGGAGGAGTGTACGGGATAGTTTTCGGTAGCTTGCCATATTAGAAATGTGGTAGATGGCTTTGAATGGGCTCTAGCTGGAATTTATGGCTCAAATATTGATAGTTGTAGAAGATTATTGTGGGAAGAGGTTATTTTTTTATTAGTTGGTGGGATGTTCTTTGGTGTGTTGGAGGTAAACTCAATGTTACTCGTTTCCCTAGTAAGAAATCAAGGGATTCTAGTTTTTCTTTGGCTGTAAGGGAGTTCTAGAAGTTTATTTTTAAGTTTGATTTTGTAGACCTACCTCTTGGAGGGATGCTTTTACTTGGTCCAACAATAGGACTTGGTTCCATTTGGGCAGGTTCTTAGTATCTCCTTTGTGGAAGACTCACTTTTCCGAGGTGTACCAAAAGAGACTTCTCAAATCTGCTTTGATCATTTTCTATTCTCTTGTATTGTGGCAGTATTCAGGGCAATTGAAGATATTTCAATTTCGAAAGCATGTGGCTTAAGGCCAATGATTTCAAAGACATGGTGAAACAATGTTGGTCATCCTACAAATTGACTTAGTTGAAGGGTACCTCAAGTTTTATATTAGCTAGAAAATTAAAGGATATGAAAGAAGACTTGAAGATGTGGAATGGGCAAGTCATTGGGAATGTGGATAAACGTAAGGAGTCCTTTCTTGAGGAGTTGCAAGGTTTGGAGAGAAGGGCAAAGGGTAGAACTCCTTCAGAAGCAGAGATTTTGAGGAAAAGTACTATTGGTTCTAAACTTGAGAGGGTGATTTTGATGAAGGAGATCTTGTAGAGGCAAAAATCAAGGGTACTCTAATTAAAAAAATGGGATAAATGTACAAAAATTTTCACAGGATAGCCAATTCACATCGAAGGAATAATGCTATTGAGTTGATTGAGGTCAGTGGTACTATTTTTCCTGATTATTCTAACATCAAGGAGCACATTTGTCTTTTCTATGAGAAACTCCCTATGGGGTAATATGTTTGGAGGCCAAATCTAGACGGTTTAGTGCTTAATAATATTGACTCATTGAGCGCTCAATGGCTTGAGTGTTGGGATATTGTAAAATGAATGGTCAAGGATAAAGCTTTTGGTTCGGATGGTTTTACCATTGCTTTCTTTCATGAATGTTGGGACATTGTACGAGAGGATATCATGAAGGTGTTTCATGAATTGTTGGTAAGTTTGAAGAGAGTCTAAATGCAACTTTAATTGCACTTATTCCTAAGAGAGCGTGAGCTTCTGATGTGAAGGATTTTCGTCCTATTAGTATTGTCAATGGGGTTTATAAAATCATCTATAATGTCTTGGCCAACCGTTTAAGCATTGTTATGGAAAAGATTGTTTCAAAATCTCATAATGCATTTGTTAAAGGGAGACAAATTCCAGATTCTGTTTTAGTAGGTAATGAATGTCTGGATAATGGAATAAAATCGAGCGAGCAGGGTATTTTATGTAAGCTTGACATGGAGAGGGTTTATGATTATGTTAATTGAGACTTTTTTTTCTTCTTCTTGGGATATGTGGCTTTGAGAGGAGGTGGTGTAATTGGGTCAAACATTGTGTTTTGATTGCATGATTCTCAGTGTTAGTGAATGGTTCCCCTGTAAGTTTTTTTAATAATTCCCGTGGATTGAGAAAATGAGATTCATTGTCTCCTTTTTTCATTGTTATGGATGCTCTTAGTCACATGTTGGGGGTTGTGATTGACTGTGGTTTGTTGATAGGGTTTTCGGTGGGAGGGTTTCATAATGGTTAATGTTTCTCATCTTTCTATTTGTAGATGATATTTTACTTTTTTGTAATGTGAATTAGGTTATGTGCAAACTTTGAGAGCACTCTTACTTTTTTTTGAGATTGTGTTTGGCTTTAAGGTAACTCTTGGTAAATTCAAGATGGTTTTGGTGGGTAGAAATATGAGAAGTTTGGCAAACGTTCTGGGTTGTCAGGTTTTCTCCCTGTCAATAAGATACATTATACTCCCTTTGGGATAGGACGATTGAGAAGGTCGAGGTTGCATTTATCAAAAGGGAAAAAAATCAACCTTATCAAAAGAACTCTTCTAATCTTCCTACCTACTTTCTATCTTTGTTTCCCATTCCAATTGGTGTGGATAATCGTATGGAAAAGATTTTTTGAGACTTCTTGTAGAGAGGTATCAGGGAGGAAGTCAAGTTTTATTTGGTTAGTTAGGAGAAGATTTGTACCCCTTTGTCATGTGGAGGAGTACCGTTTGGAAGTTAAGGACCTTTAGTAAAACCTTTATTGGGAAGTGGTTATGGAGGTATAATCAAGATAGTGAGTCCTTGTAAGGTCTGTGATTGATTCTAAATATGATAGTACTTGGGGGAAGCTGGTGGTCTAAATGGGGGAGGGAGGGGGGGGGGGTTAGAGGTACTTATGGTGTGAAGGCATGGAAAAATATTAGGAGTGGTAGGGATGATTTTGCTGAACATGTTAATTTTGTCGTTGGTGATGGTTCCATAATAAGTTTTTGGCATGATCCTTGGTGTGGTAGTAGGGCTGTTTTTCTAGGCCTTTTCGCATCACTCAAAATCTGAATGTTTTAGTAGTTGAGGTCTTAGACTGCTCTAGTGGTTCACCTCAATAAAATGTACATTTTACTAAAGCAATAAATGATTGGGAAATGGATGTAGTTTCGAATTTGTTTAGCTTGTAATAAGAAATTTTCAGTTTGTTCTAAGTACAAGATGTTGTCTAGTCTGAATGTGGGATATTCTTTTCCTTGGACGTGTATTTGGAAGAGTAAGGTGCCTTCAAAGGTCGCATTCTTCAGTTTGACTGCTTTTTTTGGAAAAAATCATGACTTTGGATAATCTCAGGAAGCATAGACTATAAAAAATGTGGCGAATTGGATCATTTGTTAGTTTATTGTGAGGTGGCAAGAGAGTTATGGTATGAGGTGTTTAATAGGATTAGAGTGGCATGGGTGATGACTAGGAGGTGGTGGATCTTTTTATTTGTTGGAGATATTTAAGAGGTAACTCTCAAATTGCCACTATTAAAATATGATCCATTTATATCTTGTGTGGCGTATCTGGGTTGAAGGGAATGGTTATTGTTTTGAAAATAAGGAATACTTGGTCGACGAACTTATATGTTTTTTTTTTAATACTTTGTTTTTTTGGGTTTCAGCCATTGTCTTTAATAGAACAAGTGTTCATGATTTTTTTTGTTTCTCTCCCTTGTTCCCTGCTTGTAACTAGCTTTCAACATTTGTATGCTTCTAGTATACTTGAACTTTGCCCTTTTACTCGTCTTAATAAAATTTTCTTGTTCATAAAAATGGCGGTCATTCATTGTTTCTTAGTATATGTTGTATGTTTTCATCAATGAAAAATTTGTAAAAATCAACAAATTATGACATAATGTTGCTTACTATAGATCATGACACGCTTGTCATGTGAGTGATAATAGATTATGCACCGTGCTCAAGAAAACAAAAATAGAAAATTAGAAAATCCTAAAAACATTAAGCTAAAAATAATGAAAATCCAAAAATTTTTAAAATGGGAAAACACAAAAACCCAAAAAATAAAAATGTATTAGTTTTTAAAGATAAAAGGGAAATATTAAGGAAAAGAAAAAAACAAGAATTTACCATTTGGAGAATAATATGTACAAATTTAAGTATGGAGCAAATCTTTAGAAGAAAATATAGGATAGGGTAGCGATAGGGTTACTACTCTATTACTATTTATCTACTACTTAAATGCATTTTAAGTTTTTTTATTTTTTTATCATTTTTTTAAGTATTTTTTTAACATCTTTAATCACCAAAAAAAATTAAAAAATATATAATTTTATTAATACTTATTTCTTTAATCATTAAGGAAAATAAAAAAATTAAAAAAATGGATAATAGTGGAATAGTAACCTATAATTATTCAATACAATAAGTACACACATAAACCAGCTAAGAAAACGCCGGATTCGGATAAAACTGGAACAAAAACCCACTTCCAATCTTCAAATCCAACAGTCCGCAGAGACACTGTTGTATGGTAGCTACTCATTCCAGCTATCTATCATAAACCCTGAGTTCTTCTTTCCTTCTCCGTTTCTATCCCAAATGAAAATGAGCACCAAGTATCGCATTCTTGGTATGACCCTTCAAAAACCCTTAATTTGATAAGCCCATAGTAATCCAATTCAGCTTAAGCAATGGCCTCCATCGACATTCTCTCTAACCATAGGGTTCACCTCCCTAAACCCTGCATCCAACTCAGAAGATCACACCCAGTCTCTTGCCCCATTCTGATTCACCCAAAAACTTCGAATTTCACTCGAAAAAATCCAATTCATTCGAGATTTCTTCTTGGTTCGTTCACAGTCTTTTGCAAGAAAAAATCGGAGTCCTCGTCACAGGTCGGTGAGGCTAGCGCAACCACCAAAGATGATTTTGTGAGCCGGGTTTTGAAGGATAACCCAAGCCAGGTTGAGCCCAAGTACCGAATTGGCAAAAAGTTATACACTTTAAAAGAAAAGGAGGATTTGAGCAGGAATTCCAAATTGAATTTTATTGAGTTATTGTCGAGAAGGTTGAATTTGAAGCCGAAGTCTGAGAAAGAGAGCGAGGAAGGTCGAAATGAGACTGGAGTAGGGGATAAGGCTGTGTATTTGAAAGATATTCTGAGGGAGCATAGAGGCAAGCTCTATGTGCCCGAGCAAATGTTTGGGACTGCATTGTCAGAGGAGGAGATGTTCGATAGGGATTTGGAGTTGTTGCCAAGAATGAGCTTCGAGAATTTTCAGAAAGCGATGAGGAGTGATAAAGTTAAGTCGCTAACTTCAAAGGAGGATACCGGTATGCCATATGGTAATCGGTACAGGAATTTCATTGTGGAGTTGAAAGAAATAGCGGGTGACAAGAGCTTGCATAGAACTAAATGGTGAAGATGACCCACCAATGAACTTGTTCTTTATAGTTAATAGTTTGTGCTTGTTGATACTATTTCGTGACTCTGCAGGGTTATGAGGCTGGATGAGAATGAAAGTGCAGCTCTTTTGGAGGAGTACACCGGTCCGCTATATGAAACTGAGAGGCACACTACGGTAATATATTTTTTACTTTCGACATGGACTTGCTATTCTTTTTTTTATAGGCAATCAAGAAGTTCTATTTATAAAAAAAAAAAAAAAAAAAGGCATAGCCCAAGACGCTGACTTGCTAGTAATACCTATGGACCAAATAGCTAGTGGTTTTAAAAAATGGCCGGTGAGTAATCAATGTTTCAATAGTTGTGTACTTCATAAAAGAGAAAATTAGGCAAAAACCCCTAGGGGTTGGCTCAAGTGCTAAAGGCCTTGGTCTTGGTGGTATGATCCTTGCATAAGGTTTGAATCTTTTTAGGTGCAAACAATACCTGGGGTCATCATCGGACTGGGTGATTTTCTCCTTGAATTATCCGAGATGCACTTGTGGGACATTCCTTGCCAAGGGCCTTTGCACTACATGGATTAGTCAGGATGCTGTTCCTGACACCTAGTGCCAATCAAAAAAAAAAAAAAGGGAAATAAGTTTGAAATTTCAAACTGAAGTTCAATGCAAATGTACAAGAATACAAGGAAGGATGAACGAATGTTCTATTTCAAAATCTCAATCTATTCACAAGCTTGAATATCATATGTTCATTTTTTGGCCATGAACTTTTAGAAATTTTGCGCACTTTAATGCTTTGGTTCTCAGCTATTGTACTTGATGTAAACAATGTCCATGACTTTCTTTCCTTAATTTAGAATGTATCTAGGTGTTTTCTTCTGTATACTTTCTGTGTACATGGGCTATGCCTAGTTCTTTCGTATGAATAAAATGTACTTCTTACTTATAAAAAAAAAAAGAAATTTTGTTGATTGTTTGAGTTTCATTTCATATGAAGAATGAGAGTTTGTTTATATTTCCTCAGATGTATTAGATCATTCTACTCTTTCAATACGGTTGACACTACATTTGCACCATACAATAAGTTAAAAAGTTGGGAGATCCTTCTGCTGCCTTGACGTTTTTCTTGAATCTATTGCTGCAGTATTTGATGGGAAAAGTACCAGAGTACCCTCATCCAGTGGCGTCTTCTGTGTCTAGCAGAATGATGGTAGAGCTTGGAATGTTGACAGTGGCGATAGCTGTTGTAGCAGCTGTTATTGGGGGGTTTCTGGCCTCTGCTGTGTTTGCTGTTACCAGTTTCATCTTTGCAGCAACTGTATTTGTTGTATGGCCTATTGTCAGACCATTTCTGAAGATTTTTCTTGGTCTCTTATTGGGAATTTTTGAGAGAGTTTGGGATAATGTTATTGATCTTTTCAGTGATGGAGGGGTTTTCTCCAAGATCTCTGAATTTTACACTTTTGGCGGTGTGTCTGCTAGCCTTGAGATGTTAAAACCAATTATGATGGTCCTTTTGACTATGGTCCTTCTTGTCCGTTTCACACTTTCAAGAAGACCTAAGAACTTCAGGAAGTGGGTAAATGTTGCTTATTTTTGTAGTTTCTTTTTTCATCTTCCATCTGTTAGTTACAGGACTATTTTAGCTTGTGGATTAAATCAGAAAGGATCTTAATTAATACTGTTTCTTCTATATGTAGGATCTGTGGCAAGGGATTGATTTTTCACGATCTAAAGCGGAAGCTCGAGTTGATGTTAGTTAGTTCAGTTTTTTAGGATCACTGATTCACTCCTTTGCACATCTTTCCAATTTTATTAAATGTCTGGATGATGTTCTTAATTTCCATGTTTGGAATGATGGTCTTTCAGGGTTCAACTGGAGTTAAGTTTAGTGATGTGGCAGGGATAGATGAGGCAGTAGAGGAACTCCAAGAGGTTTTGTATTTACCTATCTCATAGAATTGAACACATTAACTGAACATTCTGGCTTTCCATTCCTTTGCTCTTTGCTTTATCTGTTGACTTTGAGCTGAGAAGAAATTTTGGGCTCTTTCAGAAAGTTATTAAAAAGAGAAAATAAAAGTAAAAGCATTATTTTTCCCTTTGTGTGATGTAATGAAGTTCAAATCATGAGGTTGACAACCTTTGCCATTTGAACTTGTGATATTACACCTATACTTTTCTTATCTATATATAAAAAAAAAAACAATTACACCCAAGGGTGGGAATTTTTAACCACTGTTACTCAATTTTTCTGTTGCATTATTTCAAAATGCATAAAAGCCTGAAGAAAGTTTTTGTTCCAAAGTGTAAAATTATACTTCTATGTTTATAGGTGTGAAGGCTATCTTCATTTCTTCATTTTTTTTAATAAGTAAAAGTAAAGTTTTATTGATATAAAAGGCTTCGCCTAAGTACACCTTCTTTTCTTCACGTTCTCATGAAAACATTTCCTTTGCCTGCCTTTTTTCTGTATTTAAATTTTCATGAAATATTAGTTTGTTCAGTTAGGATTTGTGCTAGTTATCCAGTTATGTATGGAGAATCTTTCTTTGTCTTGTTTTACCTGTAATCTGAAATCATAGATAATGAAAAATGAAAATTTTAATAACATCATTATCATTCTGATGACTAGTTGGTGAGGTACTTGAAGAACCCAG
Source organism: Cyclocarya paliurus (assembly GCA_029856935.1). NCBI lineage: Eukaryota > Viridiplantae > Streptophyta > Magnoliopsida > Fagales > Juglandaceae > Cyclocarya > Cyclocarya paliurus. Next base: position 9,526,134 of record CM056948.1, read on the forward strand.
AACTGTTTGATAAGATGGGGATAAAACCTCCACATGGAGTTCTTTTGGAGGGCCCCCCTGGATGTGGCAAGGTTAGTTATCATCCTCTGGTTTTGCAAACTATATGGGTGAAATTTGGCAAATAGATTCTGAAGCTTACACATACTTTCACAGACCCTTGTTGCTAAGGCCATAGCTGGTGAAGCTGGCGTTCCATTTTACCAAATGGCTGGATCTGAATTTGTAGAAGTTTTAGTTGGTGTTGGTTCTGCTCGTATTAGGGATCTATTTATGCGAGCCAAGGTGAGTTATAGTCCTGATTGTGAATTTTATTTTAGTTTTTTGAAAATTTTGATTTCTTTTTTGGTGACTTGTGGCTCCTTATTGTGATTGTGTCCTTTTGGTTCACGTCATATGTTCCAAACTTGGTCCTTTAATATGCTTATTTGGGGTTTAGAGAGCTGCTGATTTTTAATCAATCCTTACCTGGAAAATGGTTGTGATTTTATGTGAAGGAGAGGTATATCTATGAAGGAGGGTGGTGGATGCAAAGTAGAGGGTTTCCTGGTTAGGGTGGCTTTTCAATGTAGTAAAGAGGTCCTTATGGGGTCAGTTAAGGAAGATATTTGCGGTTGGAGAAATTTTCCAAATTTATCAGGTTTGAGGTAAGGGATGACACACGAATTTGGCATGAACTTTGTTGTGGTGATGTGTTGTTAAAAGACGCATTTCCTGAACTTTACGAAGTGCATGCAATACAGATGTAACAGTGACAGAAATTCAAAGCTCTATCAATCGTATCTTTTTTCCCTTCATCATGGTGGTAAGTCAAGAAAGCATGAATAATCACTTTGGTTTGGTGTTAGTGTAAAGAGATGAGGACTGATGAATTTTGCTGGTTTGGAATTAAGTTGGCCATGCCAAGGATGGTTATTGTATTGCTGAAAGGCGATTTGGTAGATAGTAAGCTTAAGTTCAAGAAACAAACTCAATATGCTCCCCTAGGAGTTGGCTCAAGTGGTAAAGGTCTTGAGCTTGGGGTAAGCTCTCCCCAGGCCTAAGGTTCAAATCCCCTTGGATGCAAACAATCTCTAAGGGCCAACGGATTGAGGGATTTTTCCCTTGAATTACCCCAGGTGCACTTGCGGGAAACTCCTTGCCATGGGCTCGTGCATTCCCGGGATTAGTTGGGACGCTATTCTCGGACACCTGGTGCCAATAAAAAAAACCAACTAAATATGTTGATTAATTTGGAATGCACAAGTACTGAGTTTTTTGAATTTTTTTAAACGTTGTTTACCAAGTGCATGCAATTGTGCTTAATTGTGTGCAAATCTGTGGATATGTTTACAGTAGATAGGGCCGGTGGCCTCTTTTAATTATTGTTGTTTTTTTGTGATTATTATTATTATTTTTGTTATTATTTTTCTAGTTTTACTTGAGAAGGCTTTGTCAAAACAATTTAATTTTGTGTTTGGTTGAAGAAAAAATGAGAAAAAAGAAGAAGATAACAAGACAAATTGAGAAGGTTAGCAGATATCGAGATGCAAAGTTTTCAGTTTAGTTTTTTATGAGTGTGTGCTGCACACATGTGTGCCTATGAAGGAAGGTGGATAGAATTATCAAGGAGAAGTGTCAGTGTTATCTTTTCCTAAGAACACCAGAATCATCCTGTATATTGGTGGCATATTATAACTTATTTTTCTAGGTAAGCGGTATAGTTTTCTAGTTATCATTGCAGACTTGAGTTTTCTAGTTATCATTGCTGAGTTGCTTAGCACGTGTGCTTACTTTGGACGTATTTTTTTTTTTTTATGATAAAAAATATTTTCCCCCCGTGCAGGTAAATAAACCATCGGTTATATTCATTGATGAAATTGATGCATTGGCAACTAGGTATGGACACGTGTGTGCTTGTGGACGGAATTTTAGTTGGAGTGTGTGTGTGAGTGGGTATATATTGATAAACACAATAACTCCATGAATGCTCATTTCTACCTCTATAGTCCAATGAGGATTGTTTGAACTCCAAACCTCTTAAGCCAGGTTTTGGTGCTCCACCATATAACTGGAAATAAAAATTGATGGATGTTGTTTGAACTTAAAGTAGAAAATTTGTGATAGAACTTGTGAAAAGGGTTGCATGTTAGTGGTTGACACAGAGCCATTGTCTTGTGTTGCATGTATCATAGATGAATTGGACACAACTACATAGATTTAGGTTACATGGTGTATTTTGTTTCTCGGTTAATAACACTATTGTTGGGGTGAAATGCTATATCTAGGTTTTTAAACAAGACCACACAGACACTTAGGGCTAGTTTGGGTAGTGGAGAATACTCCACTACTATTCATTATTTCATTATTACTTTTCACATACTTTTTACTATATTCACTACTATTCAATATTCTGTCATTACTTTTTCACTACTATTCACAGAATATCTAAGATCACCCCACTACCCAAACGCAACCTTAAGATTGAAGTTCATGTGATAGCTACTCATTAAAAGATTGAGGGTCATGTGATAACTGGGTACCATCCATTTTCATTTAATGTGATATGAAGGTGATGCTGTCCTTACAATTTGAGCAGGGTAGATAAGGTGGGGTTCTTAGAATGTTGCATGATCTATGCTAGACAAATTTTATGAAAGATTATGAATGGCTGCCATATTAACTATATACTGAATGGTGCAAGGTTCTACCTATCAAGAGACGTGTTCATGAGAGAGAGAGAGAGAGGAAAAAGACATGTTCATGAATGAAACAAATAATCATGTGTTTGTTTTTCTATGATCAGGCGTCAAGGAATTTTCAAGGAATCTACAGACTACCTCTATAATGCGGCCACACAAGAGAGGGAAACTACATTGAACCAACTCTTGATAGAGCTTGATGGGTTTGATACTGGTAAAGGTGTTATATTTTTAGCTGCTACAAATCGTAGGGATTTGTTAGATCCTGCACTTCTTCGACCTGGCCGTTTTGATCGCAAGGTTTGTCTTCATTACTGAATTGGAAAACATTATTAGCTGATCTATCTTGCTTTAAAAGAGAATTAAAAGAAACTGCAGGCATCGAGATTTTGTTTTTTTTTTTTTTTTTTTTTGGGGGGGGGGGTAAACTGTCATTTCTACAAGTATGTGTCTGTGTCAGACACTGTAATGCAATGTACTTGACCGGCTGTTGGCACGATTGGGATCTATCATGAGCAACAGTTATTTATGAAGCAATTTACTGAGTCATTGGTCAATATGGATGTGATTTGTATTTGACTGATTCAGTTTTCTGCTTGATTTTTCTTAATCTCTGTAATAGCTCTATCAAATAGTCATTAACTGTTTATTATCATTTGGGTTTTCTCTCTTTTAGATAAGAATTCGCCCTCCTAATTCTAAAGGGAGATTGGATATTCTGAAAATTCATGCAAGCAAAGTAAAAATGTCAGAGACTGTTGATTTATCCATCTGTGCACAGAACCTGCCTGGTATGTGTTTCTCTCTGGAGTCTGGTGTTTTAGCTGTGTCTGCATTTCCACATCTCAAACCATGTATATAATTGCTAGGATGGACGGGAGCAAGGTTGGCTCAGCTGGTCCAAGAGGCTGCTCTCGTGGCAGTCAGGAAAGGGCATCAGTCAATTCTTCAGTCAGACGTGGATGATGCAGTTGACAGACTTACGGTAGGACCCAAACGTGTTGGAATAGAGCTAGGTCATCAGGGACAATGTCGTAGGGCTACTACTGAAGTGGGAGTCGCAATGACATCTCATCTGCTGAGACGATATGATAATGCAAAAGTCGAATTCTGTGATCGCATTTCAATTGTCCCTCGTGGTCAGGTCCTCTTCTATCCCCTTATTTACATCATCCTCTGTTTTATACAAAAAATTCCTCATGTTTGTATGCTGCTCATGTTGTGGTCATTGTGCCCATCTGTAACTAATTCAAATATAGATGTCGTCCATACTAAGTGGAGGACTACAGGTAGACAATATATGTTACTAGGGTGGTTTGGATTGAGAGAGCCTCTCAACCCATCTCATCTAATCATTACAACTTTTCCAAACTTCCACACAAATTACAATAAATAATTCAACTTTTTTAAATCCTAAAACAAAAATAATATTAAAAAATAATATTCTAACAATATTTTATTCAACTTTCATCTCATCTCAACTCACTATCTAAACCTCTCCAAATGCAAATATTGGAAATGCCCATATGGCCCCTTTGTACAGTATTGCAGCACTGGTTATCCACAAAAATGAAAAATATAGGATTACTTTTTACTTTATATTCGGTACCTTGTATAATTTATGTGTACTTGGGTTATGCCTATTGTTCTTGTAATAAAATTTTATTCTTATCCAAAAAAAAAAAAGTTTATATTTGGTACCCATCTTCTTTTGGAGAAGTTCACTATTTGATGTTTTGGTGCATTGCTTTCGTTACTTAATTTTTCATAGATGGATTTGAATCAGATATCTTTATTTCACCTGTTATTCATGGTTTACTTATGTGAACTGATGTGTGCAGACATTATCTCAACTTGTATTTCATCGACTTGATGACGAATCGTACATATTTGAACGCCAGCCTCAACTGCTGCATCGCCTTCAGGTGCACTTCAGATTTTGCCAGTTTTGTGCTGATAGTTCTTATTGGAGGGCTTCATCTTTTTAACCAAGCTGATCTCAATGTCTAGGTTTTACTTGGAGGGAGGGCTGCCGAAGAGGTCATCTATGGACGGGACACATCAAGGGCATCAGTTAGCTACCTTGCAGATGCATCTTGGCTTGCTCGTAAAATTTTAACTATGTTGGTCCCTCAATCATATTTTTATTCTTTAAGTTTCTGCTTGCTCTGATATTTTCTAATACTTCCTTTCTTCCTCTTCAACAGATGGAACTTGGAGAATCCAATGGTCATACATGGGGAACCACCACCTTGGAAAAAGAGTGTCAAATTTGTAGGACCCAGGCTGGACTTTGAAGGATCACTTTATGATGACTATGGTCTGATTGAACCCCCTGTCAACTTCAATTTAGATGATCAAATTGCACAGAGAACAGAAGAGCTAATAAGGAACATGTATGAAAGGACGGTTTCTTTGCTTAGGAGGCACCATGCAGCTTTGCTCAAAGCTGTGAAGGTAAACATAGACTAAGCCACCATAATTTGAAATTAACATTTAATCATTGGTTAAATATGCATATTGTAATTCGCACAAAAATATACTGATTTACCTTTCATGACCGTATAGTAGTCCTGCAACTTAACTGACTTTTGTTCTCACCATGGATTTGGCATTCAGGTTCTTCTCGAGCAGAAAGAAATCAGTGGGGAAGAACTTGATTTCATCTTGAGCAAATACCCTCCACAAACACCTATAAGTAATCTTTTGGAGGAGGAAAATCCTGGAAGCCTTCCCTTCGTCAAGCAAGAACGAAAGCTCGAATTAGAGTATGCCCGGCTAACCGCATTACAAGGAGAAACCTAGTTGACGAGATACAAGGTGTAGTTTCATGCTTGGTATAGACTGAGATACAGGTGCAGTTCTATATATAATATCAGCTAGTTGGCCTTCCTACTTCCTCAGTCAGAGCATGCAACAAAGGCTACATTGGCGCACACCCCCAAGAAAGAGATGCAATTTTGGCACATATAGTAGTAATATGGATGTTTAGATTGAATGTCATCAGTATGTTAAGAGCTGTTAAAACTATTTCTTGGAATGTAATTCAGAATCAGCCAACTTCTTCTCCCCTAATATAACTAGAAATTCAATTTATTTAACAGCTTAGTTATCACATTTACAATCTTTGATATTGTTGTTGGCCTTTGGCAGAAACAATTGAAACTGTTCTTTCATAGTTGTTACCATTGGATGAGCGAGACTACCAATTTAATTGTTTAGCTTTTGTAGATGTGCTCTAAACGACTGTCGTTTGCAGCTCCTATGTGTTGGGGCCTGGGGGTCAATCGTCAAAATGTTTAAGAGATATGAAATTACGAAACCATCCACAAACTTAACAGTAAGTACTAAAACGTACACGGTCGGTCAGTCAGGACGCAGGGAGAATCCAACCACCACCGTCTTCCTCGTCCTCTGCAAAATCTATCTTAGGGTTTCAGAGAACCAGCGAAATCTCGAATATACCCCCTCCCTCCAAAAGACGTAGACGAAAACTGAAACCTCGTACTCTCTTCTCAAACGGCGGCGCACGTTGTAAATCTATTTCAGGGCTTCATGTCCTTCGTATTCCTAGCTTTCATGTCTTATCAATGGAGATTGCCTCTACTCTTATTACCGTCGTTTCATCCCAACCGTTCCTTGTAGCCTCAACAGTCACCGCGCTCTCTCTGTTACTCGCCCTCTTCGCCGTCCGATCAGTCCGGTTCCCCAATTTAAAAACTCCCCAATCGAACGGTAGGGACTCCGCCGCGTCTCCGAAGAAGGTTTCCAATTGCGTTTGCTCTTGTAACTCTGGTCTTGTGGCTCCGGATTCGGCAACGACGGGTGCTCCGTACGTGAACGGTGGGACAGCGCAGATGGTCGAGAAGGCGTCTTCAGTAGCGGCGGCGGAGCGGCTTTCGGGCGCGTCGATGATGGAGCAGCTGGTGCCGGAGATTACCACGCACGCGCTGAGCTACTTAGACTATCCGAGTCTCTGCCGCCTCTCGATGACCAATTCGCTCATGCGAAAGGCCGCCAACGATGACAATGCGTGGAAAGCGCTTTATCACAAGGTAATGATACTTTTATTGTAATGAACAACTTGCTGATGATATTTACTTACATATTGAGAATCTCCCGGGAATTTGGAGCAATCACTCATTTTGTTGATGATTTTTGGTTGTTGAGGAGCACTGGGGATTATGAGAAGCAATTTGTCGTGCTCAACTGCATTGGGAACAGCTCAAATCATTTTGGAACCCTATAGCAAATTGAATACTCAAAAGAACTTCTTTGTTGTGTTTTTTTGAATTGGGATGTGGATTGGCGTTGAACTCTGAAGTGGAATATGCCTTTGAATCGTTCCATCTTGATTTGAGATCGATGTCACTATTTGTGTTTTTGTCATTATTTTTCCAAATTAAACACCTATGCAACACCATGTTTTCTGCTTAGTCGTTGCCAGGTTTTGATTTCGTTGGATGTCATGATTGCAATATAAGGCTTAAATCTGCGTTTGCCCACTTATAGGCTGTTCACGTGTCATGTGCTGCTTATACAGAATCACTTTCTGGATTCTGGACCTATCAATGAACTTTTTGTTTCTCAATTTCTTTTCAGGACTTTACATTAGAACAGGATAGCGTGACACCTGCAAATGGGTGGAAGGCTTACTATGCTGCTACCAGAGCCATTGTTCGTAATAATGCCGAATTCTTTAACATTATCAAGGAAAGGTCTGTTCCAGCAATGAGTCACTTTTGGCTAAATGCAGATTATGTAAAGTGCGTTCACGCCTCAGGAGAACTCTTTTCAGGGTATGATATTTTAGGCCACCTTACTGAAATATATGCTTAGGATGCTTTATTTTTGCTTACAGAAAATATAGTTTCATAAATCATACCTCTTGTTAAGTTCATCAATGATGGATAGATCTTGTTTTATTTTGTTAAAGCTGTTTGACCTGTTCATGCTACTAGCTTATATGCTGCTCATATGTTCTGAGTTTTTGTTGTATGCTCGCATAATTATTGTTGATATCAAAGATATTGACCAGATATGACCATTATATATATATATATAATATATATATATCTTTGATAGTTGTTTCCGTGAAAATGAATTGGCTACATACTAAGTTGGATATGTACTGGAGATTTTTGAATTATTCTAGCCGCAGGAGGAATTGGCATGAAGTGTCCTACAACATTGTGCCACTGTTTCAGTCTAGCTAATTTGTGGCACTGTATTTAAGGGATGTTGTTGCAGTGTGCACAATACATATTTGTTTTTTCCTTTTTCCAGATGCAGTTCTCTTGATTGTGTCATAGCCTTTGTTAGTGTGGGCTGGCTCAGTTGGTGAACCCAAAATTCCATTCACACGTGCCAAAATCTGTTGAAGGTTTAAGGTTTGTGCACTGTGAATGCCAATGTTGCTCTCAACAGTGAAAGGGGTTAGTACACGTTGATGGGTTTCATTCATGCAAAAATCTGTTGGCTACCCGGCATCTTGAGACTTTATCTGATCTCTACTGTTTGGTTTAGTGTTTGTTTGATTGGAAGTGTAGTGGAGCTAAATCATCATTGTTTCCTCCTTCAGGTATAATGCTGTAATACAGAGTTGGCAGCTTGCATTTAATTGGGAACACGGCGTCAACTTTCAAGTTCGGGATGTACGGGCACGGGTTCTGACAGACATGGCTTGGGTTACCATGAAAACTATCGTTGACATTGATGCTGGGCCATTCAACGTGACTAATGTCTTTGAGCTCCATAATGGGCGATGGTACATGGTGCATCATCACAGCTCGATGGAGGTGGAGGCTCAAATTGTGCATGCATGACAAAGAAAAGAAGTGATGATATACCAACGAGATATTAAATACAGGTCATCAAAAGAAAACAAAAATGGCGGTATTCGTTGGCTGGAGCAACTTGCTTGAAATCTCACGATCGTGATTTCTTTAAATCATCCTTTTTAGTTGCCAGCCTCAATTTTGGTGGTTTTGTGATAAAAAAAGGTCGTCCTTCTTTTCATTTTTTGCTTCTTTTTTTTTTTTTCAATAGGAATGAGTATTAGAGCTTTAGGGGATTAAATTACGCAGAGTTCTAAAGAACTTATTGCTGAAAGTGGAAATGAATTTTATGAATTATAATTTCATATTGCTTAGCGAAGGATTTGGATCTCAAATGTTGTTGTTGTCTCCAGTAACCAAGCCTATATCCATATCACTGTCCTTTTCAGTTTCCACATTGCATATTCGAACTCCATCAACCCTAGCCATGAACGAGGAGTGCGTTCATGTCTGTGGATGATCGCGTTCTGTCTTCACAGCCGAATCCCCTGACAGTGACATCCCTTGGTGTTGGATGAAATGGTTACGTGTGTGGTTTAAACCTATTTAAATAATTGCAACAAGCAAGAAGGTTCCATGGTCTAGTGGTCAGGACATTGGACTCTGAATCCAGTAACCCGAGTTCAAATCTCGGTGGAACCTTTAGTCTTAAATTTTTTCATCTTTATTCTGCTTGGCCTTTCTGTTATAACGGGTCAAATCCTAATGCTACTCATTATATATTTTTTTATCATCTTTTCACCATCTCATGATGTAGTATTAGATAATAAATTTACAAATAAAATATAATATCTGCATATTATCAAATGAAATCAGATTAGAAAAAAAAAAGACGGGAAAATAACCTTCCACGTGATTGTTGGCTTGAAGTTATTAGTCAAATTTTGATGCTTAAAATAAGATTCGGAACAATAAACTAATTTTAATTTGCCTCTTAATGTATATGCCTTTCTTACACTCTTATTATAACTTCGTGGTATTTATTTAAAAACTAAGAATTTAAATAAAAACTTAGTATTTTTAATGAAGTGATATATCATATGAATTGGTTATAAAAAAAATTATAAAGAAAGTTGTACAAAATTATTAAAATTAGAGTGTACAAATCTCATACAAAATCCCTTTAAAAAAGTAAAATTCACTTAAAAATTTTATTTTTGAATAAATCTTAAGATCAGCCACTGTTTGGCTGCATCCCATCGCACACCTTACGAGTCGATTAAAGAACGCATCTTCACGTTTCTCTCTCTCACAGACTCAGTTCACAACAGAACCATTTGAAATGAGTTTGAAATGCATTTCCTCTCCTCCCACGTCGCCCAGATCAAGGGAGGACTTGATCTTCTGCAACTAGCTCTAGTCAAGTTCTATTCTGAACGCAATGATTACCAGAAAAGAGCTCCTAACTCGTTTTCATCATCACATGAGCTTGATAAGCATGTAAGAATGAACACTAAACTATCGAGTGCCATGCCTTTTGGTAAATTTCATTTTTTTTTTAATTTCCTTCTCTTGGGTTTTCTCCCCTTGTTGAGATGATTACAAAAATTGCATTTTCAGATGCTGCATGGAACCAACAATTTGGCAGAGGAAAAGCAACTGCTAAAAGAAATATATGCAAGCCAACAGAAAATGATCATTTCATGTTTTCCATTGAAGGAGCTTAACGATGCTGTCAGTTTAAAATGAAATATTTAGCCATCACGACAAATTCTCTTGTTTGTATTTCATTGAACATCTGATTTTTACATTCAATTTTGTTGGATTTTCTGGTACTGTTGAAGCAGATATGGTGGTTTCATTCCGATAGCTGAAGGAGAGAGAGAGAGTTTGATGAGAGAGAAACACCCAAGGAGGGAGTGAGAGAGAGAGAGAGTTGATGAGAGAGAACATTTAAAAGAAACAAAAAATAAAATGCCCTTAGAGAAAAAAAAACACCAACTAAGATGTGCTACGGATTAACTGTGAACAATGATTGATCTGTAAAAAAATCCTTTATTTTTATGTTGTCTATAAAAAAATGACATGAAACTTATTGGTCTAAAATTTATATTTACCAATTACTCTATCAACTATGATATGCCCCTTTAAGAAAACAAATCTTTGTTCAAAATACTTTACTATAAAATAATTATATAAAAACAATTCTGTAAATTGATGTGAATTTATATAATTTATTAGAATATAATAAAAATAATTTTATAAAATCACATCGATTTATAAAATTTTTTTTACCTAATTTCATCTCGAGGTATATTCTAAATTTAGAAACCCGTAATTGGGATCGAACAAAACCGACATGCCTTCTCTCGGGGGATACTCTTTACGGGACGGGGGAGAAGGTCGACGTAGGATGTGTGACATGTGCCCCATCAAATACTATAGGCCCTTTACACCGTATCTTTCCTTCTCCCATTGGACATCGATAAACACAGACAGTTGCCCAAGGGGTTTGAATCAGGTTCGAACCGACGCCGAACCAGCGGTTTTGAAGCTAGTGTGGATTAGAATCCACATACGTCGGTTAGAATCCACAGTTCCACCAGTATTGAAGATAGAATCCACAGTTCCACCAGTCAGCGGAAGCTCTCTCCCTCTCGCGCTGTCAGAGAGACCTTGAAAAAATGGAACCCGAAATCCAGGAGCGAATCGAAAATACAGTTCGGAAGATTCTCAAAGGGTCCGACATGGAGGAGATGACGGAACACAAGATCCGCAAGCAGGCATCGGCTGAGCTCGACCTCGACCTATCCGAGCCGCCTTATAAGCCATTTGTCAAGCAGATTGTCCAGTCCTTCCTCGAGCAACAAGTAGAAGAAGAAGAGGAAGAAGAAGAAGAAGAACGAGGAGAGCACCGTAAGGAGTACGATGATGACGGCAATCTTATCATTTGTAGGGTGAGATTGCGAAAATCCTAATGCTCTGTTTGTTTGCTGAGAGAGTACGAAAAAAGAAAATTAAGCGAAACAAGCTTTTATTTTATTTTTTAAAAAATATTATCATCATTTCAATAATTTGTCTGTGGATTTTGATTCAGTTGTCAGAGAAGAGAAGGGTAACGGTCCAAGATTTCCGGGGAAAAACTTTGGTGTCCATTAGGGAGTACTACAAAAAAGATGGCAAAGAGCTTCCTACTTCTAAAGGTCCCTTTTATATGGTTAAATTTGCTGTTTCCGTTGCTATATTATTTTTTCACGTTCTGAACCATCGCTGAGAATTTGGACTCATTGTGTAATTGGAAGACTTAGGCGGTTATCTTTATTTCCGGGCTTGCTTTTAATTTCGTGAAATATTGGAATTTTTTCCCGAGGCCTTGTATGCAAAACAAGTTATTAAACAACAAGTTTAATATAAGAAAAAATGTTGTTGAGTCATTGGACAAGACTTAGGTGATTATGGTGGACAATAGGAAGGTGGGAATAATTGGGGTTTTGAGCTTCCTTATAGTTGTATTTGCTAATGGAGATGTTTTCAAATCCTAGACTGGCCTGTTTTGCAAATCATTTCATCTCATCTTATCTAATCATTACTACTTTCCTGAACTCCCAAACAAAATATAAAAAACAATTAGACTTTTTCAAGTCCCAAAACAGAAATAATATTAAAAAATTATATTGTAATAATATTTTATTCAACTTTTACCTTTCATCTCATATTATTTGTGTAACCAAACGAGGCCTCAAATTTTTCTGTCTTCTAATCGTATTAACGTTTTAGTTGTAGTGTAATTGTGATTTTGAAGCGATTGAGGGTGCTGGAGGGAAGGGTGGCGTGCAAGTGTTGGTGCTCATTTTGGCTACCTTGGTTAGAAGTTAAGATTTCTACTGTGAACGAGAGTATTGGTGTTGGTGGCCATGGTTACGAAGGTAGAAATGATAGAAGTTGTCCTCTAAATGGTCCTTGCACAACTGTTGTCTGATGTTGATACTTTTTTGGAAGAACAATAGAAGCTATATGAAATGGTGGCTAGGGCAATGATAGGGGACCTTGGTTTGATGTTGCTAGTGGTTGAAGCCCTTGCTCCCTTTTGTTGTGACCTAGCTTTTTGAACCAACTCTGGCTAAAAAGTTGTATTCTTGTACCATATATATCTGGTTATAAGTTATGAAATTTGTAACCCCTAGTGGTTGGCTCAAATGGTAAGAGTCTTGGTTTTGGTGGTATGCTCCCTTTAGGTTTAAGGTTTGAACCTTTGGATGCAAACAGTTTCTCTAAGGGTCATTGAACTGGGAGAATTTCCCCTTGAACTACCCGAGATGCACTTGCGGGAAACTCCTAAGTGTGGTGGGCCTATGCACCCCTGGGATTAGTTGGGATTTTGTTCTAGACACTCGGTGCCAATAAAAAAACAAATTATGAAATTTGTAAATAGCAAACAGGGTCACTGGAGTTTGGAATCTTTGGATGACTAAGAATGTTAATCTGGTTTTAGGTGTTCGTTGGACTCATGTCACATTTATATGCTGTATAAGTTTCAATGCATAACATGAGTCATACATGTGTCTGGTCCTTTGCAATCTTTTTATTTGTTTCCCATATTTTGCCTTGGTTCGTTTCCTTTTTTGTCTTTTTTGTGTTTTTTAGTACCATCTTTGATTATTTACCTCTTGCTTATGCGATATGTTAAGTTGCAGGCAATGATTGGTTGTGCTCTTCCTCTAATCTTTGGAAATTAAAGTTTTTTTTTTTGTTCGTTAATATTCTGAGATTGTACAAAATATATTCTTCTCTTGTCCTTTCAGGAATAAGCTTGACAGAGGAGCAATGGTCAGCCTTCAAGAAGAATGTACCTGACATCGAGAAAGCCATTAGGAAGATGGAGTCTAGGATCATGTGAAAATGTCATCAGTATGTTCTTTTGATCCAACTTTGCCATTGAGGGATAATCTGGGTTTCAAGGTGGCAGAACATTTTATTCAGAACTGGAACGGCTGTAGTGCCTGTGCACGTTTTGGACATTTAGACAATCTGAATTATGAAGTATATGTTAAAGCTTTAAATGAATCAGCAATCTCTGTTATCTCCTCTTGTTCCTTCTCTTTTACCCCTTATCTTGTGTGTTGGCAACCAAAGATTGAAACATATGTTATGTTGATATTAGCAGTGGATTTCAATCCCTATGGCAAGATTCCATTCCATTGGTAACCCTTGCTCATTGTCAGGCAATACTGTTCAAGAGAAACATTGATACCGATTTAACTATAGAATTGTCATTGCTATTATCTCCCAATGATTGGAAGATCATATCAATACATAGCAAAAAACCTAAGCATCAACAATATTAGCAACGATAACAGTTATATCATCGACTTTGCCACCTAAAAATCTTCTTCCAGATGCTAAACAAGCTTGCATAAATGGTGTATAGGCTGTTCTGTTCATGGATTTGTAATAAGCATGCTCGGCTACCGCCCAAGCCACCTGCCGTGGATTGCATCCCACCTCAGCCGCCATTTTTACAACATCCCTAATTTCTTTGTCAAACATATTATCAAACAGCCCGTCCGTGCCGACTACTAGGATGTCTCCTGATTCTACCTCGATCGTAAATACCTGCATTATAAAGAAAGAAGGCCCATTAATCCTACATTAATTCCTCTACTGATTATCGGGAGCACCAGATCATAGACCTAGCTAGAGAGAGAGAGAGGTACAAAAAAAGAGAGGAATCACAGATGGTTGGAGATGAAGTGCCTATTTTATTCCTAACCATTCACGGAAAAACCAGTAATAAATTTTCCAACTTCAATAAACGAAAATGAACTTACTATTACAACGTTATATCTCACTGGAGAAAACATAAATCATAAAGAAAACTTGTCTTGTTTAAGAGAATTACGGAATCTATAAAAAGATTTCACAAAAATAAATTTATAAATTAATGTGATTTTATGTGATTAGTTAGATTTATTTTATTTGGTCTCGCTTGTTTTCACAATTCCTCACAACTCGTCTTATCTAATCATTACAACTTTTTCAAATTTCTACACAAAATAAAATAAATAATTTAATTTTTTCAAATCTCCATCAAAACAAAAATAATATTAAAAATAATATTCTAATAATATTTTATTCAATTTTTAATTTTAATATCAACTCATCTCATCCATTAAAATAAACGAGATTAAAAGTAATTTTATAATCTCATATACCACATTAAAATACGTTAATTTTTCATGAATTTACTTTTATGAAGTTCTTTTGTGCAGACTAACTCATTGTTTATTAGTACACACCAGCTAGATGCGAACTCCATGTCAATTTGCATAAAAAAAAAATATATCGGTACGTTCATGTTTTGAATTTTTTATAATTATAATAAACCTCGTGACAAGTGATACGTATACATAATTCAATGATAAAATAGAGTGAGGAAACTGAAGGATACGCACCTGTGCTGAATCGGGGGTATCATTTGTTTGTCCCAGCTGAAATGGACAATTGGGATAATGTTGTTGAATCTCCGATTTATGCATAGCTCCCGCCTTTTTAATCAACAAAAATCCACTATCTCCCACGTTCGCTGCATGCAAGCGCTGCAGAATATCACAAGAACACTATCTGTTATTACTTTCCTAAAAAAAAACCCAAACAAGCTAGTACATTTATGTGCCTATTAGCATTATGTTTTAAACAAGAAAAGAAAAATGATAGATACAGTTATGAGTTGTGCTGTACAAATGTCGCGTATTTATTTTCGAAAAAAGTGACATATGCAAATATCATTTCTATATTATTACGAAGCATACACGTACATTGTCGATAAGTCTGATTATGCAAGCCGTTGATGACCCTTTGGCCTTGGTGTTTGAGAATGCTTGATCCAAAACTCTTTTCATGATCCGATCATCGACGTTTCCGTCGTCTGGCTCCATTGATAGGATAGCCTCGAAAGCGTTATTCATGAGCTGCCGGGCATATTCTCCGGAGTCCACGCCCTGGAGGATCCAGCTACCCACCCCATCGGCCACACCAATGGCTTCTTTTTCTTCACAGAGGAAGTAGGCGTCCTCGCCTTGATCAGTTCTAGAGCCTGGTCTTTTCTTTGGTATGTAGTATGCTCCGGCCACCATTCTTATCCCTTTTCCTTTCGAACTTTCCCTAAAGCATGCAGAAGATCACAGTGGTGAAGGATCAAGATCAGTAACAAGCTGTTTAATCATGACTTAATATATTAATTATGTCCAGTCCGGCCAAATGAGGAAAAAGAAAAAAAAGAAAGAAGAACAAGAAGAAGAAGAAAAATAACATGTTTCTGATCTTGTTGATTTCCAAGAAGCTGAGATCTATAAACAGGCTGGAAGAGGTGAGGACAGGGGAGGGAAGAAGATGATGATGAATTCTGAATATGGAAATCTTGTGTACGTTCTTTATGTGATAATAAAATAAATAAATCTAGTGGCGATTGAGATTAATATATCGATCTCATCATGACCATTAAATGAGATATCATAATTGTAGTTAAAAACAACTACCTTACCGTGCTTGCCTTCAAGTAGGAAAAAATAACGGAAAAGGTAAGTACTGTTCTAATAAAACCCAACTTTTGCTACATACGTAGACGTGAGGATATTTAAGAGTACTTTCAGAAAATATAGGATGTCGTCCGAAGCTCATGAAGTGAACTTCTATGAAAAATCATCTTTCTACCGGTAGATTACGGGCTAGGATGCTAATTCGTTTGGATGTTAATATTATTATCTCAGATCATTTATAAATAATAATGAAATAATTTATAAATAATAGTGAAATAGTTTATGAATAAAAATTTTGCTACTCATCATCCTCATACACTATATACTATTTTTTTTAATTTTTTTTATTCTTTTTAAATTAATTGAATTATTCTACTCATCATCCATATATAATACATTTGATAAGAGAAAAAGAAATGTGGTATGTGGAGATGATGAATATAATTTTTATATGAATAATAGTAAAATAGTAATGAATAATAGTGATATGAGACCCACTTGAAAAAAATTTATTTTTTAATAGTGGATCTCACTTTTTTTCAAAAGGAGTACTACGTGGCGTTTGCACAACTCATGACTGTATCTAGTATTACTCAAAAGTTAAATTCATCTCAACCTACTTCATAATATTCATGAAACACATATCTCAATCTATTTACATTCAAATACATATCAATAAAACTCACAAAATACTGCTATTCACATATCAATTAAGATCATATGAAGTCACCTTAACATCCAAACGCAACTTATAACTTCCCCTACTATTCTTAAATCTTGTAATCATCTTTCATAATTTAATTTTTTACCGTGACATTGAACGATTAAAAAATTGCATACTACTAGTAAGTCGATTCAAACAATATATACAAGAATGACTAAAATAGAATAATTGAGAGAAGAGGAAGTTAATAGGGTAACGAAGAGTCAAATACCACAAAAAGATAACTAATATTCTTTTTTACTATTATTATTGAAATAATAATAATAAAATGATAATAATGATAATAATAATTATTATTATTATTATTATTATAAAATGATAGGAGAATTAAGTAGTGCATGGGGAAGTAAAATAGACAAGTAATGAGAAATCAAAAACTACCTAGTAATCATAAATAGCAAGAAATCTTTTGTCTTCAAACTTTTATAATGTTATCTTCTTCTTTTCTTTTCTTTTTTTGTGGAAAAAAAAATCATTAATTATGAAAAAAACACATTACAGACATCTATCAAGCCAAGAAAATCTAGAATACAATCCCACTACATCTCTAATGTTTCAACATTCTAAGCATGTCTAGCTAGTCTATGGGCAATCATATTTCCTAGCCTACCAACATGCTGAATTTTGTATTCACCAAACAAAAATAATAGTTTTCTTGTTTCTATCATCAAATTACCAAGCATTAACAATGATGCAGCTCCATTTTGAAGCTCTTGTACTATCACCAAAAGACATCACTTTCAACAATAAACTTCTAAACCCCCACGTTAGCACATAGTTGAAGGCATCTGAAAATGACTAAGAGTTCAATGTCCTCTGGATCCTCAACTTCATTCCCCACCTTATTAGGAGTCATAGCAATGTCTCATTTATCATCTCTTAAGACAACCCTAACACATGCTCTGTGTAGATCACTAAACAATGCCCTATCCACATTTAGTTTTAGAAAACCTGTCTTGGGAGGCTTCCAACAACAATAATTTTTTGTCTGACTGATTGGCATAGATTTAATATCAATATACATCTTCTGTAAAGATAAGGGTTCAGCTACCTGTCTAGGCTCAATACGAATCTTGTCATTCACCAGCTTATTTCTTCTAAACCAAAAGCCTTATACTATTAGGAAAAGTATAGCCAGTTCTTCTTCTCTTCTGGTCTTTTTCACTTTCATAGCAACATCCATAATTGACAACTCTCTTCCCATCTCACCCATCATAGGCAGTAAACTACTCCAGTAGTTCTTTATGTTAGGGTAGTAAAATAATGCTTGAGGTAGGTCTTCAACTCATTCATTCCATCATCTCGAGTTACTATCAATAATGATATCCACTTTTTCTGATTCATTCTCTACCCTTATAGCATTGCCATCCCTTTGTAGCCTTGGATGTCTTGGAACCCAATTTTCAGACCACAATTTTGCATTTTTCTCATCACCAATCCTCCACCTACATCCTTGAAATAGCCATTTCTTTGTTATCCATATTCCTCTCCATGTGTGTGAAGGATTATGGCTCAGACTAGAATAAAAAAATTACCTAGTGGGAAATATTTTGCCTTGTAGATTTTGTGGAGCATAGAGTTCTCTTCCTGCAAGATCCTCCATCCCTGTTTAGCTAATAAGACCAGATTGAAAGTATGCAAATCCTTAAAGCCTAAACCATCTCTAGACTTTGGTTCACACATCTTCTCCCTACTGATCCAATGTATCTTCCTCTCATCCTTTCTTTGACCCCACCAAAATCTTGTTATCATAGATTCTAATTCTTTGCATAAAGTACTAGATAATAAGAAACAACTCATCGAATATGTTGGAATAGAGAGAGCTACAACTTTGATAAATTTCCTTACTCCCTTGAGATAGAAGTTGATCTTTCCAACTCTGCAGTTTGTGCCACACTTTATGTTTTATCTTCGAGAAATCCCTTGTTTTAGAATGACCTACAATTGGAGGTAGGCCTAAATACTTCCCATACTGTTGAGCACTAGTAACCCTCCACAAATGCAATATATCATCCTTCACTACAGCTGGCACATTCCTGGAGAAAACCATAGATGTTTTCTCCTTGTTAATCTTCTATCCTGATGCCTTTTCATACGTATCAAGTAGCCTTTGAACAATTTTGTTTTCTTCAAAATCTACTTTACAAAATATCACACTATCATCTATAAAAAGCAGATGATTAATTTGAGGAGCCCTTATGCAAACTTTAATACCCATGAGCTTATGATCTTTCTCTGCCTTTTGTAATGAGGAAATCAAACCCACAATGCCTCCTACAATGCCTAGCAAAAACAAATAAGAGGAAAAATGATCTCTTTGTCTCAATCCTCTACTAGGGACAATTGGCCCATTAGGTTCTCCATTAATTAAAACTAAAAAAGCCACAGTAGTCACACACTTCATAATCATTAGGGGTGTAACCGGTCCGGTCCGGTCCGGTTTTGGATAAAATTTAGGACCGAACCGGTATGTACCGGTTTTGTATTTTCCAAAACCGATTACGCACCGGTTACCCTCCTAAACCAGTACTTCCGATTTTACCGATTTTCGGTCCGGTCCGGTCTGATTTTTTTTAAATGTAAGTTTGATAATTTGTCATTAAAAATCTGTTTATAAAAAAAAATTGTTTTAAAAAAATCCGTTTTATACTTTTATTAAAAAAATCTACTTTACTAAAAAAGTATGCTTTACTAAAGCCAAGTATTATATTAGTATTAGTTATATATTAGTATTAGTTATAGTGATTTAGTATTACTATATCAGTATAAATAAAACTATAGTCTATAATAAACTATTAGTGTTAGTTATATATTAATATTAGTTATAGTGATTTAGTATAACTATATCAGTATAAGTATAACTATACTCTATATTAGTATAACTACTAATGTCCTATGTATTTATCAAAATTTAGTAATAATATTTGAGTGATTTTCTTTCTTTTTATATATTATATATAAAACTTATATATAAAAAATATTTTGTATAATATTATTTTTGTATAAAACTTATATATATAATTTTTTTGTTTAATTTTTTTCTTCAACCGGTTCGGTCCCAAAAACTATGAAACCGGAACCGGACCGGATTCAACCGGTTTGTGCAAATAAAGAACTGATTCCGGACCGAAAAACTGGAAAACCGGCCCAACCGGTCCGAACCTTCTGGTTTTTCGGTCCAAACTTACACCCCTAATAATCATATTGATCAGCTTCTTCTCAAAACCCATAGTATTCATAATAGCCTCTATGAAGTCTCATTCAACACGATCGTAAGCTTTACTCATATCTAATTTAAAGGACATGTATCTTTTTTTACCAACTTCTTCTACTTCAAATAGTGGATCAGTTCATATGCTACAATGACATTATTAGTAATAAGTCAACAGGCACAAATGCACTTTAAGAGTCAGAAATAACAGATGGAAGCATTCTCTTCAGCCTATTAGCAATAACCTTTGAAATCAACTTATAAATAACATTACACAAGTTGATTGGACAAAAATATGCAATCTTCTCAGTAACTTTCTTATTTGGAATCAGTGTAATGAAAGTGTGATTCAATGCAGTGGAAAACTCACCAGTTTGTAAAACTTTTAAAACTACAACTATAACTAATCTGCCAACAACATGCCAGAATTCTTGGAAAAAAAATTGGGGCCATCCCATATCGTCCAGGAGCCTTTGAAGGGTTCATCTCTTTCAATGCATAGACCACCTCTTTCTCAATGTAGGGCTTTGATAATTCTTCATTCATAGAAGTTGTCACCTTGCCTACCAAACTTTCCAAACAATTAATAGGACCTCTCTCTTTAGAAGTTGAGAACATATCCTGAAAATAGCCTAGTATGTTACTATCTTTTGCTTCTCATTCCTACTATTCACCATTTACATCTTTTAACTTCTTTCTACTATTTCTTCTTCTCCTATGTGAAGCTTATGAGAAGATCTTGAGTTCTGGTCCCCTTCCTTCAGCTACAGTGTTTTTGATCTTTGCCTCCACACGATCTCCTCTCTCCCTAGCCAAGTTTGAACCTTTGTTCTTGTTGAAATATGGGCCTCTCTATGACCATAAGTGGGATCTCGTTCTTGGACATGTTGAAGTTTCTGTTTAGCCTTTCTTAGCTGATGATGGACCCTTCCAAATGTAGTATGATTCCACACTTCCAATCTCTTACTATAATCAGTAATCATTACCATAATCCCTTCCATATCATTTCTCCATATACTTTGTCTCCATGAGTTTTCTATAATCTTCTCACAACCTATCTCCTCAATCCATATGGCTTCAAATCTAAATAGTCTCTATCTTGGCCTTTGTGTAAAACCCTTTGCTAATTCTAAACATTTTGGGAGATGATTAGAGTAGGTCACAGAGCCATGAATAACACGTGTTTGAAGAAAGCAAGAACACCAATGTGAATTAGCTAGAAATCTATCTAATCTTTCACTGATGCAACTCGTCCCTTCTCTCACATTGTACCAAGTACATTTTGGCCCTCAATAACCCAAGTCCCTTAAAGTACAATCATTAAGCATGTCTCTAAATCACAGTACATTTGTTTCTCAGACCTATCTCTACCACCCCATTTCTCATTATGATCTAAGATTGTATTAAAATCTCCAAAGACCATCATAAAGAATGAATCAATGTCAATATCATGTGTCCGTAATTAGTATCAGGGTGCCCATAAATACCCATTAAATACCAACAAAAAACTTCCTTATTATTAGAAACTTCATCTTTAACACAAGCATCAATATGATTTTTAGAGTAACTAAGGATGGTAAGATTAACATCTTGTTTCCACAATAAAGCAATTCATCCACTTTTCCAACTAAACAATTAACAATTAGAAATTCATTTCCATTTCTAGGCTTTCATTACATTAGGCTTTTGCATACTTAGCCATATTGGGTTCTTACCTAAATAAACTTCTGTATGAGCCACAAGCCCATATTGGTCTTCAAGCCCAATATTTGGTTCTTTTAACATCGTGGAAGGCCCAACATTCTGTTTCACCTTCTTCCAAAAATTCTCCCTTCCTTCATCAACATCCTCCATAAGCTGCGTAACATCAACTTGCCATTTAGTTTGAGATTCAAATTAACTCTCTCCAGATTCCAAGAGATCCTTTGACATCATTTGAACATTGACTCCCTTTATCTCAGCCTTCCCTTTAGGAATATGCCCAACATTTTTTAAAATGTCTGTTATAGCTTTATCCAAAATTTCTGCTGATTGAGATTGTGCAATTGAAATTCCTCTCATGTCATCTATCGCAACCACCAGAATAGCTATCAGAGTTGAATGTCCAGTTTCAAATTTTTGATTTCGTCGTTCCCCACCACCACCTCCATTACCCACTGCCCTCATCCTCATACGGATGTTTGGGAGTTGCTCGTAGGAGAAATGAGTCAAATTTGGTGTAGCTGTTTTAAAATTTATCTTCTTCCTTCTGAGTAAAGGCTTCGTAATATCAACTGTGACCCTCACTCACATAAATTCTCCCATGCCATTTCTCCTTCTTCAATATCAAGTACTTCTTATACCTTTCCAATTTTGCTTCCAATAAAATCCCATATGTATTCATTCTTAGCACCGAGAGGTAATCCATATAAAAGAATCCAAAATTGTGCATCTATAAGGCGTATTTGTTAATTAGGTTGATTCCCTTCAACCTCCTTTATCAGAACCAATTGTTTGTCAAAGACCAGGGTCCTTCTCAAATCACACGCTCCTTATCTCGGTGGCCCTCATACTCTATGAGTGTTAAGATTGAATTCAGTTCACGAAATTTGATGTTCTTGATAGGCCTCCAAATCCTCTTCATCATTTGTTTAAAAGCATCTTGTTATAATGGCGCATCGTCAACAGTTGTGTAGTCAGGCATTGTCCTCCATGGATAATTGTATTTTCGAGTTTATGAGTCCCCCCTTGAATCTTCTCTTTTTCTTGATCCATAAGAGATAATCGCTTGTACAACTTCTCTAAATTTTCCTCATCTTGAAGTACTAAGGCCTACCGAGATTGTAGACAAGCTACCTGTACAAAGATGGAGAAAACCTCTACACAGCAGAAACCGAGAGAGGAAAGTTTTTGCAAGCCTTGTGTATTGGGTTATAATACACGATGAGGTGGCTTAGTAAAATATAAAAATGATGCTTATGGACACTACAAGAAAAACAGGTATTTGTGACTTTTTTTACAATGAAAATAGTCTCATTTTAGTTAAAAATAATCATTTAACTTAAATAACTGATCATAAATAAACAATTTTCTTGTAGTGAAGTATTAATATATCTTCATTTATCTACTAAATACTTGATGTCATATTGCGCGAATGATGGAAAAGAGATAATTAGAGAGCCTTTTTTAATTATCATGTTTCAAATTGTATACATATTGAACTTCAGCTATGGACCAAACACAGAATAGATAATACAAGGATGCCCCAATCTCAAAATCTAAAGAGAGATGCTTTTTATTGAAGATTTTATCATTTCAATCAAATTAATGCAATACATTCTAAGTGATTTTACATCTAGCTTATAGATATATGAAATCACTTAAAATATACTACATTAATTAATATGATTAAAAATAATAAAATCTAAAATAAAAAATTCATTGCTCAAATGCAGTACATAGTTACTTTCCACTCAAGATCCCTAGAACAAAAAGAAAAAAACCAGAAGTACTTAATTCCATGGACTTCTATAATTATTTACAAGCTGGACAGTGCACTAAGCCATTCTCATTGCACTGACCACATCGCTCTTTCTTATCCGACCCATCCTTGACCACTTTACAACTCCCACCACACTCCCAACACGGCACGAACCTCATGCCCCCGCACCCCTCGCAGCCTTGCCTTCCCACCCCTCTCTCCACTCTGGCCGACTTCAGTATCCTACCCAACCGGCCCGCCTCGTTCAGCTCCACCAATTCCTCCACTCCCCCGATGTACCTCCCTTTCACGAACAGCCTCGGTACTCTCGCTGTCTCGCCCAACAGCTCTCTCAATTCGTTCAGGAACTCCCCGTGCAGCGATACGTCCCGCTCGTCGAACACCACCTGGTGCCCTTCCAGCACCTCCCTCGCCCGGTTGCAGTCCTCGTACGTGCGCCGGACCCCCTGTAGCGACGTCGTGTAGAGCACCACCGTGTCGGCCCCGCCCCCCGGCGGGCACTTCTCCTGAAAATCACTCAGAGGGTCCCTCTTGATCCTATCGAAGTTCGCCATCTTTCCTTCCTTTTCCCTCTCTAGCCTGTCCTTCAATATAAAAATGTTCTCCTTCAGGGGCTTGGACCTGAAACCCTCCAACTCTGACTCGGTCCGTGCCTCGTTCTGCTTTGGCTCGGTTCTTCTCGACTCGGTCCGCATCGTCTCCGCTTTCCTCAACTCTTTAGTCGGCTTCGGAGATAGCTTGGCGTCGAGCTCCTCGAGCGTGTGGAAAGAGGCGCTCTTACGAGGCATCTGTTTATTGGGGGTCGAGCTATCCTGCACCGGTAGGGGAACTGCTTCCGGTTCCGGCTTTGCAGGCTGGCCGACAATTGTGGGTTTTTGCTTCTTGAGGTCCTCTAACTTCAAGGCTTTGCTGACTTCTTCCCAGGAGTGAGGAGCGTCGGCCTCGAACTTACTGATCTTCTCCAGAATCGGAGCCGGTACGTGCGTGGGCTTCTCTTCGTGCTCCTGCTGCATATGGTCCACCTTGAGCCAAGGCTCTTCGACTGCGTTGACGTCGAAGATCGCAAAGCTCGCGGGAGCTGGGCGGTAGACATCATCGATGGTCACCTTGGTAGGTTTCGAGGAGGCACACCCCATTTTTCTGGCGCTGGGTTCGTTGGTGGGATTACGTGTAGATGAATATAGTAGGCGCAAACGTGTTTTTAAGGCTAAAATTTGTTCTTTGAAAAAATGTTTTCAAGGCAAAATTTGTGTGGCTTTGATGGTGGATAAAGAGACTTGTGTTCTAAGCCTCGGGATGTTTCTGTGGTGGTACATGAAACTGCGAGGCGTGTACCTCTAGATAGTTGCCACGTTGTAACATGCAAGTTGAGTCTTGAACACGTGTCTTCGATATTTTTTTTGGGTAGCTGCTTGCATATATGGCACTGGCTGGTTTTAGCTTGGGGGGTGATACTGAGGGTGATGGATATTTGTCTGTCAAATTCTAACCAAGTAACCTCATAGTGGTGGTGGTCATTAGAAAATGTTTACGCAATCGTATCAAACTGGTGAAGGGAAATTAATATGTGGTGATGTCCAGTGATGTCAATGCGACATTGATCTTATCGGAAGAAAATATGTATTTATAATTTATTGACACATGAAATAGATTGTCGTCATAAAAGTGATCTATTTCACGATGGACTGAAATTTTGATTTTGGTTTGATCTATTTGGGCTGAAACATGTTAGTGGATCAATTTCTGTTCCTCTTTTGATCCGTTTGATTTTAGTGAGTTTTAGGAGGGAATATGAAAATATGTGTGCATGTGTGGAACACAAAATAATAGGAGATCAGGAGGCTTCGAGCTGCTTATGGATAGTTTTGTTCAAATTATGTAGGCAAGCATTGAGTGTGATGAGCATTGGCATTGGTATTGGCTTAGTTAAATATCTTTTTATCTTAGATAGGTTTGGAAGTTAAGATTTTTCAAAAATCTTCATCTTATCTCAACTCATCATTACACCTTTTTCAAATCTCCATATAAAATATAATAAACAATTCAACTTTTTCAAATCTCAATACATATTTTTCAAATCCCAATTCAACTTTTTCAAATTTCAAAACTAAAAAATAATATTTTAAACTCTAAAACAAAACACAAAATTCTCATCTCACCCCCCAAACAAAACACAAAATTTAGTAAATATCATCTACATGATTTGGCCCATATTAAATTAGTCAAATTGATTTCATCTAAAATATGAACTACAGTAATTGTATCATTCTTTTCAAATATAAAATGTACTGTAACAAATTTAAATATATATTTTTATTATATTTCGGCACCCTTCTTGCAGCTCTTCTTATTCACTCTTTCTCTCTCACGGTAAGTCTAAATTCGAAATGTACTGTAACTACAGTTATATGCTTGTGATCGTTTAATTTTCTCGTATGTTATTTTGTCATATGAGATTATTATATTATAGATTGTTTGATTGTAAAAATAAAAATGAATATAATTGTTAGAGGTTATTGAAGATTATGAAAATAAAATAAAAAATTAATTAAAAAATATAAATTAATTAAAGAAATATAAATAATAAAAAATAATAATATTTTATTATTATAGAGAATGTGATGACTAATCCAATATAGATTTTAAGTGTTAAATGATTAATTAAAAGTTACATATTTTTCAAAATTTGAAGATTGACATGACCAATCCAATACCGCTCCTAATATTATAGCATACTAGCTCTAACAATTTGTTAGGGAGAATTGATTCAATTTTTTAGATTCGAATTTCTCTTGTAAACAACTTTAAATGAAGCCAAGGAGTCGGGCAGCTTGGGACGAGCAAATTAATGAACAAATTCTTTTGGTCAACGGCAAAGGATTCAGGCATGCACTGTTTGTAGCATTATTGTTTGAACATTCCTGTTCTCTCAAATTTTTTTTTTATGACTTTTATGTGCAGGGGAGAGAGGGAGAGAGAGGGGGGCCGGAGCCTTGTATACCCTTGGCTTTGCTCGATCGAGTCTCGCCTCTTCGTATCAACTTCAATTGGATTTGTAACAAGCTATGATTATCTGACTCACTTTGCTAGAAACTACTATTTCTTGGTAATAAAAGGCATATATATACATATATATATATATATATACACACACACACACACTTTGTAAAATAATGATTCTCATACAATTATTAATTAGAAAATACATATTAATTATAGACTCAAAACTCCCAATAATACTTCAGCAACTCTCAAGAGTACTAGAGTATTCCTTATCGAGAATACGTACACTCAGAG
The DNA here is from genome assembly GCA_029856935.1 of Cyclocarya paliurus. Taxonomy (NCBI): domain Eukaryota; kingdom Viridiplantae; phylum Streptophyta; class Magnoliopsida; order Fagales; family Juglandaceae; genus Cyclocarya; species Cyclocarya paliurus. The sequence continues at coordinate 9,552,837 of CM056948.1, forward strand.
ATTAGTTGAAACGTTGTTTTTGGACATCCGATATCAAAAAAAAATAAAAATAAAAAGTTCTAAAGTAGTGCTCCTCACAGAAGTACGAGTGACTTCCTAAACAAAATACACTAACTTGGTACTAAAACACAAATTAATAATGATAAAGCATATTCCTGATATTCTAATTCTTTGCATTTTGGTACAATGGAAGCTAGAGTACTGCTCCTGCTACGGCTTGGACTTTAATGGAATCTCAACTCGTTGACCACATATCGCTCTAAAATTTCACGTGAGCTTTTGCCCACTGTTCATCTGAACCATACAAAGTACAGCTACCACGTGAGCATTCTATCTTACGTGGTAGCAGAAGCTTGCCTCTTTCCGGCCATTAGAGATGGTGGAAAGCGAGTTCCTTGAGTGATGAGTAAATTAAGCCATCTTTTTAGGAGTTAAAAAAGACACCCTTTTACGTACTGTGGATGTGTGCCCCGTGACTTCAGTTTATTTTGCCGCCTGCTGATAATGTCAACTTTTGTAGGTGAATGTATGTACATATATATCTGAAGTTTAGTGCAGATCGATGCTGATGCATCGAACCTATGAGTAAAGTTAATAGCACTTAGATGCCTAGCTATTGGATTAGAATGGAACCTATCAGAGACAAGTTGGCACACCCTTGGCCAAGAAATTTGAATATATATGGATCTGTTTCTCAAATGCCTTTTCCACGCAATTATTTATTTAATTTGCCAGCTTACCTCTTATTCTGTTCTTTTACCTTGGATCATTCCAACTTAGCTTAAACAATTGTCCCAACGGTCCAGTTTCACGTGGCGCCGATCCCAGTTTTTGAAAAAAAATGGCAGGCTTCATGTGTCGCTTCTGACACCCCAAATTGTCTTTCCTCCAAGTGTTGCATGCTTAGAAGTCAGATTCCACAACTTAAATACAAATCAAAACTTGGGTTGCGACTAAAAGTTTAGGAGCTTTTGGCAATGGGGAATTGCTCTGTCAAAGGGGCCACAAGAGATTGTTACAACTCTATAAGGGTTCTGAGTGATTCTGGGGCTGTATTGCAATTCAGAGGCCCTATTACAGCTCGAGAAATCCTTAACGATCACCCGGGATATGGCATTTTCCCGCAGGGTCATGCGTCATCACCCGTGCAGGACCTCGATTGCCTAATCGGTGGTCGATTGTACTATCTACTTCCACTTGTTAAGGAGTGTGCGCTTTGCAACAGGGAAGTCAAAGAACAAGTGCAGAACACAATGATGATCGAGCAATTAGAGGCCGAGTGGATGCAAGCCAAGAGGTCGATGAGTGCAGCAACGGATGTTGCTTTGAATTTGGCAGATGGATCGGCTCTTGAGGTGCTGCCATCGGTTGAAGATGGAGTTTGGAGAGTGAAGTTGGTGATTGACACAAAACAGTTGGAGGAAATTCTGTCGGAGCAAGTGAACACTGAGGCTTTGATCGAGAGAATAAGGATGGCTGCAAGCTCAGCTAGCCCAACACCAAAGCAGATCACGAAGGGTGCTTGGGCTTGGGGAATGGGTTGGAGGCCGACTTTGCCTAATCTTTCAAGGGCCTTGATCATGGAAAATAAAAAACGACTATTTCCTTTAGCTCACTAAAGTATTTTAGGATATTTGTAGGTTTAAGTACTTCGTCCTGTACATATTCTAATGAAATGTAAGGTTCTTTATGAATGCATGAAATGGACAAGGTTTAATGTAAAAACTAAAAAGCTTGATCTTGATGTACTTCAATGGAAAATCTTATTATGTGTTTGTTAATACTGGTAATATAAAATATAATTAATTAAATCTATCCATTCTCATCAATTTAAACTTTTAGGATAAATAATGATTTCACATAATATCTAAATAAAGGTCATGAGTTTGAATCTTCACTCTACTCTCTATCTATTTAATTAAATATTTCACGTGTTAGACTCATCCATTTAGGAGAAATCTAGCACACACGTAAGGAAGAGTATTAAGATAAAATACAAGCTGTGATTTATGGTATAGGACAAATTTAACCATGTTCCCCACATTGTTTGGGGCTATGAAAGCTAGGCCTGTGCAGGAAACCGATTGGCCCAGCCCGTCCATTAAACTTGACCTGACCCGAACAGAAAAAGTCTGTTTTAACTCATACTCGGGTTCGACCCGTACAACCCAGCAATATTTTACAGAGGTTTGCAAACCATTTAAGTCAGAAAACCCATCACAGATTCGCAAGGGAAATAAAAGAAAACAAAAAATGGAAAGCCGATGAAAGGTTGAATAATTCAATGATTAGTAGTAGGTGGTGTGCTTATTGCTTCCTGGGATTCACCGGCACAACTCTTTAGTCTTCTCAATTATTACAGTGCAAATATCGACAAACTTTTTTTCTTTTGTAGAGGCAAAGGGTTTTTCTTTTTTCTTTTTTTCTCAGTCATCTGGATCTCGTGTTCTGGTTGCCAGTGTTCTGATTGATTAATGGTTGGACAGGCAAATCGCCCGTGTTCTTGTTAAAGATCTTGTGTGTTGCTGTTCAAAAACCAAATGGGTGTTCTGGTCAAAGATCCCGCGTTTCGTCAAAAGTGTGAAGCTCTGCTACAGATCTCTGGCCCACCGATCCTTCTCGATCTCTCTCTCTCTGCTGCTTTTCTCCCCTGCTTTCCTCCGCAACTCTGGGTGAAGTACTCCTTCTCAAAACCCGACGGGAATCACCGGCAAGAAGAGGTGGTGTTGCAGGTTCAGCAACCAGTTCTAGTTGGTTTGAGTTGTACTCAGTAAGAGAGAGAGAGAGAGAGGGGAAAAAAACGAGTTGACTTGATCAGGAATCTACGGGTCAGGACGGGCCTATCTGACACACTAGAAGCATGGGTCGGATCGGATCGGGCTCAAATCTTGAACGGGTTGCTCAGGTTGTAGCCCTAATGAACGCAGTTTGCATCTTCTTACTCTTATCCTGTCCCTTACTCAAGTAGCGGGGGCCGGGGGTCAGGGGAATGAAAAAGTGCCTGATAGTGTGCTACTAGCCATCCTATATCCACAAGACCCTAACAAAACTTTAACCCCATTCATGCCATCATGCATCAGATAACCCTAATAAGGCTAATCATTAGAGGACTAGTATTAGAACAATTTTCTTTTTCTTTTTCTATTTTTATAGGCAAATGGACATTTGGGATTGAGTGCATGAAGAATGTGGTGTAGTTGTTGGTCTTTTTCAGTAATGCGAAACAAACCAATAAAGAAGATTGGGCAAGTAATAGCTAGGGTGCTTCTTTTTGCTAGCTAGAGAGTGAGCTGAGTTCGTATTATGTGGACCTTTAGCTAGGGCTGAGCACCGATAATGTCAGAGTTGGAGTGCTCTACCTTCGACTTTGACTTCAACTTTGTCAGTAGTCGCTCTGACCCTAATTCGCATAGCCTCCGATCCGACTTGTCAGAACAAAATCAGAGCGGAGTCGGATTTGAGCTTTTTTATTAGGCTTTTTTTCTCAGCCCATTTGAAATTTTAATTTGACAATCTTAAACTCTCACTAATCGAATTTGGGCTTCTAGATTTCAGTTTTTTAAAATAATATTTTTTCAATTTCAATTTTATTAAAACGTAACTAAAATTGAAAAAATAAATCATTGTACAAATTAATGTTATTATACATTAGTATTATATGTTATTATACGTTCATGTTCATACAACAGTATTACATATTATTATACATTAGTTATTATATATTAGTATTACATGTTATTATAAATTTATAAATTTTTGTTTATATATAATACATTAGTATTAAATGTTATTATACATTAGTTATTATAATTATATGTTATTATCTATTAATGTTATATGGTAGTAATAGTTAATAATTTGGTGTTTACATATACCAAACTAAGCATATCATTTTATAATAATTTGCTCATACTAGTATATTATTGAATTTAGTTAACTATATAAGTTATAGTTATATAAAATATATATGATTAATATATAAAAAAATACATATATTTTTATAAAATATATATAATATCAGAGTCGGAGTCGAACAGTCGAAGTCAGTACATCGCCACCTCTAACTCCGACTTTTTTGTTTAAAAAAGCCAGAGCGGAGTTGGTGGTAGAGTCGGATTTTTAAATTTTTGCTCAGTCCTACCTTTAGCTGAGTTTCAGGCTACAAACTGGATGTTGATGTGATTTCAGATGATTTGAGTTGATATGTGAATAGTAGGATTTTTGTAGATCCAATTGAGATGTGTTTTAATGTAAGAGTCTTGTTACGTACAAGCAATTTGGTGCACTGAAGATGCGCACGAATCCTACATCATCACTTTTTATTTTTTTGTTTTGGTTTTTAAAATGAAAAACAACGTAGAAGAAGAACAAAGGCTCCGTCGTAAATGTATTTCTACCTTTCCAAAAAGAATAAAGTGTTCGTTCTTCTTATCAAGGAATAAAGTCTTCGTTCTTCTAGAACACCGTCTTCGTTCTTCTTCTTCATTCCTTTGCCTTTTCTAGCATAACTTGGCACACGAGATCTCTAATCTATCGAATTCAACGCGTCACAGTCGTTCAGACATAGTCTAAGTGTTGCTCTCTCGTTCCTCTGCCTTCGTTGGTCCATTTCTCTATTTCTCGATGTTTAATGTCCTGAGACTTATATATGAAAAATAGAAACAATTTCACATCTCCTAAATAATTATTCTAAACCCAATTAAAACCCTTAGCATCGACACAAAGCAAAAAGCTCAATACATTTAGCTAGTAGGTTTTTCATTCCTGTGAAAACAATAAGTGAATTGAAATACCAGATGCATCCAAAGAACAATAATCACTGAAATACCACAGAAAGAGACGGAGTTATGTAGAACGAGATGGGGGAGGAGATGGAGGAGAGAAGGAGAAGAATGGAACGGGAGAACGCAACGGGAAATAGACAAGGATAGGTTAGGGCCAGGGATCAAGAAGATGGAAGAGGACTTTGTAAACAGAAACTGAAAGGAACGTGGAGGAGAAAGAAGGCAAATTTCGAAACACACCGTTTTGTACAAAATTTTGTTCTCTGCTTGCACAGCTACACTCTCTCACAACTTTCTCTCTTAAATGAAACGCCCAATTTCATTCATGACCTGGAATGTCAAGTTGTGATTTGTCTACAAGGATACCTGAAATCACCTGAGTGTAGACTTTTTCTAAGTTAATATATGTTTGAATGTATGAAGTAGCTTGATATGAGTTTAACTTTTTATGAAAAGTTGAAAAAATAAAAGATCCTATAAATAATTAATTTGAGATGAATTAGAGTGATCTTAACATCCAAATTAATATAACCGATCTTCGAATTGATTCTTTCTTTCTTTTTCTTATAAAAAGAAATGATGGTATACATTATTCACGTCGACCATTGATCAAGTCCGGCCGGCCAAGTTGGAGAATAAACGGTCAGAAAAGGGGATATATTAAATATATATATATTTGTATAATTATATTATATGGATTTTCCAGTACGTGAAGATATGTTGAAAAGGATGTAACACCACCAAGTCTTCGTAGAATTGTAGTTTGGTCAACTTTTCTGGGAGTTCTAACCACCAGGAGAAGGACCCAGCCTTAAAACTTTTTTGTTTTTTTTAAAGAGTTTTGTTTTTCAATATCTCTACCTATCACATACTATAATTTTTTTAATTTTTAATTTTATTCAAAATTCAATATGTTTGGAAAACATGTTTCACTCAAAATTCTCATCTTCATCTCATCTCATCTCTACATTTTTTCAAATCTACATACAAAATATAATAAATAATTCAACTTTTTCAAATCCCAATATAACTTTTTTAAATTCCAATTCAACTTTTTCAAATCTCAAAATTAAAAAATAATATTTTAAACTTTAAAACAAAACACAAAATTCTCATCTCACCCCCCAAGCATAACCTAAAAATTAATTTAGATTCTTCTACTCATTATTTATATAGCACACATTTGATAAGAGAAAAAAAAAATATGATATGTGAAAATGATGAATATAATTTTTCTTTCTTTCAAAGACCTTAACTCACCTGTACTGCCCAATTTTTATTTAAAAATTCTATTCATCATTCTTATACCATAAACTATATATGATTTTTTTTTATGAAATGTGTGTATATATGATAAATAGAAAAATTTAATTAGTTTAGGAGAAATAAATTAAAAAATATTAAAATAAATAAAAATTAGTGTGGTGTATAAGATGATGAGTAGCAAAACTCATTTTTATTTAAAGGCTACTGAATGTTTGCTTCACTTGTTATTTGGCTAGGAAAATGTATTGAATAATATATTTGGGAAATATTTTTCAAAAATCATGTAATAAATTGATCCATTATTTTGGTATTTTTGGATGTAATACCCATTTTTACACCTGCAAATGAGGCACTGCCACGTATTGGTTTGATGAGAGAATAGGCCTATATTTTGGTCTGTCTCTGTGGGTGTAAAATAAAGCAGTGTCTTCTCCTCCCCCAGGAAAATCATAGCTTGCTGTAAAATCCACTGTAAGATAAATAAATCTCACATATGCTAGATTCTATTGGCCGGTCTAAATAAGCGTATCACATCCGACCGGTACCGAGGTTTTCTCTTATTAGTTATTTTTCTTAAATCTCTTTTTGGCAACAATAATTTTTATTTTTTTAATATGATTTTCATTATTTCTAGTTTGTATTTTAAACGAATTTCCATTTTAGCAATTAACATAGAAAAACGCTTAAAATACGTCACACAAATAAATACAATTCAGACTAATAAATTCAAGATGAACATGTTATTATCACATGATACTTAATCATGGATATTTTTACCCCAGGAATCATCTGTAATTTGACAAAACTTGTAAACTTATAAAAGAATTTTCTCAAAGTATTTGGTAGGAAATTAACAAGATTTTGTCATATTTCCCACCTATCCAAATAGTAGTAGGACATGTGGTTGTTATTGTCTTACCAAACAAGATATAAGTTTGAAAAAATTAATTATTTTCTCAATATAAATTAATGTATTTTATGTGAAGATAACTCTGATAATTTAATTGATTAATCTCATATTAAAATATTTTATTCTGTATAAGATTTCTAAAACTAGTATATATGAACAGTAAAGGAATAAATAAATCGAAAAAAAAAGAATGAAATTGAAAATTAAATAATCTATAGCAATAAATACGATCGATCGATACATAATGTACAAAGTTAATAATATATGATTCATTAGTTTTAAAAAATATATATTTATAATCATTTGGTTTTTAAATTTTAATTCATTATTAATTAATAATTACGTTTCCTTTCGGTGATAATCTTAATTTGGTTTACACTTTACCCACAAGTCATCATGCGCCCGTGTTTTTAGCTCAAAGCATTGTCGGGTTATATGTCCATAAGTGAAAGTTTCATTAATTACCTTTGATTCAAAGCAAAGAGGTATCCTATGAAAAAGTAGCTTCATAACAATGTCTGCCAATAGTTACAATCAAAATGGTTAAAAATTTACTAAAAATGTTAAAATTTCTTGGATTAATTTAGTTTGTGGGCAATGCTACGTACAAAATGGGGACTGCAATATAAGTTTAAATAATTTTATCTTTAAAATTTTTTAAGATTACAAGAATATTCTTCAATGATGTTTTTTCTTATTTAATAAAGAATCTGCACATATAGTCTGAGATTGCAAATAGAATTTTTTTTGAGTTAGTTGATGTTTGGACTTGAGTTTTTTTTGAAAATTTTGTGTAGGTTTTTTTAGAAAAATTATAAAGACAGATTTGATAGGATTTTTCTCTTGTGAAAATGGTGAGACCTGTTTAAAATATATTCAAATTATATATATATATATATATATATATATATATATATTATAAATACCTTTTTGACATTTTCAAAACTGACAGGATTCGTTGAATTTTGTGAGAATTCTCTAAACAATCAATTTTTTATATATATTTTTTATAAAAGATCGTTTGAATAGTAAAATAAGATAATTTTATATGAATTAAATAAAATATTAAATATTATTTATTAATATTATTATTATTCTAAAATTTTAAAAAAATTAAATTATTTTTTATATTTTTTATAAAAATTTAAAAAAATTATAATAATGAAATGAAACTATCTATATATCTAAATAGGGCCTACATTTAAATAGTGAAAATATCTTATCTTTTTTTATTTCATTTCATCATTACAATTTTTTAAAATTATAAATAAAATATAATAAATATTTCAACTTTTTTAAATTTTAAAATAATAAAAATATTATAATATTTTTATAATATTTTATTTAACTTTCTTATAAAATATCTATATCATTATCCAAACTGCACCTAACTATTTGAGATCGTTTGTAATGAACACATCTAAATATGACAATGGAATACCATAAAAACAGACTGTCAAATATTATCGATTATCAAGTGGCAAATAATTCCTTAGCCATGCATGACCAATTCACCAAAGGCTCCTACACCTTTTTTTTTTTTTTTTTTTTAAGTCTCCAACAATTTGGTTTGTAAAGAAATTGCTAAAAAAAGTGCAGACTCGCACAATTTAAGACCACATCTAGCCAAACACCATCCAAATTCTTTTTCCTTCCTCCTTCATATGCAAAATGGATCAGCAGCTCAACTTTCGTACTAAAGCTTCAATGCATGCATCCTCTATATAAATATTCTTAAGCACCCAATAAATATAAAAGCTCGTCTTTATCGATCACTTGTGCTTATTTATACACTAGTATTGCAAGAACAACAAAAAAGGACAGACATTTAACAGCCCTACACAAAAACCAGCTTACAAATTACACATATATATATATAGGCTGCATCAATTTCAACCGTCCTAAACAGAATTTGTTCTCCAAAATTTCCTTTAAATTCCAAGATACAACACAGCCAACCAGCGTTCTTTTCTGCTGTTCTTTTTTCACCAGCTATTTTCTTTCTTCACTATCTTTACTTTACTCGTGTAGCAGTATGCATGTATATATATATATAGATATATATAGTAATCCTTTGCTCAAGCGTTTTGGTCTGCAAAAATATCCAGGAGAGAGAGTGCCTCTGGAATGCTGAGTTCGAGGCGGAATTTAGGGCCATCATAATGGTGAAGAATTGGCCTGAAAGAGTCCTCCTCTAATGGCTCGCAGACTTTCCTTGTAAGAACTTGAACCTGTCACAAACGTATATATAGCTGTAAATATCAGATATCATGTATATATATAACCAATATTTTTCATATTCTGCAATCAAGAAAACCATGGAAATGGGGTTCTTCACTGTTCATACCTGAGCAGGGAAGCGCGATTCACCAGGGCACTTTTTGTCCTCCCAAGCCGTTGGATCTATGTTTGTTCCTCCAAAGCCTGCAGCCTGAACAAAAACCACATTGATATTAGCCAAAATTACACACCCAAAATCAAGAAGAAAATGAATGACTATTTCATGTTAATAAAAGAGATACGAACCTCGAAAATTCCATGGAGTTGGTGAGTGGAGTAGTTGTAAAGGAAGAGTGGCAAGCCCGGAGTTATAGCCCGAACTGAATCTCGGTAACGTGGAGGCAGACCTGGAATTATTTTGGAGCACAAATTTAGAACCAAATAAATAAAAAATACAAGATGGTAAAAATAACATTTATTTGAGAAATAAGAGCAAAAAATGGATAAATTCCTACAATTTGATTTGAGTAAAATAACATTTATATTAAAGGATATTCTTTCACCCAAGAAAAAAGGATATTCATTTAATTTCATTTGCAACCCAGACAGTGATCCAATAATATCGAACATCTCTAATCTCAATTTGAAGATCAGAATTCATGTGCTCGAGACAATTCATAATCGTGGATCTTAAATTTAAAAATCAGGTCAATATACAGACTCAACAAAGCACTTGATTTGAAAAAAGGGGCAAGCAAAAATTGAAATTTATACAGAAAATCAATCAAAACAAATCTCAGCAGCAAAAACTAGAGAGAAAGAGAAGGGCTACATACCAAAGAGCTGTCTTTTGAGATTCTCTTGCATGGTATCGTTGTTGCAGACAAAGATATACCCACCAACAGTTTCGTGCCTTGGCAGAGACTCGGATGGTGGAAGTGTCTTGAACCTCTTGTCCACAGCACTCTTACTATCATTATTATTTTCACCATTATTCTTCTTATTACCATTACTATTCTTCTTCCCAGCTTTTCCTCCATGATCATCCTCACCCTTACCACCATTCTTGTGCCCCTTCACGTTAATATTATTGTTGTTATAAATATGATTCACAGGCTTAGAATAAATACCCTTGGTGAAGCCACCATTAATCCCAGCACTCTTTTGAGATCCACCAAAAACTGGACCATTTCCAGTGCTGATAGCCCCCGTTTTCCACCCTTCATTAAACCCATTAAAATCAGTCATCTTTGGCTTGAAACTGTTCCACCCATCATTGAACCCATTGAAATCAGACTCCTTCTGCTTCAGATTGCTCCACCCATCATTGAACCCATTGAAATTAGACTCCTTCGGCTTCAGATTGCTCCACCCATCATTGAACCCATTGAAATCAGACGATTCAGACCCCTTCGCCTTCAGATTGCTCCACCCATCATTGAATCCATTGAAATCAGACCCCTTCGCCTTCAGACTACTCCACCCATCATTGACTCCATTGAAATCGGACCCCTTTGGCTTCAGATTGCTCCACGCATCATTGAATCCATTGAAATCAGATCCCTTAGGCTTGAGACTGTTCCACCCATCATTGAACCCATTAAAGTCAGACCCATTTGAATTCAAGTTGCTCAGAGAGTTAACCTCTCCACCAACCCTTATATCAAAGTTCTTCCTTTCCTCCGGCCTCTTCGCGCCGAGATTAGAGCTCCAAATAGAATCGTTCACCGAGAGATTCGCCAAATTCGAGGTCTGCACCCGGAGCTGATCACTGAATTGCCAAAACGATTGCTGGTTATTCTCCATCCTAACTCAAAAATCTCCTCAAATCCTTTCAGAACAACAGAGAAAACTCTATCTGGGATGTTACAAGATACAAAACTTACACACTTCAAAATATAAAATTTAGGCTGAAAGTGTTGGGGAAGAAGAAGAAGAAAGAAAACAAATTTAGTGTGAGGGCAGAAGTGGTTGGGGAAGAGGCAGTTAAATAAAAGGGAGGGATTACAGCATGAGAAAAGGGAAATTTCGAGGAAAAATCACAAGGGATAGCGTGTGAATTTGTCAAAGTAGAAATGTCCAAACATGGAGCAATTTAATAAAAATAAAGTCCATTAATTGGAGAAGCAAAAAAGAGGTTTTGATCTTATTTTATTTTATTTTTTCTCCTCAGTTGAGCGAATACGAGTCGTGATCATGACGGCAAAACCGCGTTTCTGGAAAAATGGTGACTCGGTGAGAGAGTGGAAGGCGCTGTGTGACTTTTCATTTAGATTTTTTCGTGTGTGCTTTCTAGAACGTCTAGGAGGTTCTGTCTGCCTTTGTGTTCACACTTGTGTTGATTTTTGCTTAGGTGTTAAGAGTTTGAAGAAGTTGAGAGAGGACGCGTCGAGAGTGTTGTCTCATCATCGACATAAGATAATTGGGATAAATTTGGAAGGTAAGATGAGAATTTTATGTTTTGTTTTAAAGTTTAAAATATTATTTTTTAATTTTAAAATTTGAAAAAATTAAATTGAGATTTAAAAAAGTTGTATTGAGATTTAAAAAAAGTTGAATTATTTATTATATTTTATATAAAAATTTAAAAATGTTGTAATGATGAGATGAAATGAGATGAAAATTTTATATAAGACAAAACATCCAAACATATCCTAGAATCTCTCGATATTAAATGATCAGCTTATAAATAAAATATAAAATATAATAAATAATTTTTAATTATTCAATATTATTCCATAATAAAAATGACGATGATAAATAGAACAATTCGAAATAATAATATTGGTGGCAGTTGGACATTGGGTGAGGGATATACTGGATTTTGGGGTGAGGGGGGACTTCGGGTTTGTCGGCCCAATTTTTGGATTGTGAAGTTTTTGTCGACTTTGCTCCAACTCACGACCTCTTCTTAACTTCTTTTGCCACGTTTGTTAATGGACCATTTCAGAATCGAGACTGTCGGCATAATTAGATTCATATGTTCATATACATTAGATTCATATCTTGTTATTCTTTATCTTATTGATGTAATGTTATTTACTTGAAAAGATAAGAACTGATTCAAAAATAATAATCAGTGTCGCATCGATGTATTAGAATAGACTAGTGGTGATCAAATCAGCACATTTGCCCAGTTGGAAGAAAAAATAAAATTCTACTAAAATATATAAATGGGCAGATAATATCACAAAACAGATTAAGAAATATAATCATCACATCTAATATGAAAGAATGATGTGTCTATAATGAACAATAAAGTTAAAAAAAGTATGTAAAGCTGAATAATAAATTGTGTAAACTAAATACCAAAAAACATTTATCTGAAATTACTAAAGTAAAAATGAATACATGGATGGATAAACTGCATGCAAAGATAGCAATGAGAAAGTAAAGATGCAGGATAATTAGATTGTGCTCATAAAGTATTAAGTTACACAGTAGAAAGTTAAAACACATTAAGAGCATTGGTAGTGGTTTCTTTATCTTCATATACAAAATTATCTCTTTTGAAGAATGATTTTGTATTTGAAGAATGATTCCTATATTAGTTTATGCATATTTGAACAAAATAATAATAAAATATTATTATTTTTTTATTTTTTATCTGTTTTCTAAAATTATTTTTTATATATATTTTATAATTAGCATCCACTTTGTATTATCAACTTAATAAAAATTTTATGTATCTAAATTATTTTAATAAATATTTTATAAAGTTAATTTTAATGTGTATGAGAGAGAAAAAACTAATAAAATAATATTTGAAGAATGAACAGTGTTTCTTCATATTTAAAGAATGACTGTTTATAGTTATGTAAAAATATAAAGATGAAGAATGACTTTACGAGCAGTAGCACAATCAAATTATCGTGCATTTTACTTTCTCAATGATATCTCTACATTGAGTTTATCCATCCATGTATTCATTTTTACTTTATTAACTTTCTACTGTGTAACTTAATACTTTATGAGCACAATCTAATTATCTTGCATCTTTACTTTCTCATTGTAATCTCTACATGCAGTTTATCCATCCTATTTATTTTTAAGATATACCTTATTATTACAATCTATTACACCAAATTTTAGTATACAAATTTCTAAACAGATTAATTGGAATCAAATTAATCTCCTAATAAATGACAATTAGAAAATATCACTCCATTATCTAAAATAAAAAATAATTTTAAAGATGATCTAAAATACATAGATTAAAAAACGGATGGAATACTATAAATTACTTTTCAACCTTTTAGAATAATCCTGAGTAAATAAGAATTTAAAATTAATAAAGAATATCTCAAACAGGATTATATGAAAAAAGAAAATAATAAAAAAATATTAGTATTTTTCTCAACTTTTTCAAAAATAGTGAGAGATTATATTCAATAAAAATATTATGAGTACTTAGAAGGTAATTTCAGACAAATGTTTGCTAGCATTTAATTTTATGCTTATGTATACTACACAATTTATTATTTAGCTTTACATAATTTTTTAATTTTATTATTCATTATAGACTACCAGGTAACTCAATGAGATCAAAATTCTTGTCATATATAGGAATTTACAATGAACTTATATATAATACTATTTCTTGGATAAATTTTGAGCATTAGTTTTAGTGGAAGCAAAACTGTAGGCATTCAAATCAATGTTTTAAATATCGTACCCGTAACCGTTTTGTTTTAGACATTAAAACGAGATATTTTGATACCGGTATCGTTTTAAATACCGTTACGGAATAGTCTATATATGAATAAATTATATATAAATATAAAGATATAAATTATAAATAATCTGGTCTGAATTAGGGGTCAAAAAATAACATTGCAATTGAACAAATGAAAAAAAAAAAGAATAAAGGCCGAAATATCGGCCAATACGGGCCGAAACGGTCAAAATTCTGACTGGTATGAAACTATACCCTTCTCTGTACCGGCTATGCCACAGAAATGGTATATTTCAACTATACCGGCTGGTACAGTACGAAATTCAAAACTTTGATTCAAATAGATGGGTAGGCAAGAATGTCGGCATAAATATTTGTTCTATTTACTCTAAAAACGATGTCCCTACAAATCCTACATTATACTAATAAATAGAATTTCTTAAAAACACTAAATAATTATGGAAATTTAAATCCATGCAATATACTAACATTTAGAATGAAATAATAATAATTTGGAAGAGATAAAAAAAATTAAATTTTACCTAATGGTGAATGAACTGCATTTTAATGACTTTGTAATAAAAAAAATGTTTAAGAATTTAAAAACATGTTTGAAAAAAATATAAAAAATAAATCTATATATATACAGTTGGTAGAAGTGTTCAATGGATATCATTTGTGACTCTAGCATGGCAAAAAGCCGAAATTTTTTTTTATAAGAAAATGATACTATGCATTTTCACATATAATATTTTTAGTTTATGTGAAAATAATAGGTACCATTTAAATTAGAGAAAATATGTGAAAGGAATATGTTTTAAAGAAAAAACCTAGGGCTAATCCGTGTGGAAGACCAATTCAAAGAAACAAAGCCTAGCCCCCTATGGCTAAACAGCACCGTTTAATCCCTAGGATTTTATTTTCAAGTTTTCAACCCTTCCTCTTTCCCCTCACTTCTCTCCCTCGCGCCGCACACATCCCTTGTCTGTTTTCTTCCCTAGGATTTTCTTCTTTCCACCCACTTCTCTCTCTCATGTTGCACGCAGCCCCATGATAGGCAATGATGTTGGAAGAGTAGACGTGAAAGACCAGCGGACTGGGTCACTTGCCGTTGTGAGTCGTTGCGAGTTTTATGTCATTTTTATTTTCGTTAGTATGCTTTGTTTTACATAAGTTTGTATGTTCTTTTTTTACATGTTTTACGTGTGTTTGAGTTCTGTTTGTTAGCTTCCAATTTTCCTTTTTTTTTTTTCGGGTTTCTTGTAAGTGGCTTTTGCTTATTTAAGCAGCTAACAATTGTCAATGAAATATCAAGAAATCAATTTATCCAGAAACCGTGCAATACTTTCTCACCCGAAGAGAAATCAATTCACTTATTCTTTGTATTATCTGTGTTTGGGACCTATCATTGGCCTCAGTGCCAGGTTGTTATGGGAACCAATAAAGAACGTATTAAGCATTTAGAGGCCAGGCTTGGTGAAGTGCAAGATGGGCTACACAGGATGGAGCTCGGCATGGTCGATAGGCTTTGTCATTTGGAAGAAACCCTCAATCGCCTCTCTAATGTATTGCTTGCAAACCAAGAGCCTCCAAACCACATTAACCAATACCATGAAGGCCACAATGGGGGACGACATGTTGTATCCTCCAAAACAGCGAAGTTTGAATTTCCTCGATTCTCAGGAAATGATCCGACGGAGTGGTTCAATCGTGTGAACCAATTTTTTGAGTTCCATAATATTCCTGAAGCCCAAAAAGTCTCTTTGGCCTCCTATCACTTGGAAGGAGAGGCCAACCAATGGTGGCAGTGGATTTGCAGGACATTCCAATAAGAAGGACGAGCTCTGTCGTTGGCAAATTTTGAAGACAAACTCTAGGCTCCCTTTGGGTCTTCGGAGTGCAAAGATCTTGATGAAGCTCTTTCAAGGATAAGGCAGGATGGTTCTTTGCATGATTACTAGTGGGAATTCGAGCGCTTGGGCAATCGGGTACGAGGCTGGACACAAAGAGCTCTTGTGGGAACATTTATGGGTGGCTTAAAAATGAACATCTCAGATGGTATCCGAATGTTTAAACCTCAGACATTAAAGGAGGCTATCAGCTTTGCGCGAATGAAAGATGATCAACTATCGAGACAAGGGATGTGTGTACATCCTCCACCACCAATGAGAGCTCCGTTAGCGCTTCTGCCAGCAACTCGGGCAGCACCAGCCGCACTTGCAGCTCCTGTTCGGCACTGAATTGGGATGAAATGCAGCAGAGGCAAGCTCAAGGTCTATGTTTTAATTTTAATGAGCATTTTATTGCAGGTCATTGGTGTCAAGGGTCACAGCTATTCATGCTGGAAGGACACAATGGCAGCGGCAACATTATCTGTGAAGCTACACCCATACCAACAGCAAACGACCTTCAAAAGGGTCCGAGTCCACCTGCAAATGGCTAGACGAAAAAGCTACTGGAAATGTTCCCAACTATGGACCTTAAGGACAAGGATCCACTGATGGGGGGAGTATTGATAGGCCAAGACGTTGGAAGAGTGGACGTGAAAGACCAGCGGACTGGGTCACTTGCCGTTGTGAGTTTTATGTCATTTTTATTTCTGTTAGTATGCTCTGTTTTACGTGAGTTTGCATGTTTTGTTTTTACGTATTTTACATGTGTTTGAGTTCTGTTTGTTAGCTACCAATTTTCCTTTCCGTTTTCTCCTCGCTCCCTTCTCTGCCTCTCCCAGTTCAAAGGGAAGATGAAGAAACCCCCTCACTTCTCGCCTCTGTCCTCTCTAAAGATGAGACCTCTTCGAAGTCCTACGCCCAAAATGAAATACCTCACAGCCCCTCTCTCTCTCTCTCTTCTCTTCCCTCCCTTCTCTGCCTCGCGTAGCCGAGAACCTCACAACCACCGTAGATCAGATGAAATACTGACGAGAAGATAGAGGTCGGCGACAGACACATTGGCTACAGAAACACACAAGTGTGAATAGGCAATGATTGGAACAGTAGGTAACCTCTGTTTGTAGATGATGGTTGGGGGTTTCCGGGTGTGAATAGGTAGCTTTACTTGTTGTTCATGAGTTATTGAAATGGTTGTTGCAATTTATTTCGTTTAGCGTAAATGGCTATGAATGCCTCTGTGAATTTATACAAATCTGAAGGGGCATTTGTTCCGATCTGCATTTGTAGGTTTTTGTATATTTTGAAAATTCTCATATGATTTATGGTTCTTTCATGAATGTTATATTATCTGTGTCCCTCTTGTAAATTTTATGGTCCGTGTCCCTTTTGTAAATTTTGTGATCTGATGGGCTATTCTAATTTGGTTTTATCATTTTATGGATGTATGCCTTTGAAGTAATCTAAAAGCATAGAATTTGAATCTGGACTATAGGCCTAGTTACATAGTCCATAAATCATCCAAACGACAGAAAGAGTCACTTACCGAAACCCTAGAAGCAGAAGAACACACATCGGTTTCACAGAGTAGAGGGAGAAGAATAGAAAGCACAAACATGATTTACAGAAACTGAATAAGGCGGTGGAAGCCTTTGAAATTCCATAAAGTGAGCAAGGCGGTGGGTGAAATTAATAAAATAGCAAGGGTAAAATAGGAACAAAAAGGAAGAAGAAAAAAATACTATTCCATTTAACATCGATGCTTTTAATATAGAATATATAAGTGTTATATGTGAGAACGAAGTATATAATATTTTTTATTTTAAATTTTTATGATTAAAATATAAAGAAATGCTTTGAGATTTTACAAATGAGTTGTTTTACTTTAAAGTCAGTCTGTAAAGCAAACTCTTTGTTTTATTAATATGATAAGACTTAATTTGTAAGATATTTTAATTTTAAATTTTTCTAACAAATCAAGTCTTGTCATGTTAATAAAATTGAGTGTGTGCACACCGGCTTTCAAATAGAATTATTCTTTTATAAAAATAAATTTATAAATTGATGTAACTTAACGTAATACGTTAGATTGTAAACTTAATTTTATTATAAAATAGATCTAACATATCACTTAAAATCACATCAACTTGTAAGCTTATTTTTATGAAACAACTTATATATCACTTTTTTAATATATATTATATCATGCCAATAAACTCATTCATAAGCCCGCTAAGCCTAATATAGAAAGTGAAAGCTCAAACCTAATGTTTAAGATATAACTATGGTATTACTCAAAAAAAAGAAAGAAGATATAACTATGGTATTGATCAAATAGCTACAAGCAAGACGCACGACAATAGAGAGAAACTCGATAAAGGGGGAATTGGTCAAGATCAAGTGTAGAAGAAAGATAATTTCTCTCTCATGGTCTCGCCATTTGAGTTATCCCTAATGCTAATTTTGTCAATATAATTAAGAGAAATGATATTTATAATTATAGAATGCGTAAGTACTATGTATTTTTTTTAAAAAATTAAATAAATATAATATTCATATAAAAAAATTATATTTATAATTATAGAGTACACAAACTCTTTTTAAAATAAGTGAGTAATAAAAAATTAATTTTTTTATAATAATTTTTTTTTTAAATATACAATACTTTCATAGCTCATGATTATATCTATCCTTACTTTTACTCAAATTAATGAAAAACACATTCACTCACTCCATCATCAATTTCCTTTAGACATCTAATCAAATTAGCTTTTGGGCCTGAACATGTGTCTGAGTCCTAAAAGAAAGTCCTGAGGCTTCCACAGTTCCGAGCCTAATCTTAAAGACAGCACTCTTTTAACTTAGTTTAGGAAGTCAATAAAGTCATAATCAAACTCCAAGCTAAAAAAAAAAAAAAAAAACAACTTTGCATCCAGAATTCTGCAAATTACAATGTAATGGATAGGAAAAAATCTTCACAACTTTTTATTATTTATATAATCTCTACACATTTAATTTTTTTTAATTTTTTTCTTTTATCAAATATTTATTATATAAATAATGAATAGAAAATTTGAAATAGTTTAAAAAGAATAAACTCAAAAAAATTTTTTTTTTAAATATTAAAAAATTTAAAAAAATATAGAGTGTGAAGTGTGGTGGAGGTTGTGTAACAAAACTCAATATTTAAACACAATCTTGAAAAACAGCCAAAACACAGATAATTTTTTACCATAGTTTATATAAAAGACTTCCGCATCAATATTCTATTGGACATGTCAATGAAAAAAACTCGCAAATGTGAGCATTTTCTAATTAGATCTCTGCTTGAAAATGAAAGATGCAAACAGAGAAATGGTGGATTTTACTTATAATCTTGCTTTTAGATGGTAAATTTTCTTCCCTAGCCAAACAAGTTTATTTGATAATTCAAACCGTAGAGATGATTTGTTTAAAGGTGGAAGGAATGTCAAGTAATGTTTGCGATAGCCATAAGGAGTCTAATTTTAAGGTTGCGTTTGGTTCTTAAACTCAGCTGAACTCAGTTTAATTTTAAGTTGAGTCTAACATTCAAATACCAAACTCTCAAATTACTAAACTCATCCCAACTCAAAATCATTTTACACGTAGGACCCACAATATTTTTCAACTTAAAGCATCTTTATATGTGAGACTTACAATTTTTTTCAATTTCTCATAAAAAGTACTAAATTCATCTTAACATCCAAACACACTTTAAGCTTAATTTAGATGAGTCCCACATAACTCCATCCACTACTCAACTCAACTAAGTTTAACTCAACATCCAAACGCAGCCTTAAAAACTGTTGCCGAGAATGGGATATTAGATTTGACTGGACTGAAACAGTTTATATAAGGAGATCATTGGCATTATAACTTCTTCATTCTTAGATGGAAGAGCACAACTGAAAAGCAACTCCAAATAAAATGGAAATCGAAAATGGAATAGAAGTACACCTTGGCGAAGTACTGTTATTCTAAGACATCTACATCGCATACTACTTGTATGACATAATTTGATTTGAAAAATAATTTTTAATATTTGAATCTAATAAATCAAATATCATAATTTAAGTGATATAGATAATGTGTTCCACTCATCAATTTAAAAATATAATAACTCTAATTTGATATAATGCGGCACGAGCATCATGTCACCATGAGCTATGCTATAGGAATAGGTGGAGCATGGAATAGGAGGCCGTTAATGGATGCGTATAGATTGAACTACATCTCAAGATGAAAAAATATTAGGTTAAAAAAGATATTTAAAATAAAACTTACAAACTGAAATAGTTCGATATAGTACGTCGGACTGTAAAATATTTATTTTGTTATAAAATAGACTTGACGGATCACATTAAACTATATCAATTTATAAAATAGTTTAATTTGTAATTCTTTGTGGTCCAAAAATCTCTAATAGATCATCACCTACCTTGCTGAGTATGAATGACTGGTAATAATTGTTCATAGTTATGTAATGAGTGATTCCTGTTACAACATAATATTGTAAATTGATATACACCCTTTTTAAGGTGACAATTCAAGTAAGTGACGCGATTTACTTCTTTCAAAGGAGATTGCTATTTTGAGGACATCTAAACTCCCTCCTCCATCCTGCCACCATAATCTTAGCTTAAAATGAAATGAAGGTGAGTCCTAGAAAAGCATAAACTATGCATAAGGGCGATCTCTAAAAGAAGTAAGGACCATGCATGAACAACAGGTTAGTTAAAAGTAGGGGAAAACTCCTTTGTACTCTCGATCAAGACATTAACATACCTCAAAATAAGAATTTGTAAGTATATTTATTGACATATTGCATTAAATTTATTTTACAAATTTATTTATTCACACACTCAACCCATTAAGGTTAAATTTGAATCGAGAAACACTCTCAACTCATTTCATTTCATTTCATTTCATTTTATCATTATAATTTTCACATAAAATATAATAAACAATTCAACTTTTTTAAATAGTAAAACAATAATAATATTAAAAAATAATAAAAAATGCTATGCATCAGTCACTATTCATTTTCACACCCCACAATTATAACTTTTTTATAAGGTGTAGAGGTGTTGTTCATAGGGTGTGGAATGGTGAATAGTGACTGATGAAAAGAATTTTTTAAAAATAATATTTTATTCAACTTTTAACTTTCATTTTAACTCATTTCATATTATATCACTATCTAAACCTAACCTAAATACGACAAAATAAGAATATGTAAGTATATTTATTGACATATTGCATTAAATTTATTTTACAAATTGACACATTCAATGCAGTATTAGCGTGAAACGCTTCCACATCATCAAATAAAAAGAAAATATTAATATCTTAATTTTGTGATTAACTATAATAAATTCCATATATAAAAAAGTAATATGTAAAAATAGTAGAATTCATAAAAACAAATTCCCTAGGACCCTAACGCCTCTTCCAATTGTCTAGTGGATCAGGCACCCAATAAAAGCCCAACCATTTAGGTACAGAGAAAAAATAGCAGCAGACGGGTCAATCGTATATACATGGGAAAGCTCAATTGTACGGATACATTATGTACTAGAAGTGACTTTAACGTGTAGATAAACAGTTAAGGAACCTCAAAAACAGTTGGGTGCATTCAACAACAACGGCCATCATGGGACTCTCTCTCTCTCTGCAACCAAGTGGTTGTGTTGGGGTAGTTCAGCGGCTGAAAGAAAATGAGGGAAATTCAAAGCCTATTCCTTCGCTATAATCGCCAAGCTTTTGTTATATTACCTTACAAAAGGGAAGAAAAAATAGGGGGCGGACTCTCCAACGAAACAAATTACAAAGCCAAAAACAAGAAAAGTCCACTGACAACCCAAAGTTCTCTCACTTTCTTTATATTTGTCAAATCCTTCCACTTTCAGAAAAAAAAAAAGAAGAGAGAGAGAGACGGAGGAGAGAAAGAGTGTGTGTGAGAGAGAGAGAGAGAGACAGATGGCAGGCATTGCTGGTACTTGTTCTTCAGGGGTGCTGCTCAGAGCTAGAGAATCAGGAGGTAATGGAGCTTCTCTTGTTCAATACAGTGGGCTTAGACCTGGAAATAGTATGCAAACTGCTCAAACTAGGCAGAGATCAAGTTGGTTCATTTCTACTCCAGGTAAGAGCCTATGATTCTCCTATATTTAGAATTTTGGCTGAGATGTTATAATGTCTATAACATTATAATGTTATACTGTTTCAAAGGGAAGCCTTTGAATAAACGAGTTTGCTTTGGCTTACAAACCTTCCTTTCCAGGTCTAATCTCAATAGACTTCCATGAATGTTGTGACTTTTGGGGCCTTGTGTTTTTCTCCCTTTCCTTTTAAAGTGCCTATTCATGTATTGGTTTTGTTCTTTTATTTTTTATTTTATGATTACATCCTAGAGGCTAAGAGGCCGATCTCTACATCAATCAATGGAGGGTAACACGTCAGACTCCTATTGTTTTCTATAAAGTAACTCATACACCCTATCATTGCACAATTATTCAGGCCTTTTATTAGCCTTTGGTGTAGCTCTTCATACACCCACACGCTTTCGAGATCTGCAGCACACTAAAACAACACCAAATTCACTGAAAATAAAATAACAAAAGAAATCAAAAGATTACAAACATAGTCAACAACCCTAACATCACTCTGCACACAAACATAAACACATCACAAACATGCAAAGAGTTATGCTATATGGCACATTC
Organism: Cyclocarya paliurus; assembly: GCA_029856935.1. Classification (NCBI taxonomy): domain Eukaryota; kingdom Viridiplantae; phylum Streptophyta; class Magnoliopsida; order Fagales; family Juglandaceae; genus Cyclocarya; species Cyclocarya paliurus. Next base: position 9,575,324 of record CM056948.1, read on the forward strand.
TTATCTCGCTCCCTTCACACTATGCTGATATGGTATTTTTCATCAACCATTAATAAACTCTCGTTTAAAATAACAAATTCAAAGGTTGATGGATAATGTCACGTCAACACAGTTGGATAAAAGTGAGATTAGAACATGTTATATAGCATTTTCCTAAGCATAGTACACAGCATACTAGATGTAATACTATCTGAAGTCTCATTTTGGCCCTAAAGACTTGTTTTCATTTTTAATCTCAAATATAAGAAATGATTGGATGTACGAGTGTTTTGTTTAGAAAGCAATGGGAAGCTGCCGTGGAGAATGATTTTACTCCTTATCCGGTCTGAGGTTAAAGTCAAACTGTGTAGGCGTGAGAGCTTTTATAGTTTATAGTGGATGATATCTTATATCATGGGTTCTTTCCCCTAATACATTGTTAAATTTAAGGTCCTGTTGAGTTGTACTTGGTCAGTCTACTAGGTGAAACTTGTATACCACTCTAATTATGTAATTTAACATGTGTCTGATATTGAGTAAAACCCATAACGTTGTCCTCTGTCCTGATCAAAAGTGATAATCCAGGAGGGACAGCAGCATAGATTTTCAGTTATTGATCCCTTAATGTTCTCTCTAGCCGTCACTTGTTGCTATATCTTCAAGTGCTGATTTTGATTCTTTTAGTTTGTCTAAGCCTTTTTCTATGGCTAAGTATGTACAATACTCAATAATGCAACATTGACATCTTATGGGGCATTATTTGTGGTAATACTAGCTTGATTTTGCTTTTCCATTCTCAGCTCCAAAATGCAGAACAATCAAGTCCATGGCTTCAACAGTTTCAGCTCCCAAACGAGAAACAGATCCTAAAAAACGCGTTGTCATAACAGGAATGGGCCTTGTGTCGGTTTTTGGCAGTGACATTGATGCATTCTATAACAAACTTCTGGAGGGAGAGAGTGGGATTAACCTAATTGACAGGTTTGATGCTTCAAAATTCTCTGTCCGGTTTGCAGGTCAGATTCGTGAATTTTCTTCCAAAGGCTATATTGATGGGAAGAACGATCGCCGGCTTGATGATTCCTGGCGGTACTGTTTAGTTTCTGGCAAGAGGGCCCTAGAAGATGCCAACCTTGGAACTGAAGTTCTTGAAAAAGTCGGTCAGATTTTGTAAGCAGCACATTATAATTCACCAGTCTTTACATTAAGCATAACAATTTTCACTTTTTATTGCCCTGCAGATGGACAGAACAAAAATTGGAGTCCTAGTGGGGTCAGGCATGGGAGGCTTAACAGCTTTCTCCGCTGGAGTGGAAGCTCTAATCCAAAAGGGATATAAGAAGATCACACCATTTTTCATTCCGTATTCCATCACCAACATGGGGTCAGCATTGCTGGCTATAGACACTGGTTTGATGGGACCTAATTACTCCATTTCAACTGCTTGTGCAACTGCAAATTACTGCTTCTTTTCAGCTGCGAATCACATTAGAAGAGGTGAGGCAGATATCATGGTAACTGGCGGGACTGAGGCTGCTGTCATTCCTACTGGGGTTGGTGGGTTCATAGCTTGCCGGGCTTTGTCTCAGAGAAATGATGCACCCCATAGAGCTTCCAGACCATGGGACAAGGATCGAGATGGTTTTGTTATGGGAGAAGGAGCTGGAGTTCTGGTAGTTATAGAATATACTGTTCTTTCAGTATAACATGACTTGGCTTAGTTTTCTTCTGTCCTTAACAATAATTTATCTAATCTTATATTGCTAAGAATACTTATTTTTGTAAACCAAAAAAGATTATGGAGAGCTTGGAGAGCGCAACGAAAAGAGGAGCAAAAATATATGCGGAGTATTTGGGAGGTGCTATAACATGTGATGCTCATCACATGACTGATCCTAGGTCAGATGGCCTTGGAGTTTCATCTTGCATAACGAAAAGTTTACAAGATGCTGGAGTTTCCCCTGAAGAGGTAAAAGCAGTCCTTGATCTCAAGGCTAAAGTTTTCATCATATTTGTATGTAGATATACCATTTATAAGGGAGATTAGAAATGTGATAAACATTCTCAAATATATGACTTGTAGGTGAACTATGTGAATGCTCATGCAACATCTACACTAGCAGGGGACTTGGCTGAGGTTAGTGCCATCAAGAAGGTCTTCAAGGACACGTCGGAGATAAAGATGAATGGGACTAAGGCAAGAAACCTAAATCCTATTCCATGCAAACCAGTTCAAGAGTTTCAATGAGGTCTAATTCACCAAATGATGTGGCGTAACTACAACATAGCTTATTAACGGTTTTTTTTTTCCTGTTTCAGTCAATGATTGGACATGGCCTTGGCGCTGCTGGTGGATTAGAGGCTATCGCAACTATAAAAGCAATCAGAACTGGCTGGGTGCATCCAACTATTAACCAAGATGTACTAATCTTAGTCCTTCATTTCTCACATTCGCTTGCCTCCTTTTAGCTAATTCCAACGGTTTTCTTAATGCATTTCATGTTTATATATTTTGTATTACTCGTGCAGAACTTGGAGCCTGCTGTCACAATTGATACCGTTCCAAACGTGAAGAAAAAGCACGAAGTTAATGTTGGTATGTCAATACTCAGCGTGTGTGAAAAATGATGCAACTGCCATATAAACGTATATATATGTGGGTCAAAACTAAATAATTCAAATTGAAATATACATATATAAATATATATACACATGTTGCCGGGGAATTGTGTTAGCTCAGAGCAACAAGAAACCTTTTTTTTTTTCCCAATAATTTGTGTTTTTAGTAGCTGAATGATGACATAATGGTTCATCCATCCAAAGGTTGACTGACCAAAATTTCTGATTTTTCTGCAGCTATCTCCAACTCATTTGGCTTTGGCGGGCACAACTCGGTGGTTGTCTTTGCCCCCTTCACACCCTGAAAAAGTTAACCTTTGCCTTTTCTCTTCACCTTTCATTGTTGGAATCGTCAATTTTGAGATGTTAAAGCTATTGGAATCATCATAAAGGAGGGTTATGTCTTTGTATCGGAATCAAGCACACACCGGAACTGAGTCTTGAAGGCAATGTTTACATTTTACCTCTGTTTATAGATTTTGTGATTGTTTGGATGAATCAGATTTAGTAATTGTTTCAGTGAATAAAAAGGTGCTGCCATTTTTCTCTTCGTTTTTCTTGACATTTATCTCGGAAATATAGGTATGTGACTACCGTTATATGGACTAAAAGATGTCATCGATTGGATCCAGTTAATTCACTGCAACAAATGTGTTATGTCTTGTCCAAGACCCTTGCTGGGCTTTCTTATTTTGTTCATTGTGAGATTAGTCAAAAAGGGTCCCAACATAGTGCTTCTTTCGACATTCTTTCCAGGAAATACCAGGGGAGTTCATGGAATTTGACTTCAAAGTCTGGCCTTTTGGAGTTGGAATCAGTACAAGGATGACTTTTGAAGCTAATGCTGGACTGGAGTAACTTGTTCAAAGTATATTTTTAGTTACATTTAACTATTTCCTCCTGAAATCTGCCATCATCTTCCATCAGCTTTCGTCACATGATCTCTCCACCTTCTATATAATCTGGAAGCTATCCATATTTTTTTTTCCCAAAACAAATGAAATATATGATAAAAGCACTATCATCAAATTAAACTTCTCTGGCCATTCTTGTGTGTTGTCCTTTGGTTACCTCGAAATTTCGCTACAAAGTATATTTTGCCTGATTTCAGATACAACCAATTGTTTAAGAAAGTATGTTATTGTGCTAGAGAGAATTGCATTCCAGCAAGTTCCACTTTTGCTATCCAACCTTCGCAACTTGCCCACAAATTAAAAGGATTAGGTCAAAGGTTCACTCTTGGAGAAAAATGTCCTCTGCTGGCTGAAGTTGCTCCTGAGCTAGCTTAGCTTCTTCTACTTGTTGATAGCGGAGCACTAGATTAAACTAATCTATCCAGCTCTTTAGGTGGACATTAAAGTTAGTAAACCCACTAGCATTGGTGCTGATTACTGTACCGACTGCTGAATATGACCCAGCAATGAATGAGCTTGATGTTGGGACACTGGCACTTTAGTTCCTCTTATCATCTCTTTCGATCTATAATATAATTAGATTCCTTCTAATTATGTTTATCCTATGATTATATCAATAGATTAGGCCATCATTAGGGACATGACTTTTTAATGTGCTTTTTTTTTCTCCCATCCTTTGGGCACATTAAAAGGGCCCTGAAAGCTGAAGGATCATGTGCTTTGTTACAATATTGGTGCATAATCAGATGTTTAAATTGTGAGAATATGTCTTTGAAAGATACTGAGTTTACTTACTGCAATTCTACGCCATGATGTGTATATATTCTCTTCTGACTTTCAGGCTTTCTGTCATACATGAATACTTCAGTCTACTAATTGTTATTTTATGAATCATTCTTTCCTTGGCTTTACCTTTCCAGTCCAAATGGGAAACCAAACCAACTTGATTCAGACCTATGGAACTTGCGTCTGAAAACAGAGGAACCCAAACTAAACATATTTACTCATTTTTTTCAAGAGAAGTGTGCGGAGCTTGCATACTCTAAGATGTATCTAGCATTACTCTCATATTTACCCACGTTTTTTCATGTGGGTCCCAAATTTATTCAATTTTTTTCAAAATGAGCGATTCTAAAACTGTATCTAGCATTACTCCCAACAATTTTTATGCCAACTGTAACTACTTTTGAGGCCACAAATCACAGAAGGTGAAGCATAGAAAAAGCTGCTATGCTATCAGATTCAACAAACTAATTTCTGAAAAAAAAAATGAGGCTGGAACAGAAGTAAACCGTTTGATGAACATGTCCAAGGCAAACATTAAAAAAAATAAAGCAGAGAGCTTTAGGCTGGTTGAGCTACTAGCTTTTGAAAATCCTGATTTCACAATTGCACCGACTGTTAGGCAAATATAGGACCATAAAACGACAGGGTATTAGTGGAGGACCAGCAAACCTACCAAATTAACTAAGCTCATCATCAACTGCAGGGGTTGAACGACATTGGTTCATAGGGGGATATAATAACATCACAATACCTCTAGAATATGTGTCCATTTACAAAGAAAAATCTCACCACTTGGCACTGCCCAACAAAATACTGAAGAAACCAATACATCCCTGACCTTAGACCCCACAAACAAGATCTAAGAAAAAAGAAAATCAGATCATGATCATGATCATGATATTCATTCAGCCCTTCAGCTTCAGAAACTACAAAACAAAATGGAATCTTGGAGGGAGATGACAGAATGTCCCTTGCAAGATTTATTCAACTCCCAATTGAAACTTGAAGTCCTTTTCATGAAATTGCTTAGTTGGTCCAATGCTTAATGGACAGCTGGCATTCCTATATTGAGTGTATAGTAATCAACCTCAATTTGACCGAAAGATTATTCAAGTCCAAGTAAAAGATGGAATTATTTCGTTGCATGCTTGAGACAACATTTGCTAACATCATCCCCATGCCATACCTTCGTAAGGTCCTTGGTACTTAGATTTAATTAATTTAACTAGTCATAGACAACATGAGAAGTTTTGCTTACAATATTAAATCACAATCATGCTGTTATATTTCCAAGATTCCACATGAGCAAAACACTCGAAGATTGTATCAAATCATGACCAGGTTTGCTTAAAATAACTGGTTTTTCAAACTCAACTCAACAGAGAGCAAGCAAGCAAATCGCACACACTGAATTTCAACACGACAAGATGAATTTTTTGGTTCATTCTATAAAGCTTCAACAACCATGGAAGGAAGGAATCATAGATTTTCTCGGAAAAACAGCAAGAGGTTTATAGAAGTTGAGAAAGAAACTATGCATCCAACAACTTGAAGGTGGAATGTTGAATGCAACACCCTCTTATGTCAATAATTAACAACTAAATTAATTAATTAATCCACTTGATATGATACGCATCCTTTGTACACCACACATAGTGATCACCAAGAGTTTATCAAGTACTTTCAATTAATAATGTTGTTAACTGTTAACTCTTTACATAAAGGTGATCATTTAGCGAATTAAAAATTGACACGATTTTTTTTTATTTTTTTTATTTTATAATAACCACATTCCACTTTTTCTGTCTCAAACATATATAATTAGTACTGCTAATATTCTCAGACTTATTATTTGTTTCGTATCAATTTTTGTAAGAAAACAACCTCTTATTTATTTTAGCCATGTCCATGCATTACAATAGACCACAGTTAGAGATATATATTAAAATGCTCTTTACAACTCTGAAAATTCATAGACAAAGTTAAGATCATGAAACTAGAAGATTGCAATTCAAAAAAAAGTCCAATAACGGGAAATTTATTTGAATCTTGTATCTTTCATAATATATTAATTACATAGCAGTAATTAAAAAGAAAAACATGTGCGACCCATCAACATTAATATCCTAAGATATATCGCATGGCCTTTTTTCCCATTCTTTTAGCATCTAAAATGGAAGGGTCCCAGTACGGTAGTACCTAATTATGATCAGAAAAGCAAGGGTGTGCGTGCATGAAAGAAATGGGTTCTAGTTTAACCTAGTCATGTCTGTCTTGGGATCAGCTCCCAGATCGATCAGGTTCTGTTAAATAAATAGGATTTTACTATTCATTCTCTCCACACTCCACACTTTTTAATATTTTTTAATATTTTTTTAAATTTTTTTTTGAATTTATTTTTTTAAAACTATTTATAATTTTTTATTCACTATTCATATAAAAATATATTTGATAAAAAAAATTAAAAAAAAATTAAAAAAAAGATGGAGTGTGGAGTGTGATGTGAATAGTAGGAGGTTGAGTAGAATTTTTGAAATAAATATATACAAAAATTCTACTCAACCTCTTACTATTCACACCACACTCTACACTCCATCTTTTTTTTAATTTTTTTTATCAAATATATTTTTATATGAATAGTGAATAAAAAATTATAAATAGTTTAAAAAAAATAAATTCAAAAAAAAATTTAAAAAAATATTAAAAAATATTAAAAAATGTGAAGTGTGGAGTGTGGAGTGTGGGGAGGATGAATAGCAAAACCCAAATATATATTGCCGGTTTTTGCTAGGGCTAAAGGCAACCTTAGGGTGAGTTTGGATGTTGAGTTGAGTTGAGTTGAGATGATAAAATATTATTAGAATATTATTTTTTAATATTAAAGTTATTTTAGGATTTGAAAAAGTTGAATTGTTTATTATATTTTGTATTGGGATTTGAAAAAGTTGTAATGATGAGTTGAGTTGAGTTGAGTTGAGTTGAGGATCCAAACGCAGCCTTAATGAATTATTTCATGATTCATTTACACGCATCAACAGTACGACGCTGTTTCGTAACACTTATATTAAGTACTGTAACTTATACTAACATCCTCTAATTAATATTACTTACTTAAAATATATCAAATTTTTATAACAAAACTACTATCTCCCAAAGTGCACGTTTGTCATATATATTATTAAGATTCAATGGACGAGGGATTCTTTAACACCCTTTGCACGTCTATACCTAATGAGATTGAATTATAAAAGACTAATTTACATTTCATCATTGAATTTCAAAGCTAAGGAAAACTATATTTACAAGCCGGTGTGGTGAACACGTTTGATTTATAAGAGAAACTTACAATTAAATTTTTTTATAAATCAAACTATGACACGTCAATAACGTGAATTGTGTATTCTCTACATAGACTTGTATATAATATTATATTTTTTTTCTAATATAAAAAAGACGCATCTCTAATGTCTTAGTTATCGTAACCTCCGCGAACACGGAAAACCTAATATGATTGAATCCAAGCATGCAATGCAGGACTAGATCATAGGAAAATCAGTCTTGGTATAAGTTGTATGCATGAAGCTAAATGTTTTTATATCCCTACCTGTGGTCCTACGCCTACCCATAAAACGAAGAAGAGAATGTGGACGTTAGGTCCCGGCCGGATCAAGAACCCATCTTGCCTCTATAAAAAAATGTGTCCTTTCTTCTGTAGAGAAACTGCATAAGGAGGGAAATTATGAGTGTCCACTCTGTCCAGTGGTTCTCAAGCTTAAAGCAATGAAAAAAAACTAGCTAGGTCCACGTCATGACATCATCAAGCAAAGAAAGTCCTAATCATAAGATCCAACGGCTTACAAAACCTAAAAAATTATGAGTTAAAATAAAGTAAAAAAATCATTCTACCTTTGGGGACCAAAGTCCCACTCAGCCACCTTGGAGGCAATTGTGAAGTGAAGGGTAGCCTCTAAGCACATAAAGCAAGCAATACAGTATATTTTTTTTTGCCCCCCTTTTGAGCATGATTGTCCTCACATGGATTCCAACCCAAAATGCTTCATTTTAAGGTGGTTTTTTAATGTACCCAACTAAAATAAACTACTCCTTATCCTTAATTAGTTGGGCATGCTGTTAGAAATATTAAAGTTTTGAGGGATACCCTACAATATGCCATGACTGCCTTATAAACAATGCCAAATTAATCCTAGATGGGTAAAATAAAAAGGGCAAAGGAAGAAAGAAAGAGAATGGCTCAAAATCATCTTTATAATCTGATGCAAATGAGGTCTCTAATTTGTGCAGATTATAATTAGAGTAAGCAGCAAAGTAACACCCACCTCTCCACCTGCAATTTGGTCTCCACATGGTGTCTGCATACACATCACTAGTCCCCACCAAGGACCAATGCTCATTTTTTTATTGCTTGTTTGTTAACCTATTCTCACTAGAAAAAAGAAATTGTTAAATAAGTCTCTCTTCTTTTGTTGGTTTGGTGGAAAGACCGTTTGTCTTTAGTCTGTAGTGACGACAGTAAAAGCATTCCAGGTCTGAGGGGCTGGTGGGGGAAATCCGTGGCATGTTTCATTGGAGATCGTTGAGGGGATCAAGAATAGCCTTGTCTTTTTTTATTTATTTTTTCTAAAACTATTTCTCAATTTCAGCTCTCATGATTGCATGCCATATAGTATTTTAATATTAAAAAATTATTATAGTTATAAAAATATTTTATAAAAATAAATTCATTAACAGACTCAAATTTATGTGATACGTAATATATATTTTATAATAAAAATAATTTAATAATTTAATGTACTACATTAATCTACATTCGTTTATTAATTTATTTGTATAAAATTATTTTGAGAATATTTCTCATTAGAAAAAGTGTGATTTTGGTTTTAGAATTCATTCTTCCATTTGAATATTGTAATTAATTTTAGGAAAATTTTAGTACCTAAAAAACCTATCATTATAAGCTGCACCAATATCCGAAATTCATTTTTTAAGTATATAGTAATTGCATCCTGACCCCCAATAATTGGTTTACCACTCATTTTTCACCAATTCGCGAAAATTCCAAATTATGCTAACCCTAATATATAGTTTTTATAATATTAATTCTATCCCATTACCATAAAGCAACACTTCAATTATTGTATCCAAATTAATAAAAATAATAATGGACCGGTGTCGGACTATAAAGTAATCATACATATATATATATATATATATATATATATATATGGAGCCTAATTATGCACGGGGGGACAGGCAAACACACACATTACCCCGCTTTAATTGGTTTAATTTGTCTTTGCTTGCTAGCTCTCTTCCATGTTCTCTCATTTAAATGCTAAAATAATAAAATAAAAAATAAAAAGTTGAACACTTTGAACAAAGTTAATTATTTATTTATTTTTAAGGAACCTTGCTGACATGGACTCAACGAATTTCTAATGTTCTTTATTTTTGTCCAAAATCATACCAAGACTTTGATGAAAGGGACATCAAATAATTTACTGAAATAATATTAATTATAGTTTTATGATGTATAAGTTTCGTTAATTTCTTTTAAAAAAAAGTAAGATTTATTATTAAAAAATAATTTTTTTTTATGAGTCTCAGATTTATCTACTTTTTTAAAATAAAATGTGTAAACTTAAACATTTTAAAACTGTAAATATCAATTTCTTAATTTACATATCATTCATGGTCACAAATTGTAACATGCATTACACATTAATTTATTTGAAAGAAAAGTGAATAAAGTACTAGGACAGGCCACCAGTTTGTGTAATTAAAAACTAATAATCAAGCACAGTTTGGTTAATTGCATTGTTACAAAAGGACATCAAATATATATATATATAATAAATCCATTAAAGGCTTGATACAATGTAGGAGGCCGGCTAAAGCTAACTAGCTAGCTCCTAACTGTGTCTTGATCATTTCAACTTGTGCAATAGTTAAAAAATAAATAAATATTAATTAGTCTTTGATCATGGCAAACATAGATGGGGTCATGAGAAGTCAATATGAAAAATAATATTTGAAAGAATTAATGAAAACATTTTGGAATATTCTTATCTATAACTAATAATATTCCTTTATTCCAAGTTCCAAGTAATTGGAACTGAGAATAAAACTTAATTCTCTTTATATAATTAAACCCAAAATTAAGTATATATGCATGGTGCATCATCTGTACGGTCAAGCATATTCATCTTCGTCTTCTTCTTCCAGCCTAGCTCCCTGCATGCACCATGGATATGAAACTTCATTTTTTGATAATTTGTTCCTTTCTTTTTTCAATTAGATGTTCCATCAAAGTTTTTCTTCTTATTTATAAAAGAAAAAAAAAATCCCATGAAGTATACAACTTTCTTCTTCCTTGCTAGCTCATCATGTGTTTTCATGTTCTACTTAGCTATATACTAGCTACTGATCATCCTAATAATTACCATTGATCACCCTAAGCTTTAATTAAATTAATCGGGTGACTTATAATAGAGAACATCGACTATATATAAAAAGTGGTGGGGGGTATGCATCGATCATGTATATATAATAAAAATATCATATATTCTTTGTAGGGGACAAAGTGATGTTTAAGTTAGAACGATGCAAACTAGGGATAGGCCAAAACATTACATTAATTAATCTCAAGTTGGATTAACAAATTTTATCTTTATTGGTAGGAAACCGAGATCAATTTTGATAGTAATTGCTCGAGCCAACATTATTCCACGAAATTAACGTTGCAATTTTCGTTTGAAGAATTTTATGTATCAGTTACTATTTATTTTTATATTTCATATTTATAATTTTTTTTTATAAGATGTAAAATGTATGATAGTAAATAGTGACTGATGAGAATAATTTTTCCTTTTACAATGAAATAACTTGAGCAGGAGTGTTGCGAGCATCTAATAATATTGATTGAACTCGATACTTTTGACAATTTTCTTCTAAATGGAACGTCCAAGCTTATAAATCCCGCGGGCTCAACAACAAGTACAAAGAATAACAACTCAAATTAATAACCTGTTCAATTTGCAGTCCTAAATTCGCTGAATCAACGGTACTTCTTTATGGTATTCTTCACAGAAGGTTGCAAAAGCAACCTAATCCGATGTAAGACGGCGTATAATTAATGTTATTATATTTATTTACATTTTACTATATGGTCAACTTGCACGTTCGTGGGACTCATGTGTTTCTAATAAACTAATTTAAATATATAATTTCTATATGAGTTTATCTAATTCCTATATTATATTGGCTGATCTCAAGCAAACGGCCTGATTGCTTTTCAAACCTTTTTTTTATTATTAGTATTAATATTTATATATTATGTGTGCTTCTAAATTTATAAATTTATATAAATATATATATATATATATATATATATATATATATATATGTATATATATATGTAGTGAAAGCACAAACACCAACACAAAGCGTGGGTATAATACGATACAAACATGTCGTCATCGTAAACTCTAAGAAACATAGAACAAAACGTATAAGATGAGAACAACCGATGATGCATGAATATATATATATATATATATATATATATATATATATATACACACTAGGGAACGGCTCCAGGTGTGTTAGTCTTGAAGTGCACCTGACATAATGATTTAAATAAAAAAAATATAAAAAGGTTAGTAGCTTATTTATTTGAAAAAAAAAAGGTTAAAGAAAGAAAAAAAATTAAGATTAAAAAAATCTAAACTTCAGCAAAGTATCTAACTGTGGGACTAGTAAGGGTATTTTGGTAAAACATGATCATTTATTAAATTCTATAAGAGAGCTACACGTCAAATGATTAAGGGTTTTAAAGACATTTTGATAAAACAAGATCTTTCATTAAATTCTATAAGGAAACTACACGTCAAATGATCTAGAGTTTTAAGGATCTTTTAGTAAAACAAGACTTAATGGACTTAATGAAAAAAAAAGAAAAGTTAACGAAAAAATAACAAAAATTACTATTCACAGTTAGATAGCCATTTATTATAATAAACTAGATATATATTTATATATATATGTAACACTGTAAGAAAAACACTTATAATATTTTGTGGTCAATTATTTGTCACAAAAAAGTCTATTTTCGTAACAAATAATTATTTTGGTTGCAAATAATTTATTACAAATAATATATTTTTTATAGTGATATGTATATATATGTGTGTGTATATATATATGTATGTATGTGTATATATATCAATGTGGATGTACAAATGTGGATAATATATATGTGTCATGTGTAATATATGGGATAATTTATACACACACACACACACACATATATATATATATATATATATATATATATATATGATCATGCGATATACAAATGTGCACATGATATGTGACCCACATTGACTTATTTATTAATTATCAATGTATATATAAATAAAAAATTTATTACAATCTAAGTACGTACATATATACGTACGTACTTCTCCTAACATTAATTATTATCATTATATTTTATTAATCACAGGTAATTATAAATAGAAGAAATCAACAAATTACTCATGCATGCATTTCAACATATAATTCATCGCATCAAGATTTAAAAATTGTTGAGACAAGGCAGAGTACTGCAGGTGTTACACATTTAAAAATAAATTAAAAAACAATAGTGCTTAAAGTGTTTAATTTTTATAAACTATAACTATCGATGCTTCATAGTACAAAACCAGATAGATAAGCAATTACACATACGTACACCATCATGTCTCACCATTTTTTTTAAATAACTGTCGATGCATATAGAGTATAAAACCAGATGGATGAGGCAATATTAACAGGGTTGCATGTGATCATATGAGACATATACATGATATAGTTAGCTGTTTTAATGCTAAAATGTTTTTTGCAGATAATATTCGGGTGTGAAGTTGCATATGAGTGAGAAACTATATATCATTTTTATTTAGATTAAAAATGCGTCGACGACTAACTTACTCAATCTAATTATATTATTAATTATATTGAGTTTTCATCTTGAATTACAGCATTGTTGAAATTGTTTATAAATTTATGGTATTAATAAATAAAAATTCACAATTAAAAAGAACTAACTTCATGAAACAATGAAGTAGCGTCTAGCATAAATAGTATTATCCTTTGTGTGAAAACTATTAATACATCATATTTCTAGATTAAACATCAATCATATTGTTTCAACCAAAAAGGGTAATAAAGAGGCATACAAAGTGATCATGATGATGCACGTAGTTAGTAGAGTTTACATGATAAAAACCTCTTTAAAAAGTCAATGTGGATCACATATCATGTGCACATTTGTACATCGCATGATCATATATGATATATATATATATATATATATATATATATATATATATATATATATGATAAATTATCCCATATATTTTACTTTTGTTTTCACGAAAATCTACTTAATTTGGATGTGGTCCACCATTGAAACCTAGTCGATAACTACAAATTTTGAAAGACCTACGATCCACACATGCATGGATGAATCCATGAATAGGACCCAGCTTTTTTCATTACCAAGCTCATGAAAATTGCATGAAAACACTTTCATTTCAATTTGGAAAGAGCTTTGTTACTGATCATAATCTCTATACATTATACATCATATTTTTTTAAAATTATTTTTAGTTTTATTTTTCTGAAATTAATTGAATTCTTTTTACTCATTATCTATATACCACACATTTAATAAAAAAAATATATATATATAATGTGTAGTGTAAGGAGATGATAAATGGAATTTTTTATTTGACAATACATGATGGAAGAAAATCTACCATAATTATTTTGTTATTTTTTTTATAACTTTTGGATAAAAAATTAATAAAAAGATGATGATAATTAAAAATAAAAATAAAAAATCTAATATGAAAATAATAGTAAAAATTATTCCATCACCAAATCGTGTGTAGAACAAATCCTCTGTATCGATAAACATTAAATTTTAAAATTTATATTTTAAATTAAATAATATGATTTAATACTTATATATACCATTTTTCTTTCAGTAAAACTTCTTAAGAGTTATATTTAAATATTAAATTGAGTTGAGTTGAGTTGAAATAATAAAATATTATTATAATATTATTTTTTAATATTATTCTTATTTTAAAATTTAAAAAATTTAAATTTTTTATTATATTTTATATTAAAATTTTAAAAAATTATAATAATAAATTGAGATGAATTTAAGATCAAAACGAAACTTTATTCTTAAAGGAATAATACCAGGTATAAATTTTAAATACATAAATTTTATATAAATTATTTATAAAAGAAATTGGGTTTTATTAATAAAAATAATTTTTTTTATACTTTTATTTTAGGTAAATTATATTTTTATTATAAAGATTCATGTGAAATTTATTTATTTAAAATTAATAGAATTCATTTTTCTTCGAAGTGTCATGATTGGGTCAGCTCGAGGAAAGCAGGAAAAGCACAACGTGTACGTGGAGGTGAATAGGCGGTAATCAACCATACACGTGGCTATGGCCGCCACAAGACCTAACCACGTGGACCTCCAAGTGGAACTAAGTTGACGTGGGCTGACGACGACCACCGCAAGCGGATTGTCTGGTGAAGAGAGAGAAAAACGAGGACGAAGATCCAACGCTTACCACGTGTTTATGTGGTCCCTGTAATCCAAATTCCAATGGCAAATTACCGTAATTATGGCCAAACCTGCAGGTCAAATAAAACTATCAATTCCAAATAAAATAAAAGGTTTTGTTATACAATTTCTTACTATTTATCTACACTTTATATTCTATATTTTTTAATATTTTTTAAAAATTTTTTTTGAATTTATTTTTTTAAAATATTTCAAATTTTTTAGTTACTATTTATATAAAAATTATTTAATAAAAAAAATTAAAAAAAAATTAAAAAAAAAATAAAATGTGAAATATTGAGAGATTGGGAAGATTTATTGTAAAATAAAAAAGAAGAAACTCTGCCGGGTTGGGGTTGAGCCAACCCTCTTGCCTGCTTCGAAGCAGACAACGACAGGGACGGCAGCTAACGGTGACGGAACCTCGAGCAGTAAACGTCTTCCGTCAACCCCAAAGTTCACGCATCCCAATGCTCCGTACCACCAACAAAATTATTTAAAAAATACCCGCCCCAGTCGTTATGACACGGCACTGACTGGAACCTGAGGGTCAGACAGACCCAAGTGTCTTTACTTCCCACCCTGTTCCGTTACGCTCGCCGTCCCGTTTACACGCCCCCTCCGGTTATATCCCAACTACGGTTAGTTAAGTTAGAGAGATACAAAGCTGAGAGAGAGACAGAGAGTTACAGTTTAAAGCAACTAAAGTCGCGTATAATAAGACGCGCGCAAGGCGGTATTGGGCGATTCTCTGTAACGCCGTTTTTTCCATAAGACACAGTGTGCTTCGCGTTCGAGAGGCAGAGAGAGAGAGAGTGTGGTTTTGCGAGCTCCGAAGGTGGTTTCGTAACGGTTCCCTGAGTGGAGAAGGTGGTTTTGCGTTACGGTTTCGATTGCAGTCGTTACAGGGAGAAAAAGAGAGAAAGAGAGCGCTTGTGACTCAGTTTTAAAGCGCCGTACTGGAAGCGAAAAGTCGGAGCTTTTGTAATAATTCGTGCTAACGGCTTGGGAGTGATCATAAATTTAGCGGTGTAATTGAGGTGTATTATATTTGTATATAGTGAGGGGATTCAGGGTGTCGGAAAGATTTTTAGGTGAGCTTTTCTTTTGTGTGTATTTGACTCGGGTTTCAATGATGGCGTATCGGGACGGGTCGTTTTCGCAGTCAAATGTTTCGGCGGAAGGTGAAATGGCCGTTGGATTTTTTTTTTTCAAATTTTCTAGGGGTTTATTTTCCTGGTAAAATGTGAAGATTCTTCCTTTGATCTCTTCTTAGGTTGTGGAAGGGATGATCTGTATGCGGAGTTATGGAAGGCTTGCGCAGGCCCCCTCGTGGATGTGCCTCGGTCCGGCGAGAGGGTTTTCTACTTTCCACAAGGGCACATGGAACAAGTAAGTGTGCGAATGCTTTTACTGGAAAAAGGTGCTTGATAGGAAAAAAAGAAGCAAGAGAGCGAGAGACACAGTTAGTTTTGTTTTTATGGTAGTTGGAGTCTGCTGGGGCTTTCCTTTCTGAGAGTGTTCTGAATTCTGAAAAGAAAAATGCTGTTTTTTCGGTGGTTGTAGTTGGAGGCATCCACAAATCAGGAGCTGGATCAGAGGAGTCCACTGTTTCAACTTCCCTCGAAGATTCTCTGTCATATTCTCAACGTTGATCTGCTGGTATTTTTTCTCTATTCGATTTGTCATTTTTTTTACTATTACCCTTATTTTTCGGTTTTTCTGTTTGGCCATGGGAACATGAAGGAAATAAAGTAGCTGTCTGGTCTATAACTTATTCTGTTCGATGTGTTTTTATTAAACATGATAAACCGAGTTGAGCTGGACCTATTAGTTGAGTTTGGCTCATTTGAATTGGATTTTAGTTTTATGGTGTCTCAAGAACTTGGAACCCAAAATTCCAAAGTAAATATCATATTTTCTTTTTATTTCCTGCCTTTTCTCAACAGCTAAATGGAGCGTTGGAATAAATTGTGAAAATTGCTGCATAGGAAAACTCATTTTATTTTTTCTGTTTCTCTCTGTATTTTTTTAGGCGGAGCAAGAAACAGATGAGGTTTATGCACAAATTACTCTAGTTCCAGATGCAAATGTAAGCAGCAGGGGTGTTTGTTTCTGATTTCTACATACTTCAATGTTTGGGCAGCAAAGAGTTTTGTTTTGCGTTTATATTTTTTGAATGATTTCAATTATGTTGAAATATGTCTAGCAAACTGAGCCTACAAGTCCTGATCCCTGCCTTCCTGAACCTCCAAGACCAACGGTTCACTCGTTCTGCAAAGTTTTGACAGCTTCCGATACGAGTACCCATGGCGGGTTTTCTGTTCTACGCAAACATGCCACAGAATGCCTTCCTCCTCTGGTAACGTTTTTCTTTGTACTAACAGGTTTGCTTTTAATTTCTTCGTTTCAATGTTTGATTTCCGTTTATGGATCTATTTCAGGATATGAACCAGTCAACCCCAACTCAGGAATTGGTTGCTAAGGATCTTCATGGTTATGCGTGGCATTTTAAGCATATTTTCAGAGGCAATTGATTAAGCTTATTACTCTTTCCCTTGTGATTGGGATGAGATTCCATTAATTTGGCTTCGTTTGGTTCCTTAACCACACTCATTTCAGTCACTCATCATTACAACTTTTTCAAATTCCAATACAAAATATAATAAACAATTTAACTTTTTCAAATTTCAAAACAATAAAAATATTCAAAAATAATATTTTAACAATATTTTATTATCTAAACTCAACTCAACTCAACTCATTTCAACAACCAAATGCATAGATGGGGGTTTGATTGACTCATCACGAGTTGTTCAAACTAACCCAGAGCAACAATTTATACATCTGCTTGGAAAAAAATAAAATAAAATCAAAGAATATAATCTATTTTCTCTCATGTTTCTTCTGTCTCTAATTCAATGAACAGGTCAACCACGGAGACACTTGCTGACCACGGGATGGAGTGTTTTTGTGACATCTAAGAGATTAGTTGCTGGGGACTCCTTTGTATTTCTGAGGTAAATGCCTTTTATTTTTCCTCCTCTATTGTCTTGTTTTATTCATATTCCTTTTGAGGTGGATGCCTGGTGGTCACTAGGAGTTCCTTTGATTACCTAATTGATGGTTTTGGAGGCTGGGGTCATATATCCTAGGTTTACTCTCTATGGGTGGGTCCAAAGGGTCCTACCATGTTGAGGTTCTATGTCATAAAAAAATGTAGTTCGAATGTCAAAAATGTAACTCATCAATGAATTACTCGTCTAGGGGAGAAAATGGGGAGTTGCGCGTTGGGGTGAGGCGTCTTGCCCGTCAACAGAGCAGCATGCCATCATCGGTGATTTCAAGTCAGAGCATGCACTTAGGAGTGCTTGCAACTGCATCTCACGCTGTTGCAACCCATACTATGTTTGTAGTATTTTACAAGCCAAGGTATGTGTGATATGTTCCTTCTTTTGGATGTGCTTGAATAGAATTTTTCTACATAAGATATCTTATCATTGATTTCATTTGCTTTGTTTAAATGATCAGGACAAGCCAGTTCATAATAAGCTTGAATAAGTATTTGGAAGCTGTTAACAATAAGTTTGGAGTTGGCATGAGATTTAAGATGAGTTTTGAGGTAGAGGATTCCCCAGAGAGAAGGTAGTATATTTCCAATATGCAATTGCTGTTTGTTTGTTTGTTGTGTGCTTTTTCTCAAATATTCTTGTTCTGCATTTTTAATTGATCAGGTTTTTGGGCACAATAATTGGGGTTGAAGATTTTTCTTCTCGTTGGGGAGGTTCGAGGTGGCGATCTCTAAAAGTAATTTCTTTATTCCCTTGTCCTTTTTTTCAAACTAGTATGGAAATCCAATTTTTATTTATTTTTTATTTAGGTTCAATGGGATGAACCAGCTTCAATTCCAAGACCAGATCGGGTTTCACCATGGGAGATAGAGCCCTTTGTGCCTTCAGTACCTGCAAGTGTGGCTCAACCTGCTCTGGCAAAGAACAAAAGGCAACGAACACCTATTGAAATTCCGAATCTTGGTGAGATAAACCTTTTTTTAGTTCTTTACGCCCATTCCGTTTATTCTGTAGTAGATTGAGTTGGTGACATTCTAAAGTCCTTTCTCTCTAACTTATAGATGATACTAGTTTGACTGGATCAACTCTCTGGAATCCTACATTGGTGCAGTCTGATGAAATGACACATTTTATGTTCGAAGGCAAAAGGAGTGAAAATCATGTTATGTGGCATCACAAGCAGACAGATATTAACAACAGCAACCCAATTTCAAGGAC
Source organism: Cyclocarya paliurus (assembly GCA_029856935.1). NCBI lineage: Eukaryota > Viridiplantae > Streptophyta > Magnoliopsida > Fagales > Juglandaceae > Cyclocarya > Cyclocarya paliurus. The sequence continues at coordinate 9,594,568 of CM056948.1, forward strand.
TCAGACTGATGGGAGCTGGTTCCCTTCTCATACATCTGTCACCCACCATCAATTTCAGGATGCAGTGGATGATCGCAAAAGTGTGTCTGGTTGGCCTTCTCTCTCAGGCTTTTCAACTACACACTCATCAAAGCTGAGCAATGACCCATTGCCTGACACTGTTGAGAAAGCGAAGAAGAGAGCTGACACTGCTTCTGGGTGCCGATTGTTTGGTATTGAGCTGATTAATTACTCTACAAGCTCAGCTCCTATGATGAAGGCAACTACACAACCAATTAGCGTGTCAAATGGATCCAGTGAAGGACGTAGTACCCCATTGGCTACTGATTCAGACCATAAGTCTGATCTCTCAAAAGGTTCACAAGAAAAGGAACTGCAACAGCTGCAAGTACTTCCAAAAGAGAGCAAGCAAAACTGCTCTACTTCAACCAGAAGTCGCACCAAGGTACTGAGTGGAAATTTTTTAAGCATTTGGTAAATATATTTAAAATTAATAGCCCCTTCTGCTATTTTCTGAACGTGTTTGTGCTTCAAATATGCAAAAGGTTCAAATGCAGGGGGTTGCTGTTGGTCGTGCTGTGGACTTAACCATGTTGGAAGGATATAGTCAGCTTATAGATGAACTTGAGGACATGTTTGACATCAAGGGACAGCTTCGCCCCCATGACAAGTGGCAAATTGTCTATACTGATGACGAAGGTGATATGATGCTCATGGGAGATGATCCATGGCAGTAAGTTATCTTCAACTCTATCTGTTCCAAAATAAAATAGCACTCAAATATTGTCACTGTTTGGAAGTGTCTAAACTACATGTTCCTCTAATGTTCTTCTCGGTCACAAAATTAAAGTATGATTCATTCTAATGTGGTGTATGGAATTCTCTCTTATGCCGCATTCCTCAGTCTAGCCTTTTTATTGGTTTTTGTCTTCCAGGGAATTCTGTAACATGGTGAGAAGAATCTTGATTTGCTCCAGCTTGGACGTGAAGAAGCTAAGCCGAGGAAGTAAATTGACCGTGTCGTCTATAGAAGGTGAAGGGACTGTAATAAGCTTGGATTCTGCAGAAAACTGAAACATGGCCCTGTGACTTTTTCTTTCCTGTTCGTTATTATTGTCTGTTTGTTTGCAAGTGGGTCGATATTTTTGGTGCTGGGGGGGACATAGTGGCTAATTGCTAGCTCATTTTTTAGAGCTAACTTCTTGAAACTAAAAAGTGCTAATTATGCAGTAGTGGGGAGTTAGAGAGTCCAGGCGTAGAGAATCTTGTGAATACTAGTGTATGGAAATTGCGGTGTAGAAGTGAGAGATCTTGCTGATGAATAGGACTCATGGTCAGTCACCGTGATACAAGCGTACTGAATAATTTTTTTTTTTTTTGGGGGGGGGGGTGTTCGTAGTCGGCGTGCAGTCTCTGTTTCTTGTGATTGTAAATAGACGTGCTTTAGAACTGTAATGTTGCTATTTAGCAAGTGCAAATTGGCAAAGGTTAAGATTGTCAGCTACATTAGCTTTTCATTTCTTTTGGACTTGGGTTGCACTGCTATACATGCTAGCACTAGCGGAAAAAGTTTCTTGGAATCATTGTAAGTAATAAGTCTTGATTTTTATGCTGTAACTACCATTGAAGTAGAACTTGAAGAGCAATTTGGGTAGTGAGAATTGAAATAATTTTTGAGAATTGAAAATCAAAGGGTCTTTTATGCAGCAAATGGTCATCATCGTAGTAGATATGTAAGATTTGGGTAAGTGAATGATCATTATTGCTGAAGTGAAAAGGTTGATATTTCAGAAATATAAAAGAAAAAAAGAAAAAGAAAAAAAGAAGAGGGTAAATATGATGCTGAGGTACCCAATGCATAAGAAATTACGTAATACATTAGCTTGAATATGAAAGATATGAAGTGGGCTCAGAATCTCAGGGAGGGAGCTAGGTCGCCTCAGGCCTGTTTATGATTGTTGTGTAATGAACAGTGGGCATCTTGTTATTGCCCCTCTTTTTGCCCGGCCATGGCTGGCCGTATATCCTAGCTTCCTGTTGTCCAGCTTGTGAAAGGTAAAGAGAGTATTTTCATTGATTGCACTGCGAAAAGTGCGTACCTGTGTTGCTGGTGACAACGTGTCCATGTCATTTGGTTCCCCTGTTGGTTATCGGAGTCAGTTCACTTTTGTCTTCTACGATGAATGAATGGATGGGACAGCACGCAATCTGCGTGTTTGCAGTTCTACGCTTCCTGGAGGGGAGCGAACCAGCCACAAACAGAGAGAGAGAGAGAGAGAGAGAGAGAGAGCGCAGGATTAGCATTGATGTAGGCTGTAGCTAAAGTTTTGAATAAAATGTAGCCTTTTGCCTAATCATAACAATTTTGTATTTATGTGAATTGGTCGTATCACTAGCTATAAGTATTATTATTTTTTAATTTTTAAAACTTTTTAATAAATATTACATATACAAAAAAATTATGTCAAATTAATACTATAAATTGATATGATTTTATATAATGTGTTAGATTTATTTTATATTAAAAATAATTTTACAATCTGTCGTACTGTATTAAACCACGTCATTTTATAAATTTACTTTTATGTAATTTCTTTATAACTAAAATATTTCTCTTTTCAATAATCTACCCATCAAAATACATAAAACTTATCAAACAACTAAAAATTAACTTCATTGTCAAACACAAAATATCAAAATATATAGAAAATCAACTCGAAACTTTCATATCCAATAGTATAGAAATCAACATCTATCCATAAATTATGAATCAACCAAATAACTTGCTGCCCCAAATAATTGCTCAGTATATACATTAAAGGATCAGCACGTACATTTTGTCCAGCCACTACGCTTAGCATATACATAAAAGAAAAAAAAAATTCACTTCTGTCCAGCCATCAAAAGTTACCATACCTCAAACCATGCATCAAAAGATCAAGTTACTATACATCAAAAGTTAAAGTTACTCCAGCCACTACAATGTACAAAAACAAATACCAAATATATTAAGATTGAAATGGTGATCTATTCTTTTGATTATCAAGGATTTCCATTTAAAGAGTATTAAAGTATTTTACTCTGCATTCATCTTATCTACATCCAAACTCATGATTCTCATCTCTATCTTCTTCTTCTTAAGGTGTATCAATTGAAACCTATCCCTCTTAGCTTGGCTTACCGCTTCTCGTCTTTTAGTCATAATTATCTTCTTATCACTTTCTATGTGACTTAACACACCAATAAAATTAGTAGGTGATGATTCTTTGTGTTTCATTTTTCTTTCCTTTCTTCAACTTTCTTGCTTGGTGGTCTCTCCGCATTGACAAACACACTCTCACAAATGTTATCATCCCCTATTTGTATAAACTCTGGAAAGGTAGAGCAGCTTCCTTTTTTCCTTGTGACAGATGATCCATATGCACTTGCCATTTTGGTTTGTGCCTCAATAAGTTCCAATAATAGTCCAAATTAAAGGTGGCATTTTGTGTTGATCGGTACATTATCTTTGCCTTCTCAATCTAAACATATATATATATATATATATATATATATATATATATATGTAGTTCATTGCAAATTTATAATAATTATAACCATATCTTGTCTTGTTCAAGACAAGACAAGATATGGTTATAATGTCTAGTTCTTATTGATGTACTCATATATTCTTGCTACAATTGTGTAGAATTTAGGTCAGGCCCTTAGATAGTGTGTATGTTAATGTTGAGTCAAATTGATACAAGGAGGTTGTCATCCTCTATGGTGAAGGACACACCCTGTTGGAATTTCTTAATTGATGCCCTTACTTCCCTTTCAGGTTATGTCACTTCGACCTTGACCTCAATATTATCATGTAAGATACTAGCCATAGGAGGGTTGTTAGCCATAGGGGGGGTTGTTAATACCTTCTCCACCACTTTGCAAGAGAGAGGAGAAGAAATGATCTTTATAAATTTGTGAGTTCATCCTTCAACAAAATAATATTGTACAAAGTCACAATCTCCCACAAAATATTATATAAAAAAAGCATGCATAACAAATCAACATATGGTAGACAACTACTATAAAATTTAAGCAACAATTTTAGATATGCTTTCCTATAGCACTCAAACTTTGCTGAATTTTCATATATGTTTTCCCATACCTATAGCACTCAAAGTTTCAGATATAGCACTCAAAACAACAGACACAGAACTTAAGGCAAAATCATAGATTTTTTAGTTTCAAAACGATAACCATAGAACTTAGGCAAAATCATAGAACTCAAAGTTTCAAACTTCATAGAACTCAAAATCATAGAACTCAAACTTTCAAAACACCAACAATAGAACTTGTAAAAGTGGTTGGCTATGATTAGGTGACTAGGACAATAGTGATTTGTTTAAGTTGTTACTTTGTAAGTTGGATGAATGTAAATCACTTTGATTTTATTTATAAACATTTTAAGTGTATCTAAAAATTATTAGATAATGTTTTAGATAAGTCAAGAGTGTGTGTATCTGAAATTCAAGGAGTCTGGAATTATCCAGTTGAATGAAAATTATATTTGCTGAGAAGACTTGGTGCCAGATGTCAGCAGACTGGTTCCTAGCGGAGTCCTTCCGTCAACCGATTCCTACTGTGCCTCAAATTTCTAACATACTCAATCCGTTAGCAGAGTTATACTACAGATTAAATACTGGGCAGATTATTTAAATGAGGATTTCAGTTGAGGGATGTAATCTTTTTTGAAGATTATTTTTCAAAACTTGGAAGTATTGGAGAGTGATCCAAGTGCATGAGTGTGAAAAAATTCTTGTGAAATTTTTTTAGTATTTTTCCATTCTCTCTTTGAGTGCATGCTTACTCTATATCAAAGTTAAAGTGATCAAGTTCAGCCATTGGAGTTCTAAGAGGAAAGTCAATAGTTTGAAGATCGCCAGAGGTTCTGGTTGCTATTACGGTAGAAGACAAACATGTCGTTTGAATGGTCAAGTAAGAGAGTCAAGTTATAGAGGTTTTGTAAATGAGAATTACTTGTAGTTGACTTTCAAATAAAAAGATTTATTTTCTTGGATTTGGTTGCCCCATAGGATTTTACCTTTGATGAGTACTTCAAAGGGTTTCCTTTTATAACCAAAATTGGTATTACACACTTCTATTATTTTATGTATTTGATTATTTATCAAATTGTCACATAAGGAACGACTAATCAATTTGTTGATTGAGTTGGTGAAGCGTGAGATCTAAATATAGGGGTACTTAGGTAATTTCAAAACTTAAGGCAAAATCATAGAACTTAAATATGGCCATATGGCCACTGACCCCTAGTACTTAAATAATTAACTTATATGTGAAAGACCCTTACTAATTAAGCTTGTTTATATGATCATGATTTTGTATTTCATGTAAATATATATGTCATAATATTATATTCCTTAATTTTTATGTCATCCAACCTGCATATATATGCTGATAACCCACATGCATACCACGCACGTAACCAACTTGAGAAGCTAGCGTTTATGCAAAGCTATAGTTTGCCTATTTTTTATTCGCAAAAATCCCATTAATATGCAAGGCCATTAGCGTTTTATGCAAGGCCCCATGATTCAATTCTCAAAGCATTCCCTGGACCATGGTATTGTATATGTGACTTTAATGACCTACTTAACCAACCTGAAAAATTTGGGGGGGCACCCTTTCACATCCACTTCTATTGGAGGATTGAGGAATCTTGTGAAAAGTCATAGATTAATTGATATCGGCTTCATAGGCCCTTTATTTACATGGACTAACAATAGACAAGCCAGTGCACTTATACGTGAAAGACTGATCGTGGTATCGCAAACCAACAATGGAGACTGTTATTCCCAGATGCCACATTGCAATATTTGACTTCTTTGATATTGGATCACCATCTATTGCTTTAAAAACTACAGTTCACCAGCAACAGGCATATTCTTTTAAGTTTGAGGAATTTTGGATTCACGAATCACTTAGTCAAATAATAATCCAAGAAGCATGGAGCAAACATTTCACAGGAACTCCAACTTATATACTCTACAAAAAAAATCAAGGCCATAAAAGATGCACTCAAATACTGGAACAAAGTCCATTTCGAAAAAATTCAAGTCAACATTCAAAAAATTGAAAGTGAGTATCTTGAAGTATAGTGCAGTACCTCATCCTCACAAAATCTAGCAAGAGAAAACAACTTCAATATAATCTTCAAGAACAATTGAAGAACGAAGAAGTTTTATGGCGTCAAAGATTTAGAATCTCATGGCTAACCACATCGGATCTCAACACCAAATTTTATCACATATCAACTACTATCTGAAGATGGAGCAATGCGATCAACTCCATCAAATTGGGCCCAGGTAATTGGTTGATGGACCAATCTCTTATTAAACCTACGTTCATTAATTATTTTCGGTCCATATATAATACTACAAACCCGACAGCCCTGGGCCAACTTGAAAATCTTTTCGAAAAACAAGTCATGGATCAGGAAATGACTTCCTTAGTGCCTACTTAGTGAAGATGAAATATTTGCAGTTCTAAATAAATTTCAAATAAAAAATCCCCAAGTCCAAATGGAATGACTAATCTCTTTTACAGACACTATTGAATTAGTATCAAAAGTGAAGTCATCGATGTAGTGCAAAATTTCTTCCAAAATGATAAACTTTTGAATAGATGAATCATACAAATATTCCTCTCATCCCCAAAATTCCCAATCCAAGCTCACCCTATCATTATTGACCAATTAGTTTGACCAATGTCATTTACAAAATCATCACTAAAATTCTTGCCAACCGTTTCAAAACCACCATTCCCTGCTTTATCTCCCATTTTCAAACGACTTTTGTTCCTGGCCACATCATAAAAGAGACTATGATGAGTTGTTTCACCTCCTGAAGAAAAAATCGAGGAAAAAAGGACTAAACGCAATAAAACTTCATATGAAAAAACTTTCAATAGAATGGGACTTTCTGTTCACAGTGATGAAAGTTTTGGGATTTAGTAATACTTGGATTAATTTGATTAAAGAATGTGTCACAACAACATCATTTTCAATCCTTATTAATTGATCACCTAGAGGTCTTTTCTAGAAATCTGGGGAAATATCAAGATTGGCCAGGACAAAAAATCAATCTCAACAAGTCCTCAATCTTCATCACTAGAAAAACCAATCCCACAATCAAAGCTGCAATCACTCAGATACTACCATACAAGCCATCCTCATTTGGAATGAAATATCTAAGACTTCCAACCTCTTTCAATAGAGCCAAAAAAGAGAGTTTCAAAGATTTAATGGAGAAAATCAATAATATTTTATAGGGTTGGAACTCAAATTTACTTTCACAAGCAGGTAGGATAGTGCTAATCAGATTAGTGGCAAGCACAATTCCTTCATATCAAATGTTGTCTCTTATGCTGCTAAAAACAGTATGCAAGTAGTTGAATACAAGCTTTAGAAATTTTTGGTGGGGCTTCCCCAATGATGAGAAACACAATCTGACTTTGAAGTCATGGAAACCTATCTATCAACCTAAAAATTCAAGTGGGCTCGGTCTGAGATCAATGGAGAATATGAACTTAGTGCTTCTAGCAAGAACGAGATGGAAAATGAGCCAAGTAAATACATGTTTATGGCATGAGGTCTTCAGAAAAAAAAAAAAAAAAAACACTTCAATACTACAGATTTTTGGAATGTACAACCAAAACATCAAACTCATGGTTATGGAAGGGAATTCTCGAGACAAGAGAACTACTTTCAAAAGGCAAGTGCTATAAAATATTCAATGGATTATTAGTCAATGTATGGTCAAAACCTTGGATCCCAACATTGGAAAACTTCAAACCAAAGCCTTTCCATCAAATGAATGAGCTACACCCACTCCTGAAAGTCTCCAATCCTTGCTCTTGGAATATTGAGAAAATGCTAACTTTATTGAGCATAATAGCATTATAAATCCATAAATGTCTCTCCCTCTGAGTAGCCAAAGATAAGACTCAATAATTTAGAATCTGAACCACAATGGAAAATTTTTCATGAAAACCGCCTACCATATAGTGCAAAAGGTCCAGATGTCACAAGTTACTATTTTGGAAAATAATATGGAACATGTTTCCCACTAGGGAAAGATTAAGCAATGTTATTCCAAGTCTTCAACTTAGAAATTGTCTCATGTGCAATGAAAAAGGAGAAACAATGATCCATCTGTTCATTGAATGTCCAATCACTCGTATACTATGGCATCAAAGCAATTGGCCACTAAAAACCATATCTTACTGTCGATAAATTCAATGTCAGACTTGATACAAATTATGATAATCAATATAGCACCAGTCTTGGGACTAAATGCCTCAGAAATACATCCATTCTAGATTTTCGCATTAATAGTGCTAGATTTTATTTGGAGGCAAAGAAATGATATTGTTCACAATCATGCAGTCCTTTCACTTGGGAAAACAAAAATCCAGCTGGAAAATATGTACAGAGCCTATAAACAAGTATGGGAGCATAAATCATGTAACACCCCGTATTTTAGTGTATTTTAATAAAGGATTATTTTAATTAATTTAAAGATTGATTCTCTTGTTTTAGAATTTTGGGAGTTTTAGAATATTATTTTATAATATTTTAAGTTGTAAAAATTATTTTTTATTAGACTTTCTTATTGTTAATTATTATTTTAGATTTAAATTGATCTTTAATTTAAATTGGTTTGTTTATGGTTTTAAAATTATTATTGTTTTATTAAAGCATTTTACTGCGTTTGATTAATTTTAATTAGTGTTCTGCAATTTAATTCCTTTTTATTTTAAAAGATGTTATTGTCGGAGTTTTATATTTTACTTTAATTAGTTTTGAATTTAAATTGATTTATTTAATTTACTATTTTAAAAATAGTTATTTTGAGGATCAGTTGTGACCCAAAAGTTGTGAGGATTAGATCTCATTTCTTTTCCCCATCTTTTCTTTTTCTCTTCTTTTTTTTTTTTTTTTTTCTTCTGGATTGCCTCTCTCTCCTCTAACCCAACTCTCTCTCCTCTCCCAAGTTCATTTTGGCCTTCAGCCCCTAGCACCGCCACCGGCCGTCCATGACCTTCACTGCTGGTACCACCGGACTCCCTAGCCGCCGGCGACCCGGTCCACCAAATTTCAGACCACCCCTCGCCGCTGTTAGCCTCCGAGAGCCGTGGCCTTCCTCCTCCCATTCTGCCGTCGTCCGGCCACCATTTTTTCACCACTTAATCATCGGCCCCTTGCCGTCCTAACCCACCCATTTTCGGGTCCGATCCGTTGCCGGAGCCACCCCCATGAGCTCATTTCCGTTTCGACCTTTTTGATCTTTTACCGCCATTTTGGCTGCCACCCATGGCCAACCGTTGCTTCCACTAACTTCACCACCCTTCATAGGCCCTACACTATCAATTTCAAATCTTCCTTTGACCCTGTGTAAATTTGGGTATACAGTGTATTTCGACCACAGTGTTTTTACACTGTTATGTTGCTTTCCAGCCGCCTTTTGCACCTCCGTGATCCTCCTAAAATTATTATAAAGCGTTGTAAGTATTTCTCCAAAAGACTTTTAAGATTTAAGTATATTTTTGCAATGACCTGTTTTATATACTGTATTCTGGTTGATTTTTGGACTGAATCCGAGGAGTTCGAGGGTGGATGGATTGAGGGTGGAGTATTTTGTATGTTGAATATATTGTGCTCTATTTGGGTAATTGGTCGATTTCATAGCATTGTGCACGCATGCGTGAGTGTGTATTTTGGAAACTGTGTAATGTTAAAAAGGCTTTTCGGGTGCGTGTGTATCACCCCCAAGTCGAGATGAGGTATTATCTCCATAGAGCTCATCTGGGCACTCGGGAGCTAAATATACTGAGTGTCGTCCCCTGGGGCTGTTGCCTGGGACTTGGATAAGATGGTAGCGCTCTCGATCCGACTCCGTGACCCTTCGTGCTGGCGGGGGTCAAAGGATGCTTGGTTATGTACGCGGTGGGTGCGGAACTGGGCATCACTTGTTATGCTTCACTCGCACGGTCGTTACCCGTGGTGTGACGAAGGGAGCCAGAGTATGTGGATGCTCCCTAGGGGAGGCTATGGTACATACAGTTAAAATTGGAATTAATGGAATTATTCCTGAATTTTAGTTTTGTGCCAAAAGGTGATTTTTGGCAAGCGTGAAAAAATTGTGATTTTCAAGAAATTGTGTTTTCTCGAATTTTGACGCTTTGGTCATCATGTGCATGCATAGTATCAGTTGTTTTAATATATTTATGTCTGGGAGCATTTTGAGTTTTACTTACTTGTGGTACTATTTATTGGTACTGCAGATTTTGTTGATGTTGATGCAGATGCCGAGCCTGAGGATTTGGTTCCGTCGGATGAGTGATCTAGAATCATTCGTGTTTTATTTATTTTCAGCCTTGTATTATTTTTGGGACATTTGGCTATGTTTTAAACCGCTTTGTATTTAGATATTTGTATTAAACTAAAATTCTGGTACTAGTTGACTTATTTATTTTTTCGCTGTGTATTTTATTGTGCACTATTTATTTGTTGCACACACTTGTCATTTGTCGTTGGGATGCGTGACCGTGTTGTTATCATCCTGACGTCTCGATTTTCGTGCGTGTCCGTACATGAAGGTTGGAGGTGCCACAAATAAAAAGTCCATCAAAGTCTAAGTTGGGAACCTCCACCACTGAACCAATGGAGTTTCTCTTTTGATGTAGTAGTAAGAGACTCATTCTATATCTTTAGCAATATGTTGAGACTCAGAAGGCAATATATTAGAAATATGGACTTAAAAAATTTTAACAACCAATCCATTTATAGCCGAAGCCTCAATAGCTCTCCTAGCATCACAATTGACAAAATAACTCCAAAAGAGCCCATTTGCCTTGGAAGGTGATGCCCAACTTGTCATAGAAGCAAACAGAAATGAGGTGCCTTCACCAATACGGCAAATTACACCAATTATAGATGACATCCGTCAAAATCTTCATTGATCACAAAATCAATGTGCGCACTCTGTGGCGCTATAGATAGCGACCAATTTAACTTTTGTTAGTATACCCCTTGATACCTATTTAAGACATTATTTACCTCTTATAATTACATTTCAATATTAAGCAGCTTGATTAGAGAAACAGAACATACCGCAACCACGTTATCATTAGTAGAGATCACATGAAAATAGGCCGGCATCATGTGTACGTATGCACATACGTGTGTGTATGTTTCATTGTCATTATGTATACCCAATCAACTCGAATGAACTTTATGTCATAGTTTCCCATATTTATAGTTCCCTCAGACTGAATCTTAGGTCTTGTTTGATTATACAAATGAGATAAGATGAGAAATATGTAAATATTAATGATATAATTTGTGAATAATAGTGAAATGATTTAAGTTAAGGTTTTTACAGGATTTTCGGAAATGAAAGATAAAAAGTTGAATAAAAAATTATAAAGTTAAAATAAGGTTATAATATTATTTTTTTTCTTGAGATTTAAAAATTTTAAATTATTTTTTGTATTTTGTTTGAAAGTTTGAGAAAATTGTAATAATTAGATAATGATTAGATGAAAAATTTAAAAATTTAAAAATTTGAAATTGAAAAATATTTATATTTGAATGACATTTGGATATTGAAATGCGATAAGATAAAATGAGATGGTTTGAATGGTGGAATGAGATGGAATAAATGTTTAGAGAGTCATCGATAACAAAAGAATTGAGTTGAGATCTAAATATTATAAATCCAGCCAACAAACGAATCAATAAGGTTATTAGCATTTATTTCCAACCATATAAACTCCTATATGTAACCTTCTTATCCAAATATTAAAGAATCACTATCGTTTTTTTTCTTTTTATTTTTGTTTTACGTAAAAAGAATTCAATCTTTAATTCTCTTAATGAGAAATTAAAATGTTACCAATTGAACTAAAGGATCGCGACTCATGCATTGAAATTAAATACACTATATAAGAAGGGTAAATACGGTGCCCCCCAAAAAAAAAAAACTCAACGACAATGATAACAGTGCTCGAAAATTGAGGGGATAAACTAAAGAGAATATTTAAGTCTCATATTCTTCGACTCTGCTAGAGAAAAGTCTCAGAGAGAGAGAGAGAGAGAGAGAGAGAGCAGTACTTAAACTCTTGTGGTGCATCGGCATTTGTTAGTTGGGCTGAAATAATTGATCATGACCATGACAATTAAAGCTGCTGGCGGTCAGACAATGATAAAGCATTTTCATGCCATTATTGCTGAAGGCCGTCTGCTCCACTACTTCAACCAAGTTGGAGGTTGCCCTGCACTGATACCGACTGATGCAAATAGCACCTGTAACCCTTGGGTGTCTTGATCAAGCCATTGGCCCATTACTGACTTTGAGTACTAGCTGTAAATTAAATAATAATGATAGAGAGAGAACAGAGAAGCCCTTTTACAACACTCTTTGAACGGAAGGTATTTTTATAAGAGAAATGATTAATTACATGGTGAATTAAATAATCAGTCAGTTAAAATATCATACCACTCAAAGAGTCAAAAAGTATGACCAATAATAACAAAATCAAAGATAAAGAATAACACATCTCCTTTTACATATAAAACAATCAAAGTTATAAGAGGAAAGACTGATGATCAGAAACTTAATTATCATTTTTCAATATGAAAACCCCTGGGAATTAAATATCTTAATTTTCAGGCATGAATATCTTCTCAGTGACGACCTTTTTGCTGGCATGATTGATATATATGATTGCAGAAGAGTGTCGAAATGTATTCTGAACTAGGACCCGAAATCATGTCTGATTGGACACCAAAAAAAAAAAAAAACTTACGTACGTGGAGTAGATACGCATGCACGTTTATTATCTTAATTAAATTTTTTTTAGAGAGATAAGATAAGATAAGATAATATTAAAATTAAAAAGTTGAATAAAATATTGTTAAAATATATTTTTTAATATTATATTTATTTTGAAATTTAAAAAAATTAAATTATTTATTTTATTTTATATAAAAATTTAAAAAAATTATAATGATGAAATAGAAAATTTTCAAAATTTTAAATTTTAGTCTTGGAAACAAACCAAGACCTAAGGTAAATTACCAAGCAATTAGAATTTGCCATTATTAATCTATCTGTAAAGTCATTATTGAAGTGCCATAAAAAGAAAATAAAGTTAAGTTATTATGTACTCCAAAAGCACATGAGATATATAAAGTACATACGTTTAATGTCTAATGTTGCTTTTGCTTGTCGTTATGCAAGAGTCCAAAGTATATACTATATAGAGATATTCTTTTCTAGATTAATTTAAAATATAGTCATAGATGTGCAAGTGTTACATATTAATTTTAAAAAAAAAATTATTAATAAAAAAATTATTATTTTATATATTTTATATATATTTATTTTTTTAAAATAATATGACTATAAATATTATTTATCTTCTTTCTTGCGTCTATACGTACGGTCACTAATTCCGAGATATATCTGACCTCATCGTTAACCAATGGAAAATACTAGTGCCACGATGATTGCTATCAACAGTAGATTCCGATCATTCTTTTATTTATTTTTTACTTAATAATTAAATAAATATTTTTAGATAATGTTTGTGAAATTTTTTTTAAATATCTAAACAGAAAAAAAAAACACATAAAAAAAAAGAAAGTGAAATGTCCTTATTGGTGGGCAGCGTCGGGACCCACTCTCGGTAGGTCTAGCACTGCCCAATCTGCATGCCGTGCACGTCATTCTTGAAGGGAGAACCAGGTGTGGAGCCCTGGCAGCTCCGGTTTTCCACTGGTACGTGTGTACTCTGCTCTCGAAGCCCCTGGAACGTGTGTTCACTGTGTTGTGTCATCCCACAGCACACATCCACAGCTACCTAGGCCTATAAATTAGACCAAGACGCGGACTCACATGCAAAGTACGCCACAATAATGGAGGGCCCGAGTCCGAGAGGCCGCACCGCTGCTAGTAGGCAGTCCACCACCCATGCCTCAGCCTCTGGCTATCCTCCCCTTTATGAGATCGAGCACTCTCACCTCACTCTCTTCAACCGTCTGTTTGCTGCAGTTTACGCGTCTGCCATCCTCGCCCTCCTGTATCGCCATGCATTCATGCTCATAAACTCCCCCGCCTTAGCCTCCTCCATTATCTCCCTCTCCATGCTGATCTCTGATCTTGTGCTTGCTCTCATGTGGGCTGGAACCCAGTCTTGCCGCATGCGTCCAATCCACCGCAGGGAATTCCCCGAAAACCTCGAAAGGGTTGTGAAAGATCAATCCGATTTTCCTGCACTCGACGTGTTCATATGTACCGCAGACCCATACAAGGAGCCGCCATTGAGCGTGGCGAGTACGGCCTTATCTGTCATGGCATATGACTATCCAACAGAGAAGATCTCAGTCTACGTATCAGACGATGGGGGCTCGCAGCTCACTCTCTTTGCTTTCATGGAGGCTGCTAAGTTTGCAAGCCATTGGTTGCCCTTTTGTAGAAAGAATAACGTAGTAGACAGGAGCCCAGAATCATATTTTGCTCTGAATAATTCTCCGAACTTTGAGGCCGAGAAGATCAAGGTTAAGCACTACACACACGTACATATATATAATGATATTATGTTCGAGTACACATCTAATCAATTATCCATGCATGTATATGGAGATTAGAAATGCTATAATCCTTAGATCACATACTTTCACTTAACCAAAATGTGATTTATCAATTTTATATTTTTATATATGATTTGTTATTTTTATATTTTTATTGAAACAAACATTTAACCATTAAGATAGAAGGTTAAAAATAATAAATTATATGTTGATTAGGTGGATATGTAAGGTGTAAGGCTTCTATATAGAATTTCTAAAAAGAAACAAAAAAAGAAAAACTAAGAGTCTGTTTGGAAATATAAAGGTTGTCAGTGTTTTCAGATAATTCACTCTCAAACACACTCAAATACAAAATATCTTTTAATTTTAAATTTTTAACTTTTTTCATCTAATTATTATCTAATTATTATAACTTTTCCAAACTCTCAAACAAAAAATAAAAATATAATATATATATAATTTTTTCAAATTTTTAAATAAAAATAATATCACAAAATAATATTTAAATATTTTTTTTAACTTTATAATATTTTTATTCAGCTTTTTCTCTCACCTTTCTTAAAATACAATAACACATCTTAATTCAAATAATTTTACTACTATTCACAAAAAATTTCACTGCTATTTACAGATATTTTAAAATATTCTAAATATCTAAACGAGTCATAAGTATTGTCATAATTAGCTCGTTTAATTATTTGGTGTTGAAAGAATTCAAGAATTAATTTTACTATATATATAAAAAAAACCAGCTCAATATATGACATTAATTAATTAGGCCTTGAGTGTTATATAAATTAGTTCAACTATATAATATTTTTGCCTCGTGAGAAAAAAAGATTATAATGACAGTTTATAAGCAAAATAGTCACAAATATATATTACCCATACATATATATATATATATATATATATATATATATACGCATGCAGTAGATATATGATAAATAAATGCATGTTAGCATCACATCGGCCTATATATATATATATACATAGCACAAACTTTATTAATTAGGTTTACGCGGACCGATATCATGTGGATTTTATACAATTTTATTTGCTATGTTTTGGTTTTCAATTTAAATAAAACCAAGCTAAGTAAACCAAGTTATCTGAGTCTCTAATATTTATGAACGCCATTGAGTAAGAACAAGACCACTAATCTTTAACTGAAAAGGAACAAATTGTGAACTGACTGAATATTATTTTGAGGAATTAAGCTGTATCATGAAAATAAGTTGACCTCATTTCTGAAAAAGGACAATTGAGAGTATATGATATTTTTTTATAAAACTAGAAAATACTTTTCACCTATAAATTGTAGTATATTTCTCACTTTATATTATAAAATTATCCAAGATATTTAATTGATGTGATACGTTTAACTATTTTTTTTTTAAATTTTTACCTTAAAAAATTAAACACGCAACAAGTGATATTATACCTCTATTGATGTCGCAAAAAAAGTACATAGTACCAAGTCTCCTTGCCCCTAATTGGTTCCTGACGTCATTTGTGGTTTGAACTGTCATTCAAACGTGGATGTTATATTACATAAATATATATATATATATATATATATATTTATATATACACACTTTGTGAGTTGGATAGTCGGTTGATATCAGATAAATTGAGATAAAAATTAAAAATTAAATAAAATATTATTTTTTTAATATTATTATTGTTTTAAAATTTAAAAAATTAAAATTGAATTATTTATTATATTTTATGTAAAAATTTAAAAAAATTATAATTATTAGATAGAATGAGATGAAACACTTCTTATAACCAAACGGGCTTAGTGATTTATGCAATATTGTGAGTAAGTAGTACTTACAGTGCTAACCATGAACATGCATGATAGCTGCCTAGGGCTCAAAGAATATTTTCAAAGCAAAAACATATCATGCAGTGTATATACTTTCAAAAATTCTATTTATAACTATGGTGCCGTTTGGTTAGTGAGTTAAGATGAAAAATAAAAGTTGAATAAAATATTATTAGAATATTATTTTTTAATATTATTATTATTTTGAAATTTAAAAAAATTAAATTGTTTATTATATTTTGTTTAAAAATTTGAAAAAATTGAATTGTTTATTATATTTTGTTTAAAAATTTGAAAAAATTGTAATGATAAGATGAGATGAGATGAGATGAAACACTTTCATTATCCAAACGGGGCCAATTATACTGTACTACACATAGCTGATAGTATAGAATTTGATTTGTAAAAAAAAAAAATTAAGAATTTTAATTTTACAAATCAAATTATTTCATGTTTATAATGATGTGAATGGGTATTTGTCTTCCATACTAATTGGCAAGTAAAAAGAACTTTTACACTATATGTACAAAGCTTTGCTTATTATATATACGAGTTTGTGTGTAAATACGAAATTTATTATAGTCGTAAAAGAAGTTAAAACAATAGTGTTTTTGTATGTTGCAGACAATGTATGATAACATGAAAGTCAGGGTAGATAATGTTGTCGAGAGAGGGAAAGTTGGGGATGAGTACATGACTGGAGAAGAAGAGCGCAGAACATTTAACAAATGGACACAGGGATTTACACGCCAAGATCATCCCACTGTGATCCAGGTTTGTATTGTGAATATGGATGCCAAATTACCTGCATACGATCCCTAGCTATCTATCTATGTTAGAATATTTAATATTGCTTTACTATAAGTCATTAATACTTGCGACCTTTTTTTTTTTTTTTTTTTAAATCAATTTCAACTGTTGAATAAAATAAATGTCATTTAATCTTTAGTTATATCAATCATTTTTATTTAAATCTATTTAAAATCATGTGTGACCAAAAATAATAAATTCAGAATAAAAAATAACCTTATTATTTAATAAGTGATCACAATTTAATATAAGGATCAATGCATGATTGATGGTATATGTGGAGTTGTGGACATTGAATGAGCAGGTTTTGTTGGAGAATAGGACAGACAAAGACATCACCGGCCATTTGATGCCAAACCTCATTTATGTCTCCAGGCAAAAAAACAGGATTTCACCCCACCATTTTAAAGCCGGTGCCCTCAATGCATTGGTAAGCATACGTGATCTATATTAGTACAATATTTATCATTTCAATGATTGCATGTCATTAAAAATTATTATTTATGTAAACAATTTCAAATATATCATGACATTTATTGATAGGATCATGGTCTCTTTGTTTTAATGTCTTTTTGAATATATTTTTTATAAAATTTTGTGGCCATGAAGCTCCGGGTATCGGCTACCATGACAAATGCTCCCATAATCCTTACCCTAGATTGTGATATGTACTCCAATGATCCTCGTACGCCTCTGCGTGTGCTATGCTACCTGCTCAACAGTAGTACTACTAGTACTCAAGCTCAACTTGATCGGTCGACCGAAGTAGGATACATTCAATTTCCCCAACACTTTCATGGGATTAACAAGAATGACACTTATGCCTGTGAATATAAACGTTTGTTTCAAATCAATTCGGTGGGGTTTGATGGACTAGCTGGGCCTAACCATGTTGGTACCGGCTGCTTCTTTTGCCGACGAGCATTCTTTGGAGGTCCATCAACGTTTGTGCCACCAGAAATCCCCGAATTAGGTCCCTTCCATGTTGTGGACAAACCTATTCGGTCCCAACCAATTCTGGAATTGGCACACGAGGTCGCAAGCTGCAATTATGAGAACCACACCCAATGGGGTTTTGAGGTAACCAGCTAATTATTCTTAATAATTAGTAATTACCTCATGTATATTTTGCCTTTCTCCAAGCATATATATATTTGGCATGAGTCTTAACTCTAATTACCTCATGTATATTTTGCAATTCTTAATAAAAAAATTGTTATATTTACGTTATATTCTCATCCCACTTTTAAGTTCTACGTCATTATATTGTAGTGCTGCTATAATAATTTGGATCAACTCTTTTTTTTCTCTAAAAGAGGCAATCTTCATCAACGTAACATAGTTATCTGATATGAGAATGAAATATATATGTAGTATATATATCATAACTCTTTGTTAATAAACTAAGAAGAATCTTTCTAGCTGCAGGCCCGCAGGGTACGTAATTGTACTGACAAACTAATTAATTGTTTGGTAAACTGCACAGATTGGTGTCAGATATGGATCATTGGTTGAGGACTACTTCACGGGTTATCGGCTCCACTGCGAGGGATGGAAGTCAATCTTCTGCAGTCCAAAAAGGCCAGCATTTTTGGGGGACGCACCAATTACCCTTATCGACGTGCTGAATCAGCAAAAGCGATGGTCCATAGGACTACTTGATGTGGTTTTCTCTAAGTTTAGTCAAGTAACCTTCGGCATCAGATCCATCGGTCTTCTCATGGCCATTGCTTATGCCCAGGTTGGCTTCTGGTCCTTCTGGTCCATTCCCATCACCATGTATGCCTTCCTCCCCCAGCTAGCTCTCCTCAACGCGATCAGCATCTTTCCAAGTGTATGTACCTGCATGCACTTTTTATAAGCTATCTTTTCCTACGTCCGTAGATTAACATGATCAGTCTTTCTACTTACAAGTAATGACATATTTTTTGTAACAGTTCAAGTTGGAGTGGAGGATGTGTTCTCGAAATAGAGTTTTTCTAATATTCATAGATTTTTATTTGTTTGACATTATATTCAAAGTGAAAAATATGTTGCAGGTGTCAGAGTCATGGTTTCTATTGTATATGTTCCTTTTCTTAGGAGCCTATCTGCAGGATCTCCTCGACTTTTTGTTCTACGGTGGAACGGTCCAAAGATGGTGGAGTGATCAGAGGATGTGGAATATAAGGGGCCTCACATGTTACTTGTTTGGATTCTTGGAGTTCTTTCTCAAGTCTGTGGGTATTCCCACACAAGGTTTCAATGTGACCAGCAAAGTGCTTGACGATGAACAAAGCAAAAGATACATGCAAGGATTCTTTGAGTTTGGAGTCCCATCACCCATGTTTGTGCCACTAACAACGGCAGCATTTGTCAACTTGGTCTCATTTGTCTGGGGGCTTGTATGGATCTTCAGAGGCAGCAAAGTGGAGGTGGAGGGACTGTTTGTGCAGATTTTCTTAGCAGGCTTCGGAGTGGTGAATTCCTGGCCAATTTATGAAGCTGTGGTCTGGAGGAGGGATAAAGGAAAATTGCATATTAGAACTACCATGATCTCAACATTTCTGGCAAGTCTTCTTGTTGCTGCAGCTTCTTTTGCTACGAACTGAAACATTACGATCTTTTATTTTCTAGTTTATTTTATACTAGGTTCATTGCTACTTTTAACTGATCAGTAAAAGAATTTGTATGCAAACAAAGATGAATTATTATGGTATGTAAAAAAAAAGTACGTTCTTATACCATTTATATATTACACGCCGGTACTGCATGCTTGGACGACTTGACTTGACTATGCCTAGTTCACTACTAATGCTCTTGCACGAGATATCTAACTACAAAAACATTATTGTGATTCAGAAGTCCACATGAAAATATAATAGTTTCTATGAATCTCAAATAGTAAATAAAACGAGAAGGTTTTAACCGCAAAGAGAGCCCTTATCTCAGTTCCTTCTTAGGGCAAGAAAAGATACAATATAAAGGGCAGATGCCAGAAAAGTTGATATCAGAGTAGTTTTAGTAGGCATCCTTCCTTTGTCACTCCTCAACACCATGGCTTCGTAGATTGGCCAGCAGTTCAGGGTGACAAAACCTGCTATGAACATCTGCACGAACGCTCCTTCCCATGATCTACTGCTGCCTGTGCAAACTCTCACCAGCCCCCAAAAAAAGGAGACCAAGTTGATTATCGCCGCGGCTGTCAGCGGCACAAACATGGGCGATGAGACTCCAAACTCAAAGATACCTTGTTCGTATCTTTTGGTTTGCTCATCGTCCAGAACTTTGCTGGTGACGTTGAAACCCTGTGCGGAAATGCCTATGGACTTGAGCAAGTACTCAACTAAACCAAACAAGAAACAAGAGGGTCCCCTTATCATCCACATTCTTTGCTCGTTCCACCAACTCTCCAAGGTTCCTCCAGCTAAGAAAAAATCCAGGAAATCCTGCCCGTAAGAACCCAGGAAAAGAAACACGTACAAGAGAAACCATTGCTCTGAGACCTGCAACTCAATTTTCACTTCAAAAAATTAGGCACTATATTGCATAAAACATTTATGAGTTATAGTAATCATTTGACGTAGCATTAAATGATGGGAGATATTTTTTTTTTCAATTTTTCAATTATATATATATATAATATTTATAAAAATATATATACCAATCATATTTATATAATTAAAAGGTTGATGAATATTGTCTTTTTTTCAAAATAATTATACGATATATAGCTGAAGTTCTTAAAATCTTTTCTATTATTTTTTTTTTAATCTCAATCATTCACAATTTATTATCTCAAATATCTTTTAACAACTTTATTCAATTTTTTATTTTTTTATTCTCAATTTATTGTATATTACTGTATCAGATACTGTAAGTAGGAGAACATACCATTGGGAAAATAGTAATCCCATTGAGGAGGGCAAGCTGGGGGAGGAAGGCATAAATGGTGATTGGAATGGACAGGATGGGCCTGAAGGCATTATGTGCATACGAGAGGCCCATGAGAAGACCCATGGACCGTGCCCCAAAGGTTAAAGGACAATTTCGAGAGAAGCCCACCTCGAGGAGGCCAATGGCCCATCGCTTAGTCTGATTTAGCACATCAAGAAGGTTGATTGGTGAATCCCCATAAAAGGCTGCCCTGTCAGGATTCAAAAACATGGACCTCCATCCCTCACACTTTAGTCGATACCCTGTGTAGAGGTCCTCCACTAGAGACCCATATCTGAACCCTATCTGCACAAATATTTAGGTTGCGTTATAGCAAGGTATTCTTAAATATTTTATAAATAATAATAAAATATTAAATAATAGTAAATAGTAGTAAAAAATAATAATAAAAAATGAGTGTTAGAGCCCCAAATGAATTACATAAAAGTAATCCTATAAACTGATGTGGTTTCATCTGATCTATTAGATCTACTTTACAATAAAAGTAATTTTTAATTTGATGAGCTACATCAAACCTATTAGTTTGTAAAATTATTTTATGTAATCTTTTTATAACTAGAATATTTTTCTTAAATTAAAGTGGTTGACGCTTAAAACTACTTTAACACTTAACCAAATTTACAAAGATTTAAAAGGAAGAATAACAAAAAGCTAGGAATCAAAAAATAAAACTGAGTAATGAGCAGAGCTGACCTTAGAGCCCCACTTGGTGTGGTTCTCATAATTGCAATTGGCTACATGGTGTGCCATTGTCAATGTTGGTGGGGACTGGATAGGCTTGTCATTAACAGGGTGGTCGGGGCTCAGTTCTGGAATTTCCGGTGGCACCAAAGATGATGGGGCTCCAAAGAATACTCGCCGATTGAAAAAGCATCCGGTTCCGACATAATTGGGGCCTAAAAGTCCGTCCATTCCAAAAGGATTAATTTGAAACAAACGCATAAAAGCACAAGCATAGATGTCTATCTTGTTGATCCCATTAAATCGTTGAGGAAACTGAAGGTACCCTAAGTTTGCTCGAAACTTAGGGTCCAATAGAAAACATAGAGCATGCTGAGGCGTTTGAGCATCGTTGGAGTACATGTCACAATCTTGGGTCAAAATGATTGATGCATTCGTCATGATAGCCGACACTCGAAGCTTCAATATTGCATGGATCCAAACAAACAAGCAAAAAAGTAATCATGTTATATAATATATGATTTTGCGATATATTAGTCACTATTCATCCCACACTCCACAATTTTTTCTTTTAGGCTGTAGGGTGTGGGGTATAGGATAGGAAACACATAAGTAGTTCAATATATATGGGTTGGAACGGATCAATATATTGGTTTCAGTTCTCTAGCCAGATAATTACCGGAAGACAACTAATTAATACAGGTTGGTTCCTAGGGATGCTTACCAGGACATTAAGGGCACCTGCCTTAAAATGGTGGGGTGAAGTCCTGCTCTTTTCTCTGGAGACATATACAAGATTAGGCATTACATGGCCTGTGATGTCTTTGTCTTTGTCGCTGTCCAATAGAACCTGTGTTCATGTCCGTGGTACTTGTCACAAAGAGTAATTTATGAAGGCCAAGATAGAAAACATTGCTATACGTAACACAATTAATTCAAATTAAACAGAACATTAATATTATTGGAGAGGAAAAAAGTGCGCATCATAAGTACCTGAATAACGGTAGGATGATGTTGATGTGTAAATGATCCAACAGTCCATTTGTTGAAAGCTTCGTGCTCTTGTTCACTGGCAATGTACTCCTCTCCAACTTTTCCTCTCTCAACAATATTCTCTACCCTCGCCTTCATGTTATAGTACATCGTCTAGATTTAACTTAGTTTATTAGCACCCAAAAAAGAATACACTAATTAATTTCTGTTTTGATTATAATATTTTTGTTACATATATATATATATATATATATATATATATAGAAAAATTCTTCTCTCTAGCGACTATTTATCATCCCACATTTCACATCTTATAAAAAATACTTATACACTCTATGAAAAACTATAAATATAGAGTGTGAAAATAAATAGTGGTTGATGCATAACCTTCCTTATATATATATATATATATATATAAAACATGGTATGCAACACACAATTTCCTGTACATAGGACATATTATAATTATGAAAACAACAATACTACTTACAAGTCGGTATTGTAGACACTGGCCTAGCCTCCACAATACTAACATGACATAATTTGATTAGTAGGAAAAGTCAATCAATGTGGAGTGTGTTCTTTTACATCAAATTGAAAATATAATTTTTTCTATAAAAAAAAAAAACTATTCATTAGTTGAGATAATAAATCTCGACATTCTCTACATCACTAGTAATTTTGATGTGTTCAAATATAGGCTTGCTTTTTATAGATATTTTAAGATTTGGAAGGAATATTTCTTCGTTTTGGGTTTTGAACTTTCCATTTAGCCAAGGAGGTCTCGTTTTAATTAGGATAATCGGAGGAAACATATAACTAATTTTGCACATAGGTCATTCATTTTTGAAATCATGTTAACTTAAAGGCTCGTTTGGACATTGGACATTTATATCTCATAATATTTATGAGTAATTGGGAAATAGTTTGAGTTAGGACGTTTTATTGAGTTTTAAAAAAAATAGAGAGAAAAAGTTAAATACAAATATTATAAAATTAAAAAATTATTTTTTAATATTATTTTTGTTTTAAAATTATAAAAAAATTATATTATTATTTTTTGTTTTATTTAAAAGTTTAGGAAGTTGTATTGGGTTTTATATTGTGTTTAAATAATAATTAGATAAAAATATTGAAGATTTGAAATTAAAAATTATTTTATATTTGAATAATATTTAAAAAAAATATATGAAAATAACTTATTATCCAAACAAGTAGTTATTCTCAATTATTTAGTATTTTATCATTATTTTTTATTATTATTTAATATATTATTATTATTATTATTATTATTATTATTTATAAATCATTTAAAATCACGTCCTCAACGTTACTGAAGTATTCAAATACATAATTAATATCAGTTCCAGTACTGACTCGAATAAATTATACAAGAAAAATACTATTTTATCCATTTAATTTATCTATTTATTTTGACATCTCATGTATTTTAATTTTTTTTTATTTAATAGTTAAGAAAGTTATTATTAATATATTGATATTTTTTTTCTATTTTTTAAAAATTTTAAAAATAATAAAATATTTTAAAAAAATAAAAATATATTTTTAACCTAGATAAGCTTGAGCGGTCTCTCAGAGTCGCTCGTTATACAAATCGATCCAAGTCAGAATAAAATAAATTGTTTTAGGAAAAAAAGCAAAGAAAGAAAGAAATACTGTCCAAGTCAAGAGTCTTGGTACACTTTTCGAGGCGGCTTATCTATATTCTCTCCAACGACAATATTGATTCCATCGATCTTATTGAAATCAAACGGCAAGAAAAAAAAATCTCAATCATGCTTGAAATAAGTGAAAAAATAAAATTTATTTTTATCAACTATTATTTATCATTATATATTCTATAAAAACACTCATATATTCTATAAAAAATATCTCACACTCTGTAAAAAAAAACTATCAATATAAAACATAAAAATAAATTGTAACTAATACATAACATTTTTCAATAAAAACAAATAAAAGCATGAGCTGGAGTAATATCTGAGTTATGCGACATGCTATGAGAGAGGAAACAGGACAACTTCACTAAGTGTTTTACTAGCTCTAGCTAGTTTTGTGACATGCTATATAGTTATGTGACAAGCTAGCTGCTTGTACGTTCGAAAGTTTGGCAACTATTTGTCTTGTTGCATTGTCGTGGGCCAAGAGGGTACGTACTACTCTTCACTCTTTTGCCAGATCTTTTGATCAATTGGCAATATTTTAATTTAACACAATTAAGTTTTTACTTTTTACGAAAGCAAGTACTGACCATGCATGCTCATCATTCATACTCCAAAGCTCCATAGTGGCATACAGGAACATTCGGCTAATAATGAAAGTTTGCATTCCCAATACTTCCAAAAAACAAATTGCGTATAGTTTTTGTTTTGGGTCAAATTATTGACGAGATTGATCTTGTCAGCTTTGGATGTTGAAAGGTTCCATACATATCGAGGACTGATCTCTCGGTGATACTTATCACTACTCAAATAATGAACGACAGAGATCAGATCAATCCGCAACTTTAGTCAAACCACTTATATTTTTTTATTAAAACTTTGATTACTTTTTGAAATTTCTGAAAAAGACAATCAAATTAAGTTGAAAAAATAGTACCTTGTCGCCCAAATTGTAAAAGGAACAAACCTCATGAATTTAAAGGAAAGGAATTAGCTGGTATTACGTACTCGATATATACTTACCTTAATACTTTCAGTTTCAGAGCAGAAAGGTGGGTGATCATGATCTGAAGAGAAATACACGCCGGGGCTCCTCTCCGCAATATCATTCCTCCTGCAGAAGGGTAACCAGTGCCTTGCAAACTTGGCAGCCTCCATGAAAGCAAAGAGTGTAAGCTGCGATCCCCCGTCGTCAGAAACATAGACTGAAACCTTATTTGTAGGGTAGTTGTAAGCCATGACCGATAAGGCCGTGTTCACCACGCCCATGGGTGGCTCCTTGTATGGATCCGCAGTGCATATGAACACGTCCAGTGCCGGGAAACCTTTGTCGTCGACAACGACTTGTTTGAGGTTTTCAGGGAATGCCTCACGGCGGATTGGTCGCATGCGGAAAGACTGGGTGGTGATCCAAATGAAAGCAAGAACAAGATCAGAGAGTAACAAGGAGAGGGAGAGGAAGAAGGTGATCAAGGTGGTGGAGTTGCTCAGCTTAAGTACATGGTGATAAAACAGGGCTGCGATGGCGCATGTGTAGACTGCTGCGAATGCACGGTTCGGGGCCGTACGGCGCATGAGCCTGGTGGCGTTAAGAGGAGAAGAATGGGTGGCGCCGGGCGCGGTGGTGCGCGCCATTCCTTGGTTGCTCGAGACGGGTTGCTGCTGCTGTATTAGAAGGATCGATGATGATCGATCAATGATCATAAGGGTAATGAACACACTAGAGTCTTGATTTATACGTCACCAGCCATGGGGGGTGGCGGCTACTCGTTTTGATCAAATAATTAATTAATGTAGCGAGATCCTTGTGGAGCCTCGAATGATTTTTTGGAAATATTTATAATGAACAAGTTTCTATAATTGGGCCACTTTCCCAATGACTTTGAATTGACAAAATTGCAGCAGCCAGCGTGCAACCATGCAGTCACATAGTATATATTATCCAAAAAGAATAAAGATGAACCGCCCTATGATAAATTAATTAGGAGCTTTGCCTGATCTGGACTCGAATCCGCCGTTCCTTCAAAAGAGGGATCAGATTAATTATTATATATGTAGTGTTCGTAAGTGTATTATATATCTATTATCTAGTTGATAGACCACAAAAAAGGGAAAAAAATTTGGACGACGGTATTGTGGTTATATCTTAGAATTTGATAAACGTGGTCTAGGGGTGGGCAGCGGAGTCCATTGCTCCGCCCCCATGAGGATGGCAGGACCACCCGCTCCGCATCTAGGCCCCAGCGGAGCGTGGGTAGGCTGGATCCAATCCTGACTCGCATTTCCTTCACTCTACACCCAGCTTTATATATATATATATATATATATATATATATATATATATAGGTCCCGTTTGAATAGTAAAATTATTTTATTTCAATTTATCTCATCTCATTCTATAATTATAATTTTTTTAAATTTTTACATAATATATAATAAATAATTTAATTTTTTTAAATCTTAAAATAATAATAATATTTTAACAATATTTTATTCAACTTTCAACTTTTAATTTTAATTTCAACTCATCTCATTTCAGTTCACTATTGAAACGACACTTAAATCAGCTCAATGTAAAGTTCTATATATTTTAGTATCCTATATATTCAATTCATCACTTCGTTTTGCTCTTCAAACTCTCTTAACTCGAGTCCAAATGTTGCTGCAGGTACGTACTATTTTCTTCTGTTTTTTTTTTTGGCAGAAACTCCAAATGGCATAGGATATATATGTGTGTGTGGAAGGCCATAAATCAAGTAGGAAGTAACTCCAAATACATCTATTTCGGCTAGCAAATCATTTATGTTATCGAAGTAGTTAGAACATCATATTCAGCATGGGCTTCGATCGGTCGCTACCAACGGCCATATGGGTACAAATTAATAGTCTTCTTCACGCCATTCCTCAAAATAAGTTTTTATGCAAGTGTAAGTACTACTACGAGTATAGAATGCCAATTAAGATACATATATACAGTCACTGTAATAAATTAGTATTTTTCTTGCGAGTGATTTTATCATAATTAGTTAATATTTTTGTCGAAAATGACTTTTTTTTGCCATTTCAATCTTTGCTGCCTCCCCAAAAATAAGTGACAACACATAGTGCTTAAACCCGCTAGCGAAATATATGTTGGAACAAAAATGCTAAATGCATAATGCAGTCACCATTTGCGGAGGTACTGCATATGAGTCGACGTGGTTGGCCACCTCAAATAATGAAATGCATCGTTTTGCGTTTGAGTCCTGCTATTGGGAGGCCGGCTACACAGCACACCAAGAGGTGGTAGCCAGCGTGTAATTTATTTTTATTTTTATTTTAAAGCTATACAAAATTTAACTTGCAGGTCTAGCAAAAGGGATATTATCACCGCCAAAAAGCTAAACAAGAATTTTTTTTAATCAAATATTACAATTTTTTTTTTCGTTTTTTAAAAGCTAAATAAGATTTAGTTTGCAGGTCTACGCCGCCAGCCAAGTTGGAAAATTTAGATATGTCTAGAGCTTGCTGTATATGTTGGAAAATCTAGTTTTGTAAGTATATAAAACTGCAAGTTGCATGTCAAGAGGTCAAACTTGCTTTAGAACGGTTTGTCCTTTAATTCAAAATAAAAAAAGCAGAAACAGAAAAAGAATAAAAATATTTCAATTTATAACTTCTAACCCTTTTTTTTTTAACTCTTTTTGATAATTCTTTTTTTGGAGTCCGGCAAGCGAGGTCTTTATATCTTGCAAAACCTAGTTACATAAAAAAAATAATAAAAACAAAAATTTCAAGTTGGTTGTCAAGCGGTCTAAATTCTTAGTAGATTTTGCTCTATTTATACCCCAAAATACTGGTACTTTAGTTTCTTTATCAAGGTGTACAAACACCTTGTACAATACCCACCTTCTCGAGCAGAAAAACAGAGTATGTGTCTCTGTTCTGACAGACAACTCATGAGTATGACTGATTCTCAGTTGGGTTCTGCTTCAAAGTCCTATTCCTTCTCAGGTCTACTCTGTTTCCTTTAGTGTTTTGGCTCTCTACTCTTCTTGCTTTTTAACACAAATCCATTTTGTTACCAATTATTTCTTAGCATATTGTTTCCTTATCAGGTCTACTCTGTTTACTTTACTGTTTTGGCTCTACACTCTTCTTGTTTTTCAACACAAGCTCATTTTGTTACTAATTATTTCTTAGCATATTACTTATCAAAAAAAAAAATATTTCTTAGCATATTGTTTTCTAGTTTCAATTCATTTTATTGAATTTTTTCTGGTAATAATAAAGTAGAACAAATTAATTTGTTTTTAACAATGAGTTCCTTGTAACGATATGGAATAGGTACTGCCTTGGCTACTTTTTTTTTTTGGTAAGTCTGCCTTGGCTACTTGAATGAAGAACTACCCTGTTTAACCTAAGGGTCATCACTATTGAATGATAGGCATTTGTCAAGCTTTGAGCATAAGTTGTAGTGACTTTACGAGCACGATCCAATCTTTAATTAGCCCTTGCACCAAAAGTTTGCAGTATGTTAATAGTGAGATCCCTCTTAGTTACACTAGTTACATGCCTTTTATATTTGGAAAGTGTTGTGTTGCATCATTGCAGCTGTTTGTGAATTATAAAATTTTTAGGTGTCCAAAGTATAATATGGAGGTAGACACAATCTTCGATTTGTCATATTAATGTTTTTTTCAAAATTTTGACATCAAACATGCTTGTTTGTTTGTGTATAATCAGGGATCTGTAGACCGTTTCTCGCGAAGGCCGTTCGTAATGAACGAGTCTTCAACTCTTCTTTATTTTAGGAGCTCTTGAAGTGATCCACTTTGATATTCATCACGTTTCCAAAATGTTGGAAACGTGCCCCATGATAAACTGAGCACGTGGGACACGTAGCCACCAAAACTTGATGGAAGTTTTGGCTATAAATACTACAGTTTGGTCCCTAGACTCGATCACTCAATCACCTTCAGTCTTACACCATCTAAATAGAGTGAGTAGAGTTTGGAAGTGCCAAACATTAGTGAGAAAGCGCAGCAAAACCGTGAGGAACATTAATGGCTGGAGGTACTGTTTCCTTGGCATTTAGCATTTCGATTCTTTTTTCAGTATTTATTCCACATTATAGAATCGTTATTAATCTAACAGGATCGTCATACTACAATTATTTCAATTAGATAGATAGCAATGAAGACAGAGAGAAAGAAGTTGTAAAGAGAAATTGAATTGTGAAGGAATGAAGAAAAGGTTCAAAAGAGAGGAAGGAATTGGGAAAAGAGAGTTGGGACTCCACAACAATTAAGTCGAGCTGGGAAGGCAAGAAGTAGACATGCGGCATTCCCGCACACTACTTCGTTTATTGGGGTCATTGCATATTTGTGAATCATTGTATTTGATGCCATCAAAGTGAAGCCGCAATTAATGGGAACTTTTTTGTATATAATCTCGATCAACCAGTGGCTCACTTTGTTGTTAGGGACCTAGTGTTTGTAATGGAGGAAATTATTGGGGACTTTGTTGTTAGGGACCTGGTGTTTGTAATGGAGGATATTATTGGGGACTTTGTTGTTAGGGACTTTGTATATCAATATAGACTTGGTGTTAAATTTGGAATGTCGAATGTTTGGCAGGGATGCTTGAGTTTCTAATGCAGACTTTATTTTATGATTTTTTATTTGTTACTACTCTAGAACCATTTCCCAAAGAGAATAAACTTCAGATTGCCATGCCAACCCGAAAAAGAAAAGAACTCCTGTAAACCGAGACCTCCAATTGAGGTGATGCCTGTAAGAGTACAATAAGAGAATAAGTAAAAAAATATAGTATGTATTTATATATCTGTATCCTCATTTTTGACTACCAGCTTTGACAAGTTCCACCATTTTTGGATCTACTTGTCCCAGACTCCCACTGACGAACACTTGCACCTCTGACTCCAAGAAAAGATTATTCGTGTGCCTCACCATCCACCAACTTGCTCTTTTATTTCCCAACAAAGAGGCAGAAACACAAGACTTATTAGGAACAAATCAGGGGGCATTCAAATTACTGTACAAATACACCAAAGTAATAGTATCCCAAATCAACATAAATTCCTTGTACATAGCATCAAGAATGACACTCAAAGTGCACAAATAGACAGCGATTCAACTTCTCTCAAATCTGGTGTGGTCTCCTTAATTTCTTCGACCGTGTCTTGAACTTGTAGCGGTGAGCATCATTGGCTGGACTGATTGCAAAGGCACGCTTGCAAAAGGATATTATTGGTGGGAATTAAGTATCCCCTCAACAAAGTATGATGAAATTAAATGCATATGGAGTATTTCTAGTGTGGTATTGTTAAAGAAACACAGAGAGATAGGTAATATTAAACCTCCACCAATATGCATGTGTTCTAGAAAGGTACCTTTTTTTTTTTTTTTTTTTTGCAATATCATATTTCTAAATTGTTAATACATTGACTTAAATACATATTCGGGAGAGGCATTTTCTGTTTTGCACTTAACTTTGGTATTTGTACAGTGAAAGCCACTACAATCATTAAGTAAAGATAAAAAAGAGAATAAAAATTGTGGGTTAAGTAGCAGCAAAGCTAATGTGATTTTCCTTAAACATGGTAGAAATAGGAAAAGATACAATAAAATAAAATCTATAGAAGCTGTCCAGAGTAGGAGAGTTGAAGAAGAAACTCTCGATCGAGCTCCTTCATCATCCGTTCAGGTCCTCAAAACCTCAATTATTCCTCTCCCTCCATGGAAAAATGCACTGAATGAGTCAATATACAAAAGGAGAAAAACAATACATATTAGTATGCCCAAATTGTTATTTGATCATTTTACAAATTAACTTACTCATACAAAGGCTTATTTGTTCAATGATAAGCTCAACAAGACAACTAAATGCAACATTACTAACCATATAAACGATTATATTCCAATTAACACATGAACTAGAAATCTGCGAAATCAATGTTGATTGTGTTGCCAAAACC
The DNA here is from genome assembly GCA_029856935.1 of Cyclocarya paliurus. Taxonomy (NCBI): domain Eukaryota; kingdom Viridiplantae; phylum Streptophyta; class Magnoliopsida; order Fagales; family Juglandaceae; genus Cyclocarya; species Cyclocarya paliurus. The sequence goes on from CM056948.1 coordinate 9,626,136, forward strand.
GATTCCTCCAACACCGAAAATTTAATATTAATACGCCAAACCCACATATAGGCATCCCCTCCAACCACTTCCAACACCAAGTGATCTTTTCTACAAGTGATCATTAAATAATAAATAATAATACTAATTGTGGTAGTAGTATTTCTTATATTAGAGAGAACGTAACAAGTTCCATCAGGCATACGTACATACTAAAAATCTGTCCAGCAAGAACTGGGAGAAAACACACAAGTTCCAGCAAGAACATGGAGAAAACATACAAATCCAAGAAAGCATTTACTTGCTGAAAAACATTGCAAATGTGGGAAACTCCAACAAGCTTTCACAAACTAAAAACAAAGTACATATAGGAAACTCCAGCAAGCATTCAAGACTGAAAACAGGATATATATGAGACTTTCCCTTCAACAATATACAACAAATTAAAGCATGGTGGCAACTTATATTATACTGTATAGGAAACCACATAATTATTTGCTTATAAATATAATCAATGCCGAATCACCATGAAGTCATTATACATGCTTGAACCTACACATGATGTACCCCCACCCCACTAGCTAGTCCATGTTTACAACAAAAGCTACACTCATGAAACCGCATAATATCAACATCCGATAACTATATATATGGGTAATTCTACTTGTCCCTGCACTAATTCCTCACCTAATTCCACGTGTACTCCCTAGTAGTGCTAAATTTAGGGGTGACAATTTGTATTTTTGGATCGTGTTCGTGTTATGTCAAGTCATGAACATTTGACTATATAGGTCAACTCGAATCCGACCCATTAACTTAAATGTGTCAAACTTTCAAACTCTAACTCTATCTGTTTAGATAATAGATCGTGTCACGTCACCCGTTTTGATCTATTTAATAATTAATTATAAATAGGTTAACATGACACAACTTGTTTAAATCCGTTTCATATAAATAGATTGAATTAACAAGGATAATTCATTTGACCTGACTTAGAAAATGTTTAAGCTCACGCTTTTAAATAATGTTAAGCTCATGTTTTTAAGTGACGTTCATTTCCTATGAATAAACTGTTAAATGAAAAGGACTGAAATGAATGAAAGGAAACGAAAGTTTCAATGAATGAAAATATGTAACAGTCACATGAAAGGAAAGGGGTACCCAATGAATGAATGGGCAGATTGCAATGCCGGTTAGTAACCACAGTATCTTTTAAAAAAATGGAACTATCTACTAACAAAAAATATTAATATTTTTCAAATTTTAACATATAATATTAAAACCAATATTACAAACCCAACAATAACAAATATAAGCATATACATGTCTAGAATTACAATTCCAACAATAAAAATATAAGCATATTGAAAAATACTAATATTATAGCTCAATAATAATAAAATTTTGATTTTGAAATAAAATCTAAATGAGTAAAAAACGGATTGATTTCGGGTTAAGTGAGTTAACCCATTATTGATCTATTTATAAGTTGTGTCTTAACGGGTTAACTAGTTTTGACCTGAACCCATTAACATCAAATCCAAACCCACAAATTTCCTGTCGTGTTCATGTTAGATTTTCGGGTCGTGTCACATTTTGCCACCACTAGTTCTAATCGACAACGTGACAAAGACTCAATCTCCTCAAACCACCCAACCTGCATCATGATGTGATTCATATTTGTAATATATTAAATTATTTTAAAAAAAAATCTATATTAAAATAAATATTTTGATATAAATTGATATAATTATCAAGAAGACTAAAATATGACCATCTAATTTATCCTTTTAAATTATCTTTAATATATTAATGTTTTGATCTGGTCTTGGTAGGCATACCAATAGTTCTCGTTTGTGCATGCCCGACGGTGGACGTACTAGCATTTGGACTGGACTATATATCTCTTGTTAAGAGTTAGCTTGACTTCGTTGAAAAAGCATATTTCCAAATTTTTCACTCGAGCGAAACTTCAGACAAATTGTTAGATCGACAGTCAGCTCGAGCGAGACCTTTACAGATTGTTCATTTGACTATTGCTCGACACTCTACTCTAGCGAGATCTAGGCAGAGAGTTTGCTCGACACTTAACTCGTGCAAGTGCCAGACTTAATGTTCGCTCGACACTCCGTACGAGCGAATGTTCGTAATCAGGATTTCCACGCCGTTTAGTATAAATACATGCTTAATTTCACTGTATTGTACTTTTGAGCAGCTAAAATATAAGAGAGAGAGTGAAAAGTCCTTTTTTGAGACTCTTGAGAGTTTATTGGGTTTATTAGGACTCTAAAATTAAAGATTTTGTAATTGATCTCTTATACTTCACCTTTATTTAATAGTGAATTCATTGAGACCGACTTCGTCAGTGGGTGTAGGCTTACTTAGAGCCAAACTAGTTAAATCTTGGTGTTTTGTGTGTGTGATTGTCGTTATTTCTTTTGTTTACTTCTGCTTTTATATTTCAAATTAGTCATTGATAACTGTTAATCCCAACATCACTAGTATCATAATATTAATTATAATTAACGTTTTATTTTAGTAAGACGATTGGACTTTTTTCACTTAAAAATTGAAACAAAAAATACAAGTAAAATATTTTTTTTATACATTTGAGATGGAGGGTTTCAAACCCAAGACCTCTATTTTGGATATACAATGTGAGAAATTTAGTTATCATGTTTTTTAAAATAATTGATTAAACGAATATTATATAATTGATGTAATTTCTAGATGATTAAAACCCAACTTAGTATAGAATTTATTTGGTCAGAATCTTTAATATTCTTAAGATTATCGTTAAATAATAACCAATATTTTATATTTTTCGTCAAAACTTTGGAAGTTCCAATCCGACAGTTATGGACTCAAGTTTTGCTGTTTATCATTTTACGCACTATATATCATATTTATTTTTATTTTTTATTTGTTTTATTCATGTTAAATTAATTAAGTTCTCTACTAATCTTCTTTACATGACCACATACTTATTAAGAGAGAGAAAAAAAAGATAAAATTTATTTATAATATATGGTGTAAGAATTATAAATAGAATTTTTCTATTACCCCTCCCTCACTCACGCTTTCCTTGAACAATATTTTTTTTCCAAGAAATGCTACTTATTTAATTTGTCAATTGTCCAAGAAATGAGCACATCTCACACTATATACCAACATGTAATTTATCATTTTTGTCCAAGTGCTGCGAGCACTAGGTGCCGCACACACTAGCCAGCGGCGGAGGAAGTCAAGAGCCCTGTAGAGTGTCTGCCATGGAGGGCAGAGCCCCGTGCGCAGGCAGATAGGGTGGTGACTAGCACTGCAGCTTCGGGACGTCGCCCATGGCGCAGCCTGCACAGTGCATCGCATACAGCTGTGTGACGCTGCCATGGTGCAACGCTGTACACAGTGCAACCCACTGAATGGGGGCGGCGCTGCCATGGCTTGGCGCCTCTGCCAGGACCTTTAGAGTCTTGGTTAATGGCCACCCATTGCAACAGGGGGTGGTTACAAGCTGCTGTTTCAAGTTTTTTTTTTTTTTATTACGTTACAACAACTGTAACTATTGGCTAGAGGAAGAAGATGAAGCACTGTGGTTTATTTGGGTTAAAAGCATATGGGCTTGTTTTTTAAATAATATTTGGGTTTTGATGTATATCTGATTATGGACTGGAAAAAGGCTTGACTTGGGCTTGTTTTAAAATTTTTTGGGCTTATACTGATTTAAGCAAATTTTTTTGTAAACTTTTTTTTAAAAAACTCCTACCCATTTCATATCATTTTAAAGGGTGCTAGCGAACTTGGCCGTTAGCGCAGTAGGCAGAGACCCATGCAGCAGCTGGGCGCCCAATAGGGTACGGCCTCCTGGCTGTCCAATGGCACAATTTTGTTTCTACAAAAGGCTTTATAGTGTTTTGAACCCAAGAGCCCACACAGAAGGGTTATATCATATATGCTGAACCATTGAGTTAGAACATATTGTTATTGTATTTGCTGATTTATTTAAATTAGCATATTGTTATGGCACATGAAATATTGTTTGCATGATTATTTTTATTATTAAATACATGCATGCCATAATATTATGATGTCATATTTTATCGCATTTATTAGGCATTTTATTTTATGTTATAAATTGTCTAGATTATTATTTTTTGTTGAATAATAATTATTTGGATGAAATGTGATGTGATTATTTTTCATACATGTATTGTGATTGCATGCAATTGTAAACTTATTTTATCACTTGTATTGTTAGGCTATTTTTTAAGAATTAGTCTTCAAGTTTTAAGATGTGATAAAATAGAGGATTAAGTAATCTGAGTTTGATTAGTCCATGCTTATGATTAGCCCAAACGAATTTCTTCAATCCTAGAAGAAATTGTTTTTTTTTTGCACATGACTAACTTGGTAGATTGCTTAACCTAGTGGGAATATGGTTGAGATTGATTTGGAAATAATTTCCTATACAACATAAATTTGAGCAAAAATTAAGTTAGAAATTAATACTTAGGCATTGAAGTGCAAGAGATGATTAGGAAGCTTAGCGAATTTTCAATCTTGCGACGTGTATTAATTATTTTTGTTCTAACTTAAATTAATGCAACAAATTTCTTAGATGTGTGTGCAATTAGATGTGCATAGTTTAGTAACTTTGAGATAACCAATAATAAAGCGACTTAGTTTGTCACATTAATCTCGTCCATGAGCAAGTAGTTGGAAACGAATAAAGATTATTATTAGATAATCTTAGACTATCATTATTATGAAATCTCTGAAAGGTCTAGAATAAAATTAGAAGTGTGCGTGGGATGCATGCACTACAATTTTTCATAGAAGTTGATAAGATCAACTGTCAAATAGCTAAACCACTATTTTGCCTTTGAATCTTGTGGGTAATAACAGAAGTTGGGTGCTATTTTTGTAACGCAAAGATTAATTGGTCCTATATTTGAGGTTGAGCATTATAAATCTTGAAACAACTTAGATTAACTCACAGATAAGCATATACCCTTTTTACTTGCTAGTATGTTTGGCAAGTAAGGATATTAAAATTTGAGTGTGCAAGAGTGTTGAGGATATTCTTGATTGGAACATTCATATTTTAAAAGTTTTATCAGTGCACTTTTATGTGGTATTAGCATTAGTAATCTTGCTCAAGTTTTATTTATCTCTAGTGAGAATAAATAGGTTTTTGCAGATATATAAACTTTGGAGCACCCCTTTAGAGTAATGTAATACCAAGTACCTTGGACGTTTGCATGGTAACTATGGCAAAAGTCTAAATAATTAGGTACGATTTATCTAAGTCTAGCCTAAAAATTTTGTTCGTGGTTGCATTGATGTAAGATAGGATTTAGGCTAAGATAATTTCTCGCAAAGTTTTTCTTTTTTCTCCTATAGTGGATTGGAGAATATGAAAAATATTGAGTATGCAAGAAATAAGGATATATAGCTAATTGTAGCTAAAACGTCACATACTACACTTGTTGCACAAAATGATGTTTTTATTAGCATTTTTTAATGCAATATTAGTGAAGTCTATACCTAATTTGATTTAAGACTCATTGAAAGTGGTGGTGTTAGTGAGAATTTCTAGAGTTTTCGAAGTTGGATGGTCATTCTTTGACTTAGTGATATTATTTCTTGAGTGGAGAGATGATATGCTAAAATGTGCCGTGGAGGCATAGGATGATGGGTGGAGGCTTGAGAAATTGAAGGTTTTCTCGCTAATGAGATCCCTCTCCTTTATTTAGAAGAGTCAAAGAGAAAAGGTAATATGAACATTTTTTATATGAAAGTTTCTATACGTGCACACTAATGACATGAGATAATAAAAATATTCTTTCATCATATAAATAAGATTCCAAATTTTTTTTAGGAAAATATTTTTTTTCAGTTAAAATATTTTGAAAATCGCAATCGTATGAGTTATATGATGAGAACAATGATCTCACAGTTTATTGATTTGTTGAGAATGGTGTTATAAATGAATTATGGCGCAAAGCAGTTGTTACATCACACTTGGATTGATGTAATATGGGGTTGCGGTCTTAATTCTGATTTGTTGTCCTTAGATCGAGTTCATTTGCAGTGACCATTTTGTGAAACGTGAATTCTATTAAAAATCTAGAGGATCTAAGTTTGATCATTTTTTGTTTGAGTCAAAAAAATTACTCGTATTTTCGGCAAGGGTGGGGAATTGTGGATTTTTTGTAAACACTTATTTTTGGAAAGAATGTTTTCATCACGTTGCATTCCACATTACCTTAACCTTAATATTTTCAACTTTTTTAAAAGATCACCGAAAATAGTGGGGAGAATTCAACAACTAGTGTGAGTATACGTTTGAGTGATGATATACCACTAGTGATAGTAACTCCCAAAAGTATAGAATATAAGGATCTTCATAAATAGTGTGGTAGCTTTATATCAATATTCTCTCATTGTTTAGAGACTAGAAGAGAATATTTGTAATATAGCTCTGCTAAAGGTATTGAATTCACATAGTAGGAATCCCAATATAAAATCTTAGATTCGCTTCACTTATATGATCCAACCTGAGGTTATTGATCTAATTGATAAAGGAAAAGTGAAGTTGATAGAGGTATAAATCTATCTCTTGGCACTAATTGAGTTGCATTTAGATAGCTATTGATCACATAATTATTGAAACTTTTCTTGAAGGTGTTAAATAGCTGATTCTCATAGGAGAATTAGATGATTAGCTTTTGTGATGGTTAGGCATGAAGTACTTTGAGCGTATGATATTTGCTAGTACTATTTTGGTACAGAAAGCGAATGAATGCTGCTGGTGTTGTTTACATGCGGCCTAAACAAACTATCTATTCAAAGATACCCAATGTACATGGTCCTTTTTTTTAATTAAACAACCTATTGAATAAAATAGGGTTATTTGAAAGCTGTTGACAATATTAGAAAAGTATCGTCATAAGAGATATTGAGAACTAGTTGTCTTAAAAAATTAATTGTTGCCAAATAAGAGGTATTCCCTTTTATGAGGTGATGGATATAGATTTATGAAAATTAGCTAAGACTTCAGGTCTTGTGAGACTGTATATACGAAAAATAGTTTCTAGGAGCTCTTGTTCAAAATTCATAGATAATTAATGAGATGTACAATACCAAAGAATCTAGTTTTGCCTATACTATTTGGTATTTCCATTATGGTTTGCTCATGTGAGTTAAAGGTTAAGAGTTTGTTAGAGGGTAAATATGGCTTACTTGATTAAGTGAGTTTGTGATGTGATTGTAAGTAATGACTATACTATTATGATTGTCTTTAGGGGCAAAGACCCTAATTGCTTAACCCTTAATGAAAAATAAATTATGGTTACTTTTGTTGAGTATGAGAAATTTATATGAAACCTTGAAATCGCAAATTTAGTTTACTGAATAACATTTGTGGTCACCTCGTAAATTTTTAAAAATCGTAATTGGACTTGCTGACTAGAATCTAAGGTATGACTACTCTCTTTTATAGACACTATTGAATTATTATCAAAAGTGATGTCATCAATGTAGTGCAAAATTTCTTCCAAAATGGTAAACTTTTGAAATAGTTGAATCATACAAATATTCATCTCATCCCCAAAATTCCGAATACAATTTCACCCTATCATTATTGACCAACCAGTTTGACCAATGTTATTTAAAAAATCATCACTAAAATTCTGGCCAACCCTTTCAAAACCACCATTCCCTGCATTATCTCCCCTCTTCAAATAGCTTTTATTCCTGGCCGCATCATAAAAGAGACTACGATGATTACCCATGAGCTGTTTCACCTCCTGAGAAAAAATCAAGGAAAAAAGGACTAAAGGCAATAAAACTTGATATGGAAAAAACTTTTGATTATATAGAATGGGTTTTTCTCTTCACAATGATGAAAGTTTTGGGATTTAGTCATACTTGGATCAATCTGATTGAAGAATGTGTTACAACAACATCATTTTCAATCCTTATTAAAGCTCAAAGGGATCTCATACAAGGTAACCCCATCTTGCCTTTTCTATTTATTTTGAGCATGAATGTGCTATCCAGACTAATAACCAGATTAGAGGTTCAAGGAAAATTTAAAGGTATTTGGCTAAGTGGAAATAGTCTCCCAATCTCTCATCTATCATTTGTAGACGATCTAATTATCTTAAAAAATGCAAATGAAAAAAGTGCTCAACTAATATCCAAAAACCTGGGGAAATATCAAGATTGGCCAGGACGGAAAATTAATCTCAACAAGTCCTCAATCTTCATCACTAGAAAAACCAATCCCACAATCAAAGTTGCAATCATTCAAATACTGCCATATAAGCCATCCTTATCAAGAATGAAATAGCTAAGACTTCCAACCTCTTTCAATAGAGCCAAAAAAGAGAGTTTCAAAGATTTAATGGAGAAAATCAAAAATATTTTAAAGGGTTGGAAGTCAAAATTACTTTCACAAGCAGGTAGGACAGTGCTAGTTAGATCAGTGGCAAGTACAATTCTTTCATATCAAATGTTGTCTCTTATGCTACCAAAGTCAATGTGCAAGTAGTTGAATACAAACTTTAGAAATTTCTAGTGGGGCTTCCCCAAAGATGAGAAACACAATCTGACTTTGAAGTCATAAAAACCTATCTATCAGCCTAAAAATTCAAGTGGGTTTGGTCTGAGATCAATGGAGAATATGAACTTAGTGCTTCTAGCAAAAACAGGAAGGGAAATGAGCCAAGCAAATACAGGTTTATGGCATGAGGTCCTCTGAAATAAAAAGAAATACTTCAATACAACAAATTTTTGGAATGTACAACCAAAACATTGAACTCATGGTTATGTAAGGGACTTCTCGAGACAAGAGAACTACTTTCAAAAGGCAAGTGCTATAAAATATTCAATGGATTATCAGTCAACGTATGGTTAAAACCTTGGATCCCAACATTAGAAAACTTCAAACCAAAGCTTGTCCATCAAATGAATGAGCTACACTCACTCCTGAAAGTCTCTGATATTATTACCAATAATCCTCGCTCTTGGAATATTGAGAAAATGCTTACTCTATTTGAGCAAAATAACATTATAGAAATCCATAAAATGTCTCTGAGTAGCCAAAGATAAGACTCAATAATTTGGAATCCGAACCACAATGGGAAATTTTTCGTGAAAACCGCCTACCACATAGCGGCAAAAGGTCTATATGTCACAAGCTACTATTTTGGAAAATAATATGGAACATGTTTCCCACTAGGGAAAGATTAAGTAATGTTATTCCAAATCTTCAACCTAGAAATTGTCCGCTATGCAATGAAAAAGAAAAAACAATGATCCATCTGTTCCTAGAATGTCCAAGCACTCGTATACAATGGCATCAAAGTAGTTGGCCACTAAACCTTGTCTTACTGTTGATAAATTCAATTTCAGACTGTATACAGATGATAGTAAATATAGCACCAGTCTTGGGACTAAATGCCTCATAAATACATCCATTCTAGATCTTCGCATTAATAGTTCTAGATTTTATTTGGAGGCAAAGAAACAATATTGTTTGCAATCATGTAGTCCTTTCACTTAGGAACAAAAATCCAGCTGGAAAATATGTATCAAGCCTATAAAAAAGTATGGGAGCACAAATCAAAAGTCCATCATAGGCTAAGTTGGGAACCTCCACCACTGAACCAATAGAGTTTCTCTTTTGATGCAGCAGTAAGAGACTCATTCTCTATATGTTCAGCAGTGTGTTGAGACTCAGGAGGCAATATATTGGAAATATGGACCTAAATAATTCTAACAATCAATCCAGTTATAGCCGAAGCCTCAGTAGCTCTCCTAGCATCACAATTGGCAAAAAAACTCCAAAAGAGCCCATTTGTCCTGAAAGGTGATGCACAACTTGTCATAGAAGCAAACAGAAATGAGGTGCCTTCTCCCATATGGAATATTTCTCCAATCATAGATGACATCCATCAAAATCTTCATTGATCACAAAATCGATATGCGCACTCTATGGCGCAATGGATAGCGACCAATTTAACTTTTGGTAGTATACCCTTGATATTATTCTTAGATGTTTCTTATATATTGTCAATGGCAAAAACCCTCTTTGAGATATTATGTACCTCTTATAATTACATTTCAATATTAAGCATCTTGATTAGAAAAACAGAACATACCTCAATCACGTTGTCATTAACAGAGATCACATGAAAATAGGCCGGCATCATGTGTATGTACGCACGCACGTGTGTATATTTCATTGTCATTATGTATGCCTAACTAGCTTGAACTTTATTTCATAGTTTCCCAGATTTATAGTTCCCTCATATTGAACCTTAGGCCTCCTTTGGTTACACAGATGAGATGAGATGAGAAATATGTAAATAGTAATAATAGAATTTGTGAATAATAGTGAAATAATTTGAGTTAAGGTTTTTATGGAGTTTTGGGAAAGGAAAGATAAAAAGTTGAATAAAAAATTATAAAGTTAAAAGAGGGTTAGAATACAATTTTTTAATATTATTTTTGTTTTGAGATTTGAAATATTTGAATTTTTTTTTTGTATTTTGTTTAGAAGTTTGAGAAAGTTGTAATGATTAAGGTAATGGTTAAATGAAAAACTTGAAAATTTGAAATTGAAAAATGTTTGTGTTCGATTGGTACTTAGATGTTGAGATGAGATGAGAAGGAATGAGATGGTTTCAAAGGTTGAATGAGATGGAATATTAGATGTTCAGAGACTCATCGATAACAAAAGAATTGAGTTGAGATCTAAATTATATTATAAACCCAGCCAACAAACGAGTTATCAATAAGGTTATTAGCATTTATTTCCAAGCTTATAAACTCCTATATATAACCTTGTTGTGCAAAGATTAAAGAATCACTATCTCTGTTTATTCCTTTTTTTTAGAGAAATTAAAGATCATGCACGCATTGAAATTAAATACACGATACAAGAGGGGTAAATACGGTGCCCCTTAAAAAAACTCCACGACAATGATAACAGTGCTCGAAAATTGAGAGTATAAACTAAAGAGAATATTTAAGTCTCATATTCTTCGACTCTGCCAAAGGGGAGAGAGAGAGAGAGTACTTAAACTCTTGTGGTGCATCGACATTTGTTAGTTGGGCCGATACAGCATTTAATTTCATGCTATGATACAGCATTTTCATGCTTGAACTCAATTAAGAAGCTGCTGGTCGTAGACAATGATACAGCATGATTTTCAACGAAGTTGGAGGTTGCACTGATACCGACTGATGCGCATAGGACCTGTAACACTTGGATGTCTTGATCATGCCATTACTAACTTTGACTCTTTGAGTGCTAGCTGTAAATTAAATAATAATGATAGAGAGAGAACTCCTTCTACAACACTCTTTGAATGAAAGGTATTTTTATAAGAGAAATGATTTTGTAATCTCAAATCATATTGTTTACATGGTGCATTAATATGAGTAATTTTATGTCAACTTTATTGTAACAAAATATCTCTTTTTATAAAACAAACAAAGTTATAAAAACTAAGGCTAATAAGCAACTTAATTGTCATTTTTCAATATGAAAACCCCTTGGAAATATCTTAATTTTCAGGCATGATCAATATCTTCTCATGAGTGACGACCTTGATGCTGGCATGATTGATATAAATATATAAATATATATATAAATATATATATATTTATATATATATTGCAGAAAAGTGTCGAAGTGTATTCCTGAACTAGGACTCGAAATGTCTGATTGGACACAAAAAAAAAGAAAAAAAAAATCACGTACGTGGAATAGATGAGCATGCACGTTTATTATCTTGACTAAGGTAATTACCAAGCAAGTAGCATTTGCCATTATTTTTATTATTATTTTTTGAAACAAACTCACTTCATTGAAGCTGAAACTACTACATACTATGCACGCAGTGGGGAGTTCAAATCCTCCAAATCCACTATGCATTCTGAACTAAGAAGAGCACTTTTAGCAAGCATACGAGCTATTACATTGCCCTTTCTATGAACAAGCTTAGTGACACAAACATCAAACAAACTAATTCTTGACTTTATATCTAAAGTGATCATACCAAAATAACTTTCATCTGGTGCATACTTTTAGATCCTCAAAACTACTGACGCAGAATCTCTCTCCAATATGACCTTTTTCATTCCCAGATCAAGAGCAAAATTGACTGCTGTCAATGTAGCTACTACTTCAACAATTAAAGGGTCAGGACTAAGAAGTTGGTTCTTTCTCATGATGGCTAAGTAATTGCCTTCCTCATCTTTAATTGTAATGCCAATACCAATCTTGAAATACTTTTTGTCTACTGCCACATTCCAATTTACTTTGCAAAAACCTGATAGAGGGGTTTCCCATGTATGAGTCCTCAATGTATTGTTGCTGTGATGTTGATTATCTATGTTGGCTTTAATTACTGCAAGATCATGTTGCATTTCCTGAACTCGATGTAGAGCTGTGTTAGGATCAATCATAACATTGTTGAACACTTTTTCATTTCTTCTTTTCCATAGATTCCATAGAGTAGCTAATTCTTCCATTTCATCCTGCTGTAATTTGTTGAGCATTTTTGTAAAAAGTTCCTTCATACTTTGACATGGATTGTCGCACTTCTGAATCTTTTTTGAACACTGTCTTAGAATATCATTAGCAGAAATACATTGCCATAGAATGTGTATGGTAGTTTTTGGTGCTAATAAACACATGGGGCAGTTGTTTTATGTCAATACCTTCCTTTTGCAAATATTTTCTTTAGTGGGAAGAATATTGAGACATGCTCTCCACAGAAAATTCTTTGTGACTGGAGAGATACTTAGATTCCAAGTTTTGGCCCATTCCTCTGTATTTTGTTTGCCCTTCGAGCTTTGTCCCTGCCTGTTGTTTAGAATTTCTCCCTGCAAATAATAAGCGCTCTTTACATTGAATATTCCATTTGTTGTACACCTCTACATCAATTTATCAGACCTATTACAGTGACTTAAAGGCATTTGACTGATAGTTTCTGCATCCTCCTTTGAGAAAATTTCTTTTATGACATTTTAATTCCATTCTTTGGTCTGTTGATCAATAATCATTTCCACTTTGGCCTTTCTATCAAAAAACTGAGAACCACTTTGAGGCTTAAAAGTCGATGGTGTTGGCAGCCACTTATCTGTCTAAATTAAAATAGAATTTTCATTCCCGACCCTCCAAATAGTTCCTTCTTGAAGTAGAGGTCAGGCCATTAGTAAGCTTCTCCATAAAATGGAAGGACTGCTACCTAACTTTGCATTGAAGAAATCTGAATGTGGAAAGTATTTAAGCTGTAGCACCTGAGCAGTTAGGGAGTTTGGGTTTTGCAATAATCTCCATCCTTGCTTTGTTAGCAAAGTAATATTAAAATTTTCGAAATCTCTAAAACCCAATTCTCCTTCAATTTTTGATTTTCTCATGTAGTTCCAATTGATCCAGCTTATTCTCCTTTCTTGATTGATTTGTTCCCACCAATACCCTTTAATCAACTTGTTGAGTTCATGCAATAGGCCTTTGGGAAGCTTAAAAATCCCCATTGAATAAGTTGGAATGGCTTATATGACTGATTTAAGCAAAATTTCTAGGCCTGCTCTAGAAAGAAATCTCCACTTCCAATTGTTCAGTTTTCCTCTCACCTTGTCTAGAATAGCCGAGAAGTCCTTTCCTCTTGATTTTCCTAGCAAAACAGGTAATCCTAGATAGCTTTTATAAGATGATATCGATCTCATACCTACTATACTAAGAATACTATAAATTGCAGCTGCCCTTGTGTTATTGCTAAAAAATAAGGAAGACTTCTCTTTGTTTAATCTCTGCCCTGATGAAAGCTCATATTATCCAATCAATCCTTGCAACCTGCTCCATTCAATGGATGAAGCTTGATAGTATAAAATACTATCATTTGCAAAAAATAAATGATTGATAGTTAATTGTCCTCTTGCCAATGGAAAACCAGATATGAGGTTCATTCTTTATGCTCTATTGAGAATTTGAGTGAGAGCTTCAGAGCATAGTATAAAGAGAAAGGGTGATAGGGGATCACCCTGTCTAATGCCCCTTGAAGGCTTGAAAGTGGTCTGTGGGTTTCCATTAATTAAAAGAGAATAGGATATTGACTTAACACAGTTGATTATGAGCTCTATCCATTTATTTGCAAAACCCAATTTTTTCATCACTGATACTATAAAGCTCCATTCTAATATGTTATATGCTTTACTCATATCTAATTTTAAAGCCATATAACCTTTTGCCCCTTTTACTATGTTGTTCATTGAGTGTAACATTGCAAAAACAACAATGACATTGTCTAGAATCTGTCTTCCAGCCACAAAGGCACTTTGTGTTGAAGCAATGATATCTGGTAGGATTTGTTTCAACCTATTAGCTAGAACCTTGGCCATGATCTTGTAGATTACATTGCATAAACTGATTGGTTTGAATTCAATGACCTGTATTGGACATTTCTTCTTTGGTATTAGGACTATAAATGTTTCGTTGATGTTGCTGTCCCAGTTGTTTGTATTTAATGCTAATGTCACTGCCTCACAAAGCTCTTTGCCACTGTATTCCAGTGTTGTTGATAAAATCTTGCAGAAAATTCATCTGGTCCTGGAGAGCTCATAGGATTCATGCCAATTACAGCTTCTTATATCTCTGAGAAGGTAAATTCTTCCATCAGCTTGTTGTTCATTTCCTTAGTAACCTTTGGTTGCATAGGATCTAAGCATTCAACTATGCCAGTTGGGTTAGAAGTTGAGAACAAGGATTTATAATACCTTTGAAAAATCTAATGTATTCCTTGTGAAGTGTTATGAGTCTTGCCATCATCATCTTGCATGTAGCTGATATGATTTATCTTCCTTCTCTGTGATGCACAATTGTGAAAAAATCTGGTGTTCCTATCTCTATATCTAAGCCAACTCTCTTTTGCTCTTTATTTCCATCTCAGATTTTCTTCTTCTAAAAGTAATGTCACCTCATTCTTTATCTGGATTTCTTGCTGATCATTCCCATCATTTATTTGCTGAAAAATGTGCAATTTAAACTTTTTATTCTCAATACATCTCATAGTTTCCTACTGATGATGTCTGCTCCATTTGAGAAGTTGTTCATTGCATCTAATAAGCTTGTTTGACGTTGTTGCTACTGTTTGTGCCATGTTGGTCCCCTGATTCCATGCATTCGAAATTATATCTTTGCATCCCATTTTTCTCTCCCAACTGAACTCATATCTAAAAATTCTTCTCTTCTTTTTCTCCTTTTGTGATTGTGAATTGAGATTTAAAATAAGAGGATTATGATCAAAAGTACGAGCAAGGATGGTGGTGACTTTTAAAATTTGAGAACATACTGATGCAATTTCATTAGCAAACACTCTGTCTAACCTTTCTTTTGTAAAACCATTGCCTTCTCTATTATTGAACCAAGTGTACTTTGGTCCTATAAGACCCAAATCATACAATTCACAATCTTGCAAGGCTTGTTGGTAGGAATTTATTTGATTTTTAGGTCTTATAGCTCCCCTAAACTTCTTATTTTGGTTCAGAATTTCATTAAAGTCATGATTGAGCTTCATTATTGCATATTTTATACATTTAAAATCAATATATTTTTAATTATCTTATTATTTTATCATTGGTTTTAGATGAAAAAACGGTTAAAAGGAATAAATCCAAGTTGTGATTTATATTGATTAAAAGCATAGTTTATGCTTATTTTTAATTGAATTCGGCTATCTACTAAACGACGTGTCGTTTAGTCCACGGACAAAAATGACGTGTTATTTTGTTTGTCGAATTAAAGCTCCCTTCTACTAAACGACTTGTCCTTTAGTCAATAGATGAAAATGACAAGTTATTTTCGTCATCTTCAACCTCCTGCGTATTACCTCTATGCATGCAGTGCACCACCAAGCTCCACCACCGTAGCATCAAGCTGGCACTACTGCCTCGCAGCAACACTACACCACCAACCACCATCCACCGTGCTCCATCGCCACCGTCCGAAGCTCCCATGCACAGCCCCGACAGCACCACTCCACGGTACATAGCATTTCCATTCACGGCCAAAAGCCGGTAGCACTTCCAAGCGCATTGCACCATCGTCATGCATGGCTTCCAGCGGCAGCAATATTCATGCGCGTCCCTCCAGCCTCCATGCACCTCCACGTGAAAATCGGCAAATAAATTTCTCTATTTTATGAAGTGAAAATAAAGGAATTTATTTCACTCGGAACCTCCATGCACCTCAGCCTAGCCGTGCCCAGCCTCCTTGTTAGGGACCCCAGTCAAGTTCCTCAACATTATGATCTCCTCGCCTATGTCCTTCTTGTATTGACCGAGTGCAAAGTCCTCTCTTGCTTGGATATGGCGTAACAATGATGATGATGGAAACTTTGGTATGGTGAGGTTAAGTGTTTAGGCTTGAATGGATGTATGGGAGGGTAAAAAGGATTGATGAAGTGTATGGGTGAATATGGTTCAATGTGGTTCAGTTATGGCTTGTTCTTGATAGTGAATGTCAAGGTAAATAACCTTAGAAAAGTGTACAATAGTGCTGATCAATGAAAATTACATTTTCAATGAAAGTAGGACTTGACTGACCATGCATGCCTAGCAAGTCTATGTGCAGCTTCATTAGAGGACCTGTTACTGTATTGAAGAGAACAGGATTGAGTGAGTGGGTGGATGCAAGGATTGAGTGAGTGAGGTTAGGGTTCAGCCAAGAGGCAATTAGGGCTGTTGAATTTTGGATGGAGGCTAGGGTTTAGGTGGAGGCAACTAGGGTTGCCGAAATGTCGAAGAGAGAGATATTTTAGGAAAGATTCCTAAGTGGTAGGAATCCTTGTGGAAGAAGGAGATTTCGGGTTTGGCTAGTTTGGTAAGTCAAAGATGGACTTGAGGTATTTTAGGAAAGAGTGATTTAAGGAATTGAAGATGATTGACAATTCCTTAAATCAAGGGATATGATTTGGAAGAGGTCAAGGATGCCAACAAGGTAAAGGTTACCTTATATGGACTATGGTTTCGGCTAGGGTTGGTGGGAGTATGAAGATGGAAAGTATTTTGGGTTGGCCGAATATGGGAGGTGGTGAATTCGGCTAAGGCTTTATGGAGTGGATGAGGTGGTCAACTAGGGTTTCCAAATTATGGAAACACTTATATAGAAAGAATGGTGGCCGCTAGGGTTAATTCAAATTAGGCAAGAGTGGCCAAATTTGGACAAATTTGAATTTGAATGAGGAGGGAATATGTGTTTGGTAAGTGGCTAAGTATGGAAAGTATGGAGATTTCGGCTAGGGCTGAAATGGAAGAGGGAAATGATTTATGGAAAGTGGACAAACACTTAGGGTGGCTGAAATTAGTGTTTGGATGGATTGAATGACCAATGTATGGATGAACACCAAGAATACAATGAAGAACACTCAAGAACAAAGCAAAAGACTTATGAACTTGAATGAACAAATGAGAATAATCCAACAAATGATTCACGGATTGTACAAGTGTTGAATAAATCTCATATATTGATAAAATAACATGAACAAAGATAAACACGATTTGGATTCACGAATTGCACCAAGTTGTAAAGAAACAAGTAGATTGAATCACACCTATTCACGAATTTCAAGGTGATGATTCTCTACTAGGGATTCACGAATTTCACCCAAGTAGCCCAAGTGCTAAGCACCGATGGTGATCTCTCAAATAATAGTTCTCCCTCTAGGGTTTTTGCCAAAAGATCCTAAAGCAAGAAAAATATGTCCTATTTATAAGCAAAACAAGTTGGAAACCCCCAAAAAGTCCCTTTGCAATAAAAGAAATAAAAGAAATAAATAAATAAAATAAATAACATAAATATGGATAGTGGCATGGACCACATGACCGTGGCATGCATGAGCCAATGGTTCGGCTAAGATGGTGCATGAGGGTCGAACTTTGACTTGTTCTCATACTGAAAATGCCATTTTCGAGGGTTGACTTGACTGTGGCTCGACCCTGGCTCGAGCGAATGTTCGCTCGACACTCCGCTCGAGCGAAAACAATCAGAGAGCTCAGCTCGAAACTCGCTCGACAGTCCGCTCGAGCCAGTTTTCGCTCGACACTCCGCTCTACTCAGCTTGAGCGAATACAATCTGAGAGCTCCGCTCGACACTTCGCTCGAGCGATATGTGTGCGTATGGCCAAGGTGCAACTTTAGAGGTGATTTTACATGGGGGTCTAACACTCCTCCAGTGCACATTGTCTCCATCATGAGGTGCACCGCAAGCCACGTCCACCTAGCCACCTCTCGGGCTCTTTCATTTCCATTACACCGAAAAAAAGAAAAAAAATGAAAACAAAAAAATAGGTAACATGCATACAGGACACCGGATGAGCTGGGAAGGAAACATGCACATGGACAAGAGTTATTGCTGGTGGGTGCAGCAAACAAGAAAAAAAAAAAAAAAAAGAAAAAAGACACCGATCAATGGACGCCGAAAGGAATGAGAAGAAGAAATAAAAGAAAAAAGTACTAATATGTCCACGGGACACCGAGAGATAAGCTTTCAGCTAGGCTGGGCATGCACACTCAAGGAAGAAATAATATAAAAAAAAAACCACAGACACTTGCCGAATACAGCTTGGCGTAAAAGAGTGGGGAACATGTATAATGGACAGAAGGTTAGCCTAAATAAATTTGGTTCTTAAATTCATATTGGCAGACAAAGAGGTGGGCGGATGAAATAAATAAGTGAAGAAGAAGTGCACACAGACCATTCTCGATCCTATATAAACACATGACTTCGGGGAGTGAAGAGTAGAATTGAATTGGAGAGAAGACTTTCGGACTCAGAGTTTTAATAGAGCTCACAGTTCGATTCTTTTATAATTTTGTTGTTCTTGTTCAAATGGACAGCTAAGTCCAAGTAAAGTTAGGGATAAATTTGCATAATTGAGGATGTTTGTAATTTATTTTTGATTCATGCGATTGTTCTTTATTAATGCAAATTCTTGTTTATCATTCACTAATTATCTATGGTATTTTCTTATCTCTAAATAATCTAATAATTGATTTCCTTCATAGATTCAGTCATGCTTTTTCTATAGAATGGTTAAGACCCTTGATTATGTTTGGATTAATTCATTGTCTTTATTGATTTAATTCTTTGCTGCAATATTGCTCACTAGGTATATTGTCGTCACTGGGTTTTGTCAATAAGGATGATAATTCACAGAGTTTTAAAAAGTAGTGAATGATTTATCAAAGAGTTATATTTCGATTGAAGTGGTTTTTAGTTCTATATCTTCCAATTATGGACTTTGAATAAATCTGCAATTGTGTAATTTATTGAATCAAGAATAATTAGAAATACCCGATTTGTGCAAGGAATTCCTGATGCTTTACTATTTGTAATTTCAGTGATCACTATTTTTATCCTTATAATTTTACTTGCTAAATCACATTAAAACCAATTTTCTTTTATTGATCATTAATTATTTTTCCTTTAGTTCTTTTTATTATTTGTGGTATTTTCTTTAATCTGTCTCCCTGTGAAATCGACACTTCAAAGCTGTGCTACAACTACCGCGTTATGTTTTGGGCATAATCAAGTCACCTATACAAAGCCAAGGACTATTATCTTCAGATTTCAAAAGTCTTAGCAACTGCCAGCTACCTTCTCTAAGAGATGTACATGGATTACCATAAAACTCTGTGAATAACCATTCCTTTCCATTTTCAGATTCTGTTACCTTGACAAAAATGTGAAATTTGGTATATGATTCCAGTTCTATTTGATCTTTAGAGTGCCACATCATTGCTATATCCCCACTAAATCCTCTAATGTCAACAATAAAGCTTTTATCAAATCCTATCTTGTTCCTTATTGTTTCAACTTTGTCCCTGTTGCATTTAGTCTTAATAAGGAATAGGATATTTAGGCCCTTATGCTTCATTAAAAAATGAAGCTCTTGAACTATTCGAGGGTTCCCAAGCCCTTGACAGTTCCAACTGAGGCATCTCATTTTTCCTAGTGAGGCTGCTCAGCAGCTACCACTTTATGATCCTGATTAAAGTTCATTCCATGATTGAGCATCGCTGCTAAAATCTGATGTCTCTCTTTTCTTGCTACCTGTTTCATTTTCAGAAGTGTCCCTAGGTGTCAATTCAGTAGCCCTATTCATGAAAACTTGTCTTGCCCTATTTTTCCACCCAGGTTTCTTCTTGTCAATCCCTTCTGCAACCACTGAAATGTTCAAAGAATTATTAAAGTTGCTCTCTAATTCTGTATTAGTGAACCATATCTCATTGTCCTTTCTGTTTGTGTTGCTAGATTCCCTTATCAATCTATCCTTGGTAGATAAATCTACTTGTAAATTTTCAAAGGATAAGACTTGAGTTACTTCATTTTTGTCAAGAATCTAATGTACTTCCTCTGGTATGAATTCTTTTCCTAAGCTTAACTGACCAATCAAAACAGAATTGTTTTCAAAACTACCATATTCTTTCCTACAATCTCTCCCCTTAGTAATTGGTGATATTAGCTTAGGTTGCTGAGTTCCATGAATACCAAATCTTTTTTCACCCAAGCCATTTGAAATAATAGGAGAAGCTCTCAACCATTGTCCATACTGAACAGTTCTCCACCCAGCTTTCTTATTTTTTTCTTTTTCCACTGCATAGCTTTTATGAACATGTTTTATAGCCTTACACTTGAAACAGAAAACTGATAATCTTTCATACTTGAATTCAATCTATCTCTTTATCCCTTCAATTCTAGCCATCTTACCTCTTGAAAGAGGTTTTGTGATATCTATATTAATACAAACCCTGAGAAATTTGCCCCAACCAATACCCTCCTCATCCACATTATCTGTCAAAACTTCACTTATAGAGTTTCCAATTCTTTCTTCCCCTTCAAAAGTCATAGCAGCTAGAGGCAAACCATGCAGTTGAACCCAGAAAGGCCCATGGCTAAAAACCATTTTAGAAGGAGGAATACTACTATCAAAGTCTTGGATACATATCAGATTTTTATCAAATGACCAAGGTCTTCCCTTAAGCACCCTTTCAACCTCTATACCTTTTTGAAATTCTACTATAAATTTATTAACCCCAACCTCTTTAAAGATAATCCAACCCTCAAGGTTCCAGAGTTTAGTCATGATAATCTTAAAATCTTCCCTATTGATGTTTTTATCAACCACAACTAACATAAGCAGACAGTTTTTACCAAGAAAATTGGTTCTTCTAGTTTCTTCCTCAGTAAGGGTAACTTCTTCCTCTTCTTCTGTTAACTTAAAACCTTTGCATAGTTGTTCCAGTTCCTCAACCATGATGATTCAGCAAAAAAATTTCCTTCGATTCTATACAAAACTGATACAATTCTGTACCACCGCCTTATCTCTCACAATGAAAGAAAGGACAATTACCTAGACCTTTTACAGAAGGAAAGGACTTTACAATTAAGAGGAATCCATTTGCCATTATTAATCTACCTGAAAAGTCATTGTTGAAGTGCCATAAAAAGAAAATAAAGTTAAGTTATTGTGTACTCCAAAAGCACATGAGATGTTATATCAAGGTTAATAGTCCAATATAGTCATTGTTGAAGTGCCATAAAAAGAAAATAAAGTTAAGTTATTGTGTACTCCAAAGCACATTAGATATTATATCAAGGTTAATACTCTAATATTGTATATACGTTTGCTTTTGTTTACTTACAGATTCTGAAAAAGAGTTATTTATTAAAAAATTAAATTTTTTATGTAAATTATATATATATATATTAAATCTATAATTATAAATATCATTTCTCTTATATTCTTTTCTTTCCTGCATCTATAGGCACGCACAATAATTCGGAGATATATCAGACCACATTATTAACTATTGAAAAATGCTATGCGCCACGATGATTGCTACCGGCAGTGGATCCCAATTCTTCTTTTATTTTTTTACTTAATAATTAAATAAATATTTTTAAATGTTATTGTGAATACTTTTTAAAAAAATATCTAAAGAGAATAAAATTCATGAAAAAAAATATATAAAAAAGTGAAATGTCCTTACTCGTGGGCAGCGTCGGGACCCATTCTCGGTGGGTTTAGCACGGCCAAATGTCGTGCACGTCATTATTAAAGGGAGGGCCAGTGGTGTGGAGCCCTGCCAGCTCCGGTTTTCCACTGGTACGTGTGTACTCTGCTCTCGAAGCCCCTGGAACGTGTGTTGACTGTGTTGTGTCATCCCACACAATCACGCACATCCAAAGCTAGCTACGCCTATAAATTAACCTAGACGCGGACTCCCATGCAAAGTACGCCACAATAATGGAGGGTCCGAGTCCGCACCGCTGCCAGCAGGCCGCCCATGCCTCATCCTCAAGCTATCCTCCCCTTTATGAGATTGAGCACTCTCATCTCACTCTCTTCAACCGTCTGTTTGCTGCAGTTTACGCGTCTGCCATCCTCGCCCTCCTGTATCGCCATGCATTCATGCTCATAAACTCCCCCGCCATAGCCTCCTCCATTATCTCCCTCTCCATGCTGATCTCTGATCTTGTGCTTGCTCTCATGTGGGCTGGCACCCAGTCCTCATGCGTCCAATCCACGGCAGGGAATTCCCTGAAAACCTCGAAAGGGTTGTGAAAGATCAATCCAATTTTCCTGCACTCGATCGACGTGTTCATATGTACCGCCGACCCGTACAAGGAGACGCCATTGAGCGCGGCGAGTACGGCCTTATCTGTCATGGCATATGACTATCCAACAGATAGAGAAGATCTAAGTCTACGTATCAGACGATGGGGGCTCGCAGCTCACTCTCTTTGCTTTCATGGAGGCTGCTAAGTTTGCAAGCCATTGGTTGCCCTTTTGTAGAAAGAATAACGTAGTAGACAGGAGCCCAGAATCATATTTTGCTCTGAATAATTCTCCGAACTTTGAGGCCGAGAAGATCAAGGTTAAGTACTACACACGCACGTACATATATAAATATATATATTTATATGTATAATGGTATTCTGTTGGAGTACACATCTAATCAATTGTCCACGGAGATTAGAACTACTAAAAGGAATCTTTGGACCATATACTTTTGCTTAACCAATATGTAATTTATCATTTTTATATTTCTATTTAAATACACATATTTAAACATTAAGATAAAAGGTAAAAAATGATAAATCATATATTGATTAGATGTAAATGTAAGGTGTAAGATTTCTATATAGAATTTTTCATATGCAGATATATAAAAAGAAACAAAAATAGAAAAACTAAGGGTATGTTTGGAAACATGATAAGAGTTCTCGGTGTTTTGAGATATTTCATTCTCAAACACTACTCAAATTCAAAATATTTTTCAATTTCAAATTTTTAACTTTTTTATTTAATTATTATCTAATCATCATAATTTTTTCAAACTCTCAAACAAAACACAAAAAATAATACAATTTTTTTAAATTTTAAAATAAAAATAATATTACAAAATAATATTTATATATTTTTTTCAACTTTCTCTCTCTCATTTCTCAAAACACAATAACGACACATCTTAACTCAAATCATTTTACTACTATTCATAAAATATTTTACTACTATTTACATATATTTTGAAATATTCTAAATATCCAAACGAGCCCTAAGTATTGTCATAATTAGCTGGTTTAATTATTTGGTGTTGAAAGAATTCAAGAATTAATGTTACTATATATATATATATATATATATATATATATATCTGCTCAATATATGGCACTAATTAATTAGGCCTTGAGTGTTAATTAGTTCAACCATATAATTTTGCCTCGTGAGAAAAAAAGATCATAATGACAGTTTATAAGCAAAATATTCACAAATATATATTACCCATATATATACGCGTGCAGTACTAGATATAGATCAGTAAATAAATGTTAGCATCACATCGGCCTATTATATGTACATAGCACAAACTTTATTAATTAGGTTTACGCTCAATATCATGTGGATTTTGTACAATTTTAATTATTTGCTATGTATGTTTTGTTTTTCAATTTAAATAAAACCAAGCTAAGTAGGCAAGTTATCTGAAATGAGATTAAAGTTAAAAGTTGAATAAAATATTGTTAGAATATATTATTTTAATATTATTTTTATTTTAAAATTTTAAAATATTTAATTATTTATTTTATTTTATGTGAAAATTTAAAAAATTTGATTAGATGCGATGAGATAATGCCATTGAGTAAGAACAAGACCACCCATCTTTAACTGAAAAGGAACAAATTGTGAAATGACTGAATATTATTTTCAGGAATTAAGCTGTATCATGAAAATATGTTGACCTCATTTCTGAAAAAGGACATTTGAGGGTATATGATATTTCTCATTTTATATTAAAAAATTATCCAAGATATTTATTTGATGCCTTAACTATTTTTTTAAAAAAATTCTTCCCTTAAAAAATTAAACACGTAACAAGAGATATTATACTACTATATATTAATATTGCAATTGACTAAGGCTCCATTTGGAACTTGGATTGAACTGAGATCAATTTAATTCGGTCTAATTTTAAGTTGAGTCTAATATCCAGACATTCAACTCTCAAATCATTAAACTCATCTTAACTCAAAATTTTTTTACACGTGAGACCCATAAGCTTTTTCTACTCAACAACTCTTTATAAGTGAGATCCATAATATTTTTCAACTTCTCATAAATACATCTAAACTTATCTTAATATCTAAATACATTTAAACTCTTCTTAAGTTAGCTCCACAAATCTCAATCTACTGTCTCAACTTACTACTATTTATAAAGAACTCAAATATTAATTTCAACTCAACATCTAAACGGGCCTAAAAGTACCTAGTACCAAGTCTCCTTGCCCCTAATAGGTAGCTGATGTCACTTGTGGTTTATATATAATATATATTGGATGTTGTATTATATATATATATATATATATATATATATATATATATATATTTCTTTCATTTTTTGTAGTAGATTTAGGTACTCTGTAATGATTAGATAAAATAAGACAAAACACTTCTTGTATCAAAACGGGACCTTAGTAATTTATGCAATATTGTGAGCAAGTAGTACTTTTTAGAACCTTTAGTTACTATAAACGAACATGTTAGATTAGATTGCATCAACATTAGACTTATTTTTAATTAATAATTGGGAGACAATTTTCAAGCTGACATCTTAATTTTCAATCATATGGTTATATCACATTATAACAGTAACCTTGAACATGCATGATAGCTGCCTAGGGCTCAAAGAATATTTTCAAAGCAAAAACGTGTCATGCAATACTGTATATACTTTAAAAAATTCTATTTAATTATTACTATGGTGCTATTTGAATAGTGAGTTGAGATGAAAGATAAAAGTTGAATAAAATATTGTTAGAATATTATTTTTAATAATATTATTATTTTATAATTTGAAAAGCTTGAATTGTTTCTTATATTTTGCATGAAAATTTCAAAAAGTTGTAATGATAGATCATGAGATGAGATCATGAAATAAAACACTTCACTTTCCAAATGAGATAATTGTACTGTACACATTGCTAATAGGATATAGAATTTGATTTGTAAAAAATTTTTAAGAATTTTAATTTTACAAATCAAATTATTTCATACTAATTTGAAAGTAAAAAGAACTTTTACAATTTATGTACAAAGTTTTGCTTATATATACGAGTTTGTGTGTAAAAACACCACTTGTGAAATTTATTATAGTCGTAAAAGAAGTTAAAACAAGAAAATTTTTTCTCATCAGTTACTATATATTTATTATTCCACATTTCACATTTTAAGAAAAATACTCCAAATCCTATAAAAAAACTGTAAGTGTGAGTTATGTGATGTGAATAACGGCTGATTTGCAGCAAAACTCTTAAAACAATAGTATTTTTGTATGTTGCAGATAATGTACAATAACATGAAAACCAGGGTAGATAATGTTGTCGAGAGAGGGGAAGTTGGGGATGAGTACATGACTGGAGAAGAAGAGCGCAGAGCATTTAACAAATGGACAGAGGAATTTACACGCCAAGATCATCCCACTGTGATCCAGGTTTGTATTGTGAATATGGATGCCAAATTACCTGCATCCCTGGCTATCTATCTATGCATGTTAGAATATTTAATATTGCTTTACTAGTCATTAATACTTGCGACTTTTTTTTTAATCAATTTCAACTGTTGAATAAAATAAATGTCATTTCATCTTTAGTTATATCAATCATTTTTATTTAAAATGTGTGACTAAAAATAAATAAAATTTAATAAAAAATCACTTTATTATTTAATAAGTGACAATTTAAGGATTTGATGGTTTATGTGGAGTTGTGGACAATGAATGAGCAGGTTTTGTTGGAGAATAGGACAGACAAAGACATCACTGGCCACTCGATGCCAAACCTCATTTACATCTCCAGACAAAAAAGCAGAATTTCACCCCACCATTTTAAAGCTGGTGCCCTCAATGCATTGGTAAGCATAAGTGATCTATAAATTTATCAGCATTAATTATTGAGTATAAACATTAGTACAATATTTATCATTTCATATGATTGCATGTCATTAACAAATATTATTTATGTAAACAATTTCAAATATATGATATTTATTGAT